>JAGFMF010012000.1:4565281-4719140 GCA_019455555.1 Galemys pyrenaicus
TTTGTGATCAGACCCTTGTCTGTTGTGTGGAGCGCAAAGATTTTTTCCCATTCAGTGGGGTTTCTTTTTGTTCTGTTTAACGTTTCCTTTGCTCTACAGCTAGGAATTGTTATACTCACTATGCATCAGGAATAATGGGAAGCATATCTAAGTTAAACTATCATCTGTGCCAGAAGGTGGTGAGAACTTGATTCAGTTTCAGATCATCTAATGCCAAAACATGTACTCACTTTACAATCCAGCAATAAGAAGACTGAAGGAAGTAGGCTAATACTGACCACTGTAAGCTAGTAAAATAAACTCTGTGTGATAAAATTGCATCATGGTTTCTAAAAAAATGGAACAGTATTGCAACTGGATTTTAGTACAAATGTCCCACAAGCACTCCAAATATATCTTGGTGATCTTGGTGTTAAAAAAAAAAAAAGAATTTGAGGGACCTCCCTGGTATGCAGTGGGTTAAGCAACCAACTATGAAGCAGACCACAGCCACTGCAGCATGAGTTCGATCCCTACTGCCGGCCAGGAAGGGGACCCACATGGCAGACCTCTGCTGCTGTGCCCACTGCTCCCCTCAGCAGTATACTTCCGTTGATCTGCCTGTTCTGCTCCCCACTCTCTGTGGTGAATCCTCTCATCCCCCCCCCCATCTCTGGCCTGTATCCCAGTGCTTGTGTACATAAATAAATAAATCTTTAAAAAAAAATTGGTATTAACATTTTCTCAAACTTTTCAAAAAAAGTTTACACTAACATTGCTTTCCTCCAACTTACAATGAAAGTTAGAAAGGTCTCTACATACTTTCTCTCAAGTTTTCTCTATTTCTCATTCATGGTTCTGAATATTCATTTTTCAAAGAGGGGTCAAAAGTAGATAATATAACTTTTGAACAAAAGCTGAACAATTTGAACAATTTTTAATTGTTCAAGATATGTTTTATATTCAGAAATTTAACTTTTTATATAAAATGTTTTAAAAGCAGAGATTTTGATAGTGGTTTTTTACCCCTACTTACCAATTATAAACTAATAAGTTGCCTTTACTGATGCTCAAAAAGTTCTCATTTTGGCTGATAGCTCTTTAACAAGGATCCCTTGGTCACCAGAACACTGGTCTTTCTTAACCTTTGCTTTCTGGTATATTACAGGGCCCAAGCTCATATTATAGATTCTTGGCCACAGACCTGGGTATCATCCATTTGCTCCTAGAGCCTGGGTCATTTTTGTGGAGAATGATATTTAGAGACCACATTTTTGGCAATAGAAGTGATCTTGCAGCTAGGTTTTTATTATTTGTTGGCCTTTTGAGCCAACAGCAGTAAGAAATCTGTAGTATTTTTTATTTTTATTTTTTTAAAGAATGTATTTATTCATAGAAGAACTGGGGTATAAGCCAGAAGTGCAGGGTGTGAGAGGATTCACCAGAGACTGAGTGGGGAGCAGAACACGTGGATGTACTGAAATATACTGCTGAGGGGAGTAGCGGGCAAGACAGGAGAGGTCTGCTGTACCATGTGGGCTAACTCCTTGGCCAAGGATCAAACCGTAGCTGCAGTGGCAGGAGATAGCTTGATAGCTCTCTTTAACCCCTGTGCCGCCATGGAGGTCTGAGAAGTCAGTATTTTTAAAGGAAAACATGAGTTTCCACAGATATTTTCAGTTTAAACTTACCTTTACAGATATTGTTTAATTTCTGCTATTTTTTAATATTTTCCATATGTAAAATCTTTAGTTTAAACTTACCTTTACAGATATTGTTTAATTTCTGCTATTTTTTAATATTTTCCATATGTAAAATCTTTGTTTCTAGTGTCATTAAGATAATTCATTTTCATAATACAATCTCATTTCAATTAACATAATTATCGAAAATTATAAGGAATTCAAAATTGTTTGATCCTGCAAAATCTCACTAGCTTATCTCAACTCCTTTCTGTGTGATTTGTCTACTAACTATGACCACAGTGAGGTTCATTTGTTTCATTTTCTTTTTAATTTTAATATATTTACTGTATAGACACTTGTGTATGTAGTTTATCTCGTTTTATACACAAATACACATGCGATATGAAACATATCTCCATACTTTCTTAGATAAATGGTTGCTCATTTTAATATGCTATACACATTTTCTTCTACCTTAATAGTTTCATTTATATATCCTAGAGTTGAAAACTGATGGTCTAATATCCAAATTCAGCCAACATAATTTGTTCAGCCAAATCACACGCCTTTTAGTACAGACATCCTCTTCCCATGGTCACACGGTCTCTCTTGCTTACACTACTGCTGCCTCACAGGTTTATTATTAGTATCTGATCTGTGAAGACATTACGTTTAAAAAGTATGCCTTTAAAAACTAAAGGTCTTTATCTGGAAAGTGTGAAATTAAGAGATTATAAAATTTAGATTCTACTTTTAAAGATTCCATAGGATTTAGTGGTGGAACTTAAGACCCAATTGATGGAACTCTTAGACTGTGTATGATTCTCACTGAGCATGTGCCTGCATAGTTAGGAAAAGTTTTGGTTATTTGACCATTAGGATAATTGTTAGGAATTTACATATTAGATAAATGTTATTGGTGAAATTAATGTTTTATAATAACTGCCAACCAAATAATAATTTTGTGTCATCCACCATTCTAAGAACTTAACATAAAATTTTATTTCATTCTTTCAACAATCCTATGTGATGCTATTATAGTCCTTATTGTCTAGGTGAGAAGAATAAAGTATAGAGAGCTCACTTAGCTAGTTCTCAGGTATCACATGTAAATATTACAGGATTTGAACACAGGCATATCTGATCCAGGGTCTCTGCTCTTATGACATCACACTTGCTTCTTCATTTATTTTACGGTCTTATGTTGGAAAATTCTGGTTATGTGCTGAACCTTCCAGTTTTTTCTCTTTGCAGCTCTTCTTTGCAAAGACATTGCTATAGCAACTGTGAGGTGTATGGTGGGAAGAACCTCACAGATCTGACCCTGGTAATCCCTCCCTTATGTTCATAGCAATAACATTTAAAAAATATTTCCATTTAGAAAACATAAGTGCTAGCAAGATAAAAGAATAAGAATTAGTTGCTGCACTTTCAGGAATTAGGGTTTTTTTAACAAAAGCTTCTTGGAAGAAGCAAATTGTATTATGACTCTTCTCAGAATGCTTTCAGAGCTTTGTCATCCAGAGGACTCATCATAGCTTTACCACATGAGCTTTCCATTCAGGAAGTGCCTGGCTCCTGGTTAAACTCTGGCTTCCCCTTCACTGTCCCCATGCCATCCACCAGACATTGCCACAAACCAGAATATTTATTCTTCTTAAACCTACTTTGTTTTTTCAGTTGTTGGAATACCAGGATACTTATTATTTGTTTTACTCAATTACTTTGTTTCTTAAAAATTTGTTTCTTGGGGGCCTTTCTGGTGACACAAAGTGTAAGTCTCAGTGCTATGAAGCTATCCACAGACATTGTGGTATGAGTTTGATCCCAGGCCAGGGAGCTAACCAACATATTGCAGCAGACATCTCTGGCCTCACCCACTACTCCCCTCAGCAGTGTATTTCAATCTGTTCGCCTGTGCTGCTTCCCACTCTGTGTCTGGTGACTCCTCTAACCTTCCGTACATCCAGCCTGTACCCCAATTCTTGTATGCATAAATAAATTTTAAAAAAATGTTTCTTGCATTTTCAAAACTCATCTGTATACGAACAACTCACCTCCTTGACTAAATTGTAAGCATAGATGATTGGACATGTTTAGTGCTTTTGTCTTCCCTTACTGCATATCTATGACATTATCCCATGTAATGAGGATACATTCAGTTAAGCCTTAATTTTAATTGAAAGGAAGATTGTTTTTCAGTGAGTTGAGTTAATTCCATTTTCATGATCTGAGTCAGATAAAAAGTCATGGACACAAATTGGAGATTTATTTTTCTGAAAGGTGTATATGTGGGTATGGAGTTTTTTAACATGTGGTTTATATATATGTGCATGTGTGTATATGGTGTATATTTTATATATATACACACAAACACACATTCCTTCAAAAAAGGTAAATATGTTTGGGTATATATACACATGTATACTGTTCTATCATGCGCTGTATGTCTTGTGTGTGTGTATGTGTACATATCCATGCACACAAACCCACAAGCATACACACAGAGCAAACAGTAATAAAGCAGTGTAAGGATTGCACCAGAACAAAGAACAAAGCCCTGGCATCTCAAAAAGAAAAAGCTTTAATAATAATTGTTTGTGTTGGCTATCTGAAAGTACCTTTCTCTTTCCACTCACAGCTGCATTGCTAATTAAATTGAATGGGTTCAATTTTAGCTGAACATTAATGGTATAATTGCATTGCTGTAAGTAATTAAAACCTTATCCTATTTATCCTGACAGATGGTTTGGTTGAAAGTTTCAACTGCAAAGGATAAAATTTATTTATGTGGATACTAGAGAATAGAATAATTCATTCATATTTTGAGCCTGGAATATAATTCCATAGACTTTTAGCTCACTGAGCTTTGCTATAGGAGGTAGTAGATTTAAATTCAACAAGTGAACTTCATGAATAATCACTTCTTTACTGGACTTTATTTGAGCTATTTTGATGGTAAGCTTGTGATCACTCAAGAATTAACATGACAATAAACTTGACGCTTAGAACCTTGTCTTTGAAAATGTTCTCAGTTAAAGGAACAGCATTTACTGCTTATTACAGATGTCCTTTTGACTCCACTGTTTCTCCAAACTTATTTTAAGCATGTTAAATAGATTAAAGGTAAATTAGACCTGAATTGTATTAATGAAATGTTTTAGTCTCTATGGAATTTATTCATCAATTGCATATAGTAGCAAATTTGCAACATATTATTAAAGATGTGGTTCTACTTCATCACACAGTTATTTTTACAAAAACCTTATGCTATTTTTAAATAGGAGACATATTTTCAGTGAGAACAAATAGATTCAAGTATTTGAAATCATAGAATTACTTTACCCAGTGTATTGTGAGAGATTCGTGCATAATAGAACCAACATGTTTCCTCCTTCTGCCTTTCCTTCTAAAATTTTTGATCTATTTTAATGTACTGTGTCAGTATAAATGCTGAGAAACAGTGCACATCTACCCCAGAGGTTTTCTAGATATGACATTGTGAGGAACAGTCTGAAAACTAGGAAGCCCAAAGTTGTATGGCAAAGTTGAAATAAGCACAAAGACCACAGAATTCCCTTTCAGGTCTTTTTGCATTTTTTTGTGCAGTGAAATCTCCTGTATAACTACATCCAGTTTTTAAAAATTAGGTAAAATTTTTCAATCTCACTTAGATACTTAGGAATATCTATTAAATTTTTTCAAATAACATTGCCGGTTTTGGTTGTCACCAATATCATCATGTTCAAAATGACCTATCTAAGTATAGATTGATTTTTAAATTTGTGTAATATTTTTGTTTCTATGGTTTATCATAAATGAAATTTCATAATAAACTACCATAATTTATATTTAGGGAAAAGTCTACATTTTACATTATTGTGCTAGAGTTACATGGATTGATATAATTTCTTGAGTTGTATTTCATGTGATTATCATCTGAAGCATTTGGGGGGGAAAAACAATTTGTATAGCACTAAGAAATTTGAAAAAACTAGTACATTCTTCCCAAAGTATTCAAAAATCCTACTTTGGAATACCTATAGTACTACTAATGCTATCTAATTTAATCTACTTGAAATTGGGCATAAATTAACTGAATTTAAGCTTTTTTGTTTTGTTTTTCTAATAAGTTGCCAAACAATTCCATGTAACCAGATGATAACACTTTCTGCAGAAGAGAGTTTAGTAGTAGTGAATAATACCATATGTAATACTCTGTTGGGGCCATAAAAATATGTATGTTATCATCTGAAAGATATCTAAACACCTATTTATTATAGCTATACATGAATTGTTAAAAGAGGAACAACTATTATGCATGTGTGTGTACTTTTTCTGGAAATCTCTTGTCTGCCTATCGTGATGAGTCTTCTTTCACAAGCAGATTTGTTTAAATGTTAGATACTCAAAATTTCTACTACCTTGTAAAGATGTAGGTCAAACTATTGGCATGTTAGTGTTTGTTCCAAATTATAATGCTGTAGTAAGGAAAATAGGAACTTTTCTTGTGACTCCTTTCCTTCATCGTTGAGTGAATAGACTTTATGAGTGACCACTTTCCTCCAAACATGATTTGTAACAAATGTAAGAAGATAGTTAATGAAATATTATTTGGGAAAATGAGTGACATGTATGTAAATATGGATTAAAACTAGTCATTTTTGTGGACACTTATAAGAAGTTTTAAAAAGTTGCTTGTACTGGAAGGCAAAGTAAAACATCATTCTAATTTAATTAGAAAATGCCTAATGGAGGACATACAGTTTTTACTCAAATGCTAACAGTAATGACTGGAAAATAAGGTGGACATAGAGGAGAGTAGTTTGATGAGTAGGAAAGGGATTTTGAAAATTGTTTTCACAGAAAATATTGATCTGTTTTACAAGGAAAAAGAAAATATCCAATCTTGTTTATGGAACAAAAGAGGCTGGAAAATGATAGGAAATGCAATGACATCCATCATTGGATGTTCTTCCTTCAACAATATATACTCCTAACCTTTTTTTTATAGAAATGACTAGAAGGGTAGTTCTATTTAGTTTTTCCCTTCTAAGAGTATGCCACCAAATCACAGAAAGAAACATCTTTAAAGAAATGTCAATGTCTATAATGCCATACTTGAAAATTGGATGAAATTAAGTTAATTTACATGTGATAAAAATTTAGTAATGGAAGTTATCCTAAATATTGTGTTGCAAAGATTTTTATGTATGTTGATCCATAAATTATTCAAAATTGTTTAAATGTGAACAATGTAATTAGTGAAATGGGATGGGAGAATATTTTAATTGGGCAGACAAACTGGGAGGGGGTCTACATTTGAAAATCACCATATTTACTAGATATAGTTAGTATATTCACTAGATTATGGAAGAGACACTACTCTTTTCTGGACATAGTTTATTATCCATATTGAAGTGGCAGCAGTTAGGCATATGTTTCATAATGCAGGTATATAATGTGGCCATGGAGACCCCCAAGCAGAAATAGTAGCAGAAAAATTATTATGTGGGTCACCCAAATTAAAAGTCAGGTGAAGTAGGCTTACCTCATTAGGGAAACCTACTTATAGGTTGTGGGGCTTCAAATACAGCAAGAGTCAGAGACAAGATTAGAAAGAAATGGGCAAAAACATCTGTTTTTAACATTTAGCCCTCAAGAACAGGAGTCTAAATATGAAACTAAGTAGAAAAACTATTCTCAGAACTCACTAAGTGCTGTTTTTGGTGCTGAAATTGGTAGTGGTCTTGAGACTATCAAATGAAATTACCAGTTCAACCAAACACTGAGAGAAATTTGATGAGACTGCAATTCAAGTTCAAGATTGGCCTAATGTTTAATGCTAATTCACAGACTGGAGCTAAAACATCCTAAATGCCTATGATTTCAGGTCAGGAGTGATTCTAGCAAGTTGTAGAATACTCATTCTACATGTATCTCATCCATCAACTTCCATCTACTATGCAATATTGTTGGTAATAAGGATGCAAAAATGAAGTGACTTGGTCTTCACAGACTAACACCAAGGCATAATAAAACACAGAGAAAGCCTCATTTTGTGTTATAACTATATTTGTGTTCCTATTATGTAGTGTCTCAGTCAGCTAGGATGCTGTAGCCAAACAGTGTAGACATTTCTCACATTCCTGGAGGTTGAGAATTCAGAATCAAGGTGACTATGAATTTGCTTTTAGATGAGTGTCCATTTTCTGTCTTATAGAAGTTGTCTTCTTGCTATTTCCTTTCATGACACAGAAAGTTCTATACTCTCTTAAATTGAACTAAGAAATGGACAGATGCCTTCATGGGACTTCCACGGTCAGGACTTCATCTAAACCTTGGGACCTCCTAAAGACCCCCATTCTGAAACTAATACTTTAAGGGTTAATGCTTTGACATGGGAAAAGTCTGGAGGGGGGCATTCAGTCTATGATGTAGACAAAGAATCATTTAAATTGTATATCACAAAAAGATGAGTATGAAAGGAACAATTTGAAGTATAGATAGGCAAAAACAATTATTTCATTTACTAAGCCTTACTGTGTGTGTGTGTGTATATGTGTGTATAAAGCAAATTTGCTTTTTAAAATTTATTAGGTCTGCTTTCTTGAGGAGATGGGCTTTACGTCTTATGTACATTGACATGATAATATTATCTTGTCAGAAAAGTCATGACATTTTTTACTTGAAAAACAGAAAACATCATTTTATAGAGTTGGAGCTCTATAAAATGGTAAGTGTAGATTTTAGACCTTTTGATTTACAAGCAAATATACATCTATGTGCATAATAGTTCCTGGGTAATTTATAGCATTTACACAGCTTCAAATAAGAAGAAAATCAAAGGAAATACTCTCCAGGAGAAGTTCCTCTAAAATATAAATATTTTCTTTCCTGGAATATGCATTTTTAAACTTAGAACTGTCTCATGATTTAGTGTAAGGGAAATATGAATTCTGGGATTAATGAAGTTTTTCTTGCCAATAAGGTTTTATAGAATACAAAGTAATGTTATCACTTTTCTCATTCCTCTATACACAGAGAGTACATTTGGTTTTTAAACAAAGTTAAATCCCATTAGGTACAGGATCTAAATAATTATAATCTTACAAATATGTCCCAGGGTTACACTGATACGCAGTCTCAGAAGTGGGTAGTCAAAGTTGTGAGCTTTCCTTCCCCCTCTACTCAGCAAAGGAGTGGGAAGCTGCTTTCAACAAGTCAATATGCTCAGAGTTCCAGTTGCCCAGGTTTGCTAAGGACTGAGAAGATTGTATTGGAAAAAAAGCAAAACTTGATCAGTTGCCTATTTTTGCAGTAATTCTGCATAAAAAAATTAGTGGCATTCAGCATTACACTCATCCCTTAATTATGAGTCTGCAGGCCAGCTAGAGGGCCTGTTTTAAGCTGTGGGAAACCTTCAAGTTTGGCTTTGTGTAAGATAGGGAGGCGTAAGCCACCTGAGGTACAGCAAAGGCTGAACTCTCCCAGAACTATAAGCAAAACCATTCTAAGGCCTGGCCTTGAAGTTGGCACACAGTCACCTGAACACATAGGGCACAAACCAAAGTGAGTGAATTGTTCAAGTTCACCTCAAAGAAATGGCGATGCATTATTTACTGAACAATCATCTAATATACAATGGCTAAGTGGATATCCTAATTTAAAGAGAGAGAGATCTTGGCTATTGGTATTTCTTTTCCTGATAGGTTGGTTTAATAGAATGTTTTGTGCTTCCTTGAGGAGTAAACTTTTAACTTAGAAGATTGTGTTACTTGTAACATGTAATATTTCTAACTTAGAGTTGAATTTAAATGATTTCTTGATGTAGTTATCTGAATTAAATTGCCTTGAAGCCATCTAACATTTCTCCCTCCCATTTTGTATTGCCGGATAAAATATAGGACACCTAGTTAATTAGGTTTTCAGATAAACACATATAAAATTTTTATGTGAGTATATCCTGAATTTGTGTTGTGTATCTGAAATTAAAATTCAACTGGACATCTAATGTTTTTTACTTGCTAAACCAGGCAACATACTCTCATCTAACAGATGTATTTGAGCAACATCCTTGGATTGCTTAATCAATTCTTTCCATGAGTCATATACTTCAAATATAGAGAGAATATTAGTTTCTGATCTGAAGAAGCTTAGTTTAGACTGACAAGTTGATGATTATATTAGTTCTATAAAGTGTATGATAAGTATATTTTGCTATTGAAAAACATAGAGGGGCACTTACCAGGACTGGCAAGGTTAGGAAAGAGTTTTTCCTTTTTTCTTCAGCATTATTGAAAGTAACAGGAAAAAATGAATATCAGCTATAATAAATATGTACAGAACCTATCAGGCAATCCATGTACACATGAAAATACATGGACTATGGCTTCTGTCTAGAAAGTGTCACTAGACTCTAACATATCAAATATATTACTAATTATGGAGAATAATGTTTTGTTAAGTTTTCAGATTGAAGAATTTGATGGAATTCCAGAAGTCACAATTTCTCCTTCTCTTACTTTTTCAGCATTGTTGTTGTTTGTGTTTTTTTTTTTTAAGAACTGGTTTTTACCATTCCCATTGTTCATGTTTTACTAGAGTCTGATAGCTAAAAATGCCTTTTTATTCATTTAGTTTTGAATTAACTCTGAGGAAGCAACACAGGTGTGTTGTTACTGACATTTTTTCACTGAATGAAACAGAAGTCCAGAAAATCTAAAAAACATTTTTATTTATAAAATCAACTTGTCTTAAACCTTAATTTCACTCAGATCATCTGACTGTATTGACTGTGTCCTTTATGCTATATTGCAATGTTTTGATTCTCCTTCAACTCACAGGGTGATAATCCCACATATATGAATCATATGAATTTGGGGATATTAGGCAGTATGGAGAATGGAATAAAATTTCTTTTCTTGAATTTGGTTCCAAAACACCAAACATAGTATGCTGCACTCATCAAAATAATTGGACTTTTATTATTTTCAGCTGTCAATCTCAAAACAACTTAGTTGGAACAAATGTAAGAAAGGATGGAAAGGGTTTGTGATCTCATCAAATTTAATTCTTTACTGGGCTGGGATTATTACATTTTGCCATCCCCATTGCATTTTTATTTCCCTTCTGGATTTTTGTCTAACGTATTTTATGACATTAGTGTAGAATTGAGAGCTAAAGAAATTATCAGAAGACTACCTGTAAAAACCAATTTTGAGTGAACTGTGATACATTATCTTGAAACTTCGTTCTAATTGTTATCTGCTTCTAAATGAAATTGAGTTCCTCAATTTATAAAGTAAAATCTAGAAACACTATCTACTGTGCTTAATATTCAGAATGCATAATCTGATTTAATCAGTTGTGAGTGCTAGATATTCAAATGAGTAAACAGCACATACATAACCAACAATATATTATTGCTAATTGAGTTAAATGCCAAAATGAATTTAGCTTATTCTGCAATGTTGAAAATGTTTGTAATTCACTTTGAGATGAATCCTTGACTAAGGACAGAATTATGAGAAACTAGGTTTTGGTTCACCATGTGGTGTTTCTATTTTTTTAAAGTTCTTGGTTAAGTTTCACATGTAGAATACTATGTTTTACCTTTACACATTAAATGATTTATCAATAGCACATATTTTAATTGAGCTTGTTTAGCACTATTATGTTCATTTGTGCTTTTTAAAATTTCTTTCCCTCCTCTTGTTTGTTCTTCCACTCATGTTTTTGTTTTCAAAATGTAGAGTTTTTAAAAAAATGAAGTGTTTAACTACAACTGATGAATTGGCTAAAATTTAGTTCCTCGGTATTCTTTTTAACTTTTTAGGTTTTAATAGCTCCCTATAAAAGTAGGGAAAAAATGCATGATTGAATAGTTAACCCTCTTAAAGAAATAAAGATGCATGCTAATATGTACTATTATTTTGTGATCATTGTCCTCAATCATTGAGATGGAGCCAACTCATAACTTTTCCTGATATCTTGTATAGTTATTAGTATTAAATTTGGAGGGGACAATTTATGCATGTCCAAAATGTTATGATCTTCTATAATGTTCAAAGCACTATGGGATGCATTGTAAATGCATAAACCTAAGATCATGAATATCACATTCAATGTCCCAGTAAGGACCTTTGCAGTTTGAAGGAAAAGAATGCAAGCATTAAAGGAAACCAGATGTGCTAGTAGAAATATTTATTAAGTTGGATAAAGAGATTTAATGGAAAGGGGGTAGGATGAGAATATTTCACAAAGTAATGGATAATCAGAAAAAAATCACTATGAATTTTGAGATATTGGACGCCATTCTTAAGAAATACTATGAAATTTCCTTTCAGAATTTTTAAATTTAAAAAAAATTTGTATGGCTGATAATTATCTCTGAAGTATGTACATTTTAAAATCATGATTATAATTTTTGTTAAGGCAACATTGGTTTATAACACTATATATGATTCATAAATATTGGATCCTTACCTCCCAAGGTGTATGTCATCTTAACACAGCCACTCCCAAGGTACCCACAGTCCTCCAGCAGAGTCAGTAGGGCCCCCTTCCCTTTTCTTCTGCATCTTCCCCCTCAGTTTTACAGTCACATTTCTAGGGTTTGACTTTGGTTTGGTGTTGTCTCTTTGTTTTGATTCTCTGTATACCAGATATGACCAGAACCCTCTGGGGTTTATCAATCTCCTTCAGGCTAACTTTGATTAGTTTAATCCCCTCAGTTCCACCTATGTTGTCAGAAATGGCAAGAATTCATTTTATCTTTATATAGGAATGGTATTTGATCATATATATGTATATATACATACATTTATTTACATACATAAATATACATACACACATATATATATATACACATACACATCTTCTTGACCTGCCATCTGTCCTTGGACATTTAAGTTGCTTCCATAACTTGCCTGTAGTAATGTTATAGTGAATACAGTAGTGCATGTAACCCTTCAAATTTGTATTTTTTTTCATTCATTCACTAGCTACCTAGAAGTGGAATTGTTGAATCCCATGATAGATCTATTTTTAATATTTTGAGATGCCTTTTTCTAAAGGGGCCGGACCTGTCTACTTTCCCACTAATGGGGTACCAGGGTTCATTTTTCACCACATCCCCACATGTTTCTGGATATTTTGAAATGGGCCATTCTCACAGGTGTGGTATGATATCTCATTGTGATTTTTATTTTCATTTCTCTGCTGATAAGTGACAATGAATATGTTTTCATGTACATGCTTACTATCTATGTCTTCTGTGGAGAAATGTCTATTTCTTCTGCTTATTTTCTGATTGGGTTACTTTCTTTTTGTTGAATTCTATGAATCCTTTGCAGATGTTGGCTATTAGTGCTCTGTGGGATGCATAATGTGCAAAATATTTTCTCCCATTTGGAAGGTTTTCTTTTTTTTTTTCTAAAGATTTTATTTCTTTATGCATACAAGAGCAGGGGTACAGGCCAGAGGCATGGAGGGTAAAAGGATTCTCTAGAGACAGAGCGGGGAGAACAGGCAGATCGACTGAAACATAGTGCTGAGGGGAGTTGTGGGTGAGGCAGAAGAGGTCTGCTGCGCCATGTGGGTCCCCTCCCTGACCGAGATTGAATTCACGCTGCAGTGGCTGCAGAAGTGCGGTGCTCAACCTTTGTGCTACCAGGGTGGCCAGTTGTCTTATCATTTTAATGATAGCTTCTATTGCGGTACAAAAACTTTTAGTTTGATGTAGTTCCATTTGTTTGAATTAATTTTTTCCTTGCCATAAGAGGCCAATATCAAGAAATGTTTTGCTTATATCTTCTTCTATGTATTTTATGTTTTCAATTCTTTTTTTTTAAGTTTTATTTATTTATGCATACAAGCACTGGGGTACAGTCCAGAGGTGTGGGGCGGGGGTGAGAGGATTCACCACAGAGAGCAGGGAGCAGAACAGGCAGATCAACTGAAGTACACTGCTGAGGGGAGCAGTGGGCACGACAGGAGAGGTCTGCCAAGCCATGTGGGTCTCCTCCCTGGCCAGCAGCAGGGATCGAACTTGTGTTGCAGTGGCTGCGGTTTGCTTCATAGTGCGTTGCTTAACCCACTGCGCCACCAGGGAAGTCCTGTTTTCAATTCTTACATCTAAGTCTTCACTACATTTTGAGTTATTTTTTGTATACTGTGTCAAAAGTGGTCTAGTGTCATTCTTTATATTTGGCTGTAGAGTTTTCTCAACACCATTTGTTGAAGGCACTTTCTGCAATGTACACACTTGACACCCTTGTTTAATAACCCTTGTTATTAAATGTTAAACCTTGACTCCCATGAATTAAATGTTCATGGAAGTGTGGGTTTCGTTCTGGACTCTCATTCTGTTTCATTGGTCTGTATGTCTATTTTTACTCCAATACTACACTGTTTCCACTACTATAATTTTGAGTATATGTGAAGTCTGTAGTGTGACACCTCTGTTCTTCCTCTTTCCTTTTTTTGGTCAGGATTTCTGATAAATTATTTAGTTAAAAATATGTATTTGAGTGACACTAGTTAGGCGTTTTTTTGGGGAATAGAGGCATGTTTAAAGATGTCCTTTTATGACCTTAAAGAGTTATGATGTCACTATAATCTTCAGAAAGTTAAGAGAAATACAAAGTGACTTATAGTTGAATTTAAATAAGTGCAGTGAAGGGAATGTTGCAAATGAGAGTATGGGGAAAATTTGAAATATGCTACTTAAAAATGTACATTAAATACATACAATGTAGAGTCACGGAGATAGATGATGGAAAGGATTTTTAAAAATCTTCTAAAGTATTCTTGTTTTATGGGTGTCTGACAGCAATATTTTTAATAGGTTCCCTATGACAAAAAATAGAACTTTAGTTTTCTGATATTAAATAGTCACTGTATCTGGGCTTTCAAAATCCTCACTGGACTTAAAATTTTTAATGATTCTACTGGTCCATATTTTACAAAAACTGTATTAGGAGAAGGCGACTTACAGAAAAAGTTCCACTATATTGTCATCACAGAAAATCGAGAATCTACTAGTAATATCAAATCCCTGTCTATAGTTCATTTGCCTTTTATTGATAGTCTAAGATTGGTCTTGTGAATTTGAGGGATGAGCCAAAATCCTATCTCTTCCTTAGAAAAATATAGCATCAACTGTTAGAGCTCAAAATGAGTCATCTTAAGCTTTCTAAAATTAGGTTTGCTGTTTCTATAGAGATCCTGATTTTTCAGGTACTTGTAAACACACTTTCCCCATAGTACTCGCCGGTTCTGTTTGTTCTAGTTCTACTTTATTATAGGATCATAATAACAGAGCTCAAAATAATGTTCTGCACTTGTACTTCATCAAGGGCAAATTTCCTAAATAGAATAACTGACACTACAAGCCGTTTCATCGACAGTATTAGAATGTCCACAAGATTCAAAGTAAGTCTAGTTGACTCAAGTTCAAAGAACTGGCCTTTAGCTCTTACTCAATTTTTACTGGTAGAGAGTTCTTTTAGGCTGTCACTTTCATCAAGAGTATTACTTGCCTAGCTTAAGGAATTCTCAGTTTCAATTAACAAACTATGTGTTGAATTGAAAACTTTAAAGAAAATAAAATGGGCATATTTGTGATAGTTGCATTCACACTATCACAAAATATCTCATGGCATAGATCTTTTTTTTTTTTTTAATGCATACAAGAGCAGGTGTACAACCAGAGTCGCAGGAGGTGAGAGGATTCACCAGAGACAGAGTGGGGAGCAGAACAGGCAGATCAGTCGAAATACACTGCTGAGGGGAGCAGCGGGCGAGGCAGGAGAGGTTTGCCTCGCCTCTCAGGGCAGGAAAGGTTTCAGTGAACTTTGAATATGTGTGTTAAGAGAAGTTGCTAAAATATAAAATGTCTGATCATTTTACATCATGCATTAATTATATACTGAATGTTTTGTTTTCTTGTATATTAATATTCATTGACAGGAAAAATGGTATAGTTCTGTAACACAGATGGGGTAAAGAGCAAACTTTCTTGGACATTGGTTCTCTTAATTGAACTTTAAACACTAGTCAATTTGTTAAAAGAAACTGACTCACCCTACATTATACAGGAGTAACTAGTAATGTAAGAGGCTGAACCAGTTGCATTTATTCTTTTTTAGATAAAGTGGAGAAATTTTTAGCCTGAAGTCATATCTAAGTTTCTACATAAGCTTCATCATATTTTTAAAAATTTTTAAAGATTTATTTATGCATACAAGAAGTGGGGTATAGGCTAGAGGCGCGGGAGGTGAGAGTATTCACCAGAGACAGAGTGGGGAGTAGAGCAGGCAGATGGACTGAAACACACTGCTGTGAGGAGAGCAGCGGGTGAGGCAGGAGAGGTCTGCTGCGCCATTTGGGTCAGCTCCCTGGCCATGGAATGAACTCATGCTGCTGTGCCACAGATGCTTCACAGTGCTATGCTCAACTCGCTGCACCACCAGGGAGGCCCCCAGCTTCATCATCTTAACTTATAAGGCAGGAAGGTTAAATGGCTACACATAAACACACATTCACATATAAAATGTAAGTTAATTATTTAAAATTTTAGAAAACCTGGTGGCATATAAATACCAAGACTATTAATACCAAATTTCTACTGGATCAAAACTTTGAAGAATCTAGTTATATTGAGATTGGGTAAATTGATACTTAATAGTGTGTTTAATCTCTAGAGTCTGACACTGGCAGTTGAAATTCCATGACGCCGATGCCCAGTCTTTTTTGCCTGTCCCTCCCTATCCTTCTCTCTACCCCTTGGTCTTGACTTAAATGATGTTGTTCAAGGACTCAAATCCTTTTTGTCACTCTGTTCTTAGTACATAGTGCTTTTAGGTTAAATATTTAAAACTCTATCTTCAGCAATAACTTCTCTCTGTCTTTAGAGCAAAATGAGCCATGTTCTTAATATCTCTTTTAGGATGATGTATAAGCATGTTAGTATATCTAAAATGTATGAATTCTAATCCTTTTGTTCCAGACTGTTATTTCTTTCTGTATTCACATCTGCATAGATTAATCCAATGTAGTGATATTTAGTCTGGTATTTTCAGACAGATTTATGAATCCAATGAAGTAGATCTAATGTCTTTTAGTCAATGAGTTCAGTGGTTACTCAGATTCTTAAAGAAGTACATGACCCTCAAAATGTTAAGAACAACTAACCAGAAACCTGGAGCTTTTCTGCCCTACTCCATATTGCTAGTTCCCTGTATTCTATCAGGTGTCAGCATGTACCGATTAATATATTACTTCTCGGCTATATTCCCATCATCACAGACCTAGTTGAAACGTTCAGTACTCTCTGTTGAACTATTACACTTATCTTTCCAAACAATGTATTTTCTGTTCCCGTGATCAGTCTGCTACGCTGCTGCTAAAATGCCTTCACATTCTGTGCATGTTATTCCCCTGCTCAAAATCCTTCAGTAGGCCCCATTTGGTTTTCTGAGAGGATTTTAAGCATTAGAAGCTTTGCCGTGTCTGCAAATTCCTTTTGCATATATTATCAACTTAGAACTGTTGTTCTGTAGGTACTGATTGAAGTATATGTTTTTCAAGTCAGTTATATTAGGCAAAAAATAAAAGATGAGGTTACTGATATTACTGGCCTCTGCCTGCCTTTATGCTTTTATTTCTTAACATCTAGATTTATGAATTATTTCATCCATTCAAATTGAATTTAGTGAAGTTATTCAAATTGACTGTATTTTTTCGCTGCCTTTTAATGTGTTGCTACCTCTAGGCAAGTCCTTCCCAGTAGTATTTATTGTTCTAATGCCTAGTCGTTCTTCAAATTTCAACTTGTTTTACCTCCTTTTCTTGTGCTTAGTGTTATTTAGGAGTCCATTTATGTGCTCCATGAGTATTCTCTGCATACTTACATCATAGCATTTATTACTGCATTGTGATCATGAATTAATATCCTTTGTCCTCAAATAGACAGGAAACTGAACAGGAGACCTTTCCATATGCAGTAATATTAGTACTCAGTAATTTTTTCTTGGGTGAACAAAATGAATTTTTGTTTATCATTCATAGACTAATTGACCTTATGTAAAAAAATAATTAAATTTACTAAGTGATGGTTACCTTTAGCAATGCTGTTTTTAAAAAAAAAAAAAACATGAGATTAATGTTTGCTTTAAAGAGAAATTTTGAAATAAGTTAAATAATGGTACTCTTATGAGTTGTTCACACCATTACTTTCTAATAGTGTTTTAGAATTTTCAAGTAATTTTTCAGCAAATTGAAGTTCAAGATTATCATTTGATATTACTGCTTCTGCTTATTCACATGTTATTATTTGGAAGGTGGAGACAGTTAAATGCTAGATATTCCTAAAATGTACACCATAATGAGTCACAGAGAAACTTCCCCCAAGTCATGCATCACAGTAGAGGAAATCATAACTCTTGTGCTCCTTACAAGAGTATTGCTATCCCTTATTGCACTTTCCCAAAAAGTGTGATTAGGAACAAAATATTTTGAATGTTAAGGATGCCAGAATCATTTTTAAGAATGCAAATTTTTATATCTGGCAAGCAATTAAAAAATGATGTATACAATGATGCTTCACTCATGAGTAACATGCTTTAAGTTCCAGTACTCTGACCAGGTAAGGTGGTCTACAAACTTTTCCAGGTACTTCTGATCATTGGAATCTGATTGTTTTCAAAATCAGCTTCAGGACCAATGGACACATTTCTTTAACCTTAGTATAGCGTCATAAAGAGAAAACAGTTAAAATGACGTTCAGGCCCGCCCTGGTGTCTCAGTCGGTTAAGCAACGCACTATGAAGCAAACCACAGCCACTGCAGCACAAGTTCGATCCCTGCCGCCATCCAGGGAGGAGACCCACATGGTGTAGCAGACCTCTCCTGCTGTGCCCACTGCTCCCCTCAGCAGTGTGTTTCTGTCAATCTGCCTGTTCTGCATCCTGCTCTGTCTGGTGGATTCTCTCACCACCCCCACCCCTCTGGCCTGCTTGTATGCATAAATAAATAAATATTAAAAAATAAAATGAAGTTCAGTTAAACATAAGATAGGAATAGGAGGAGGAATTTTCTGGGTCAGTTGCAAAATACTGGTATTTTGTCTTAGGCCTTGGGCGAAGTGTGTACAATGTACAAACATACAAATCAGAAATGTCCTTTCTCTTTCCAAGCACCACCATGGTAATTGGGAAGAAATGGAAGGAACCATCTGAAGGAACAAGCATGAATAAATCCTGAGGAATTTGAATTCCAGCAAACTTTGTAATGCCAAATAGATTCTCTTTGCTCTCCCCACCTAGAAATGTGTTTATAGAGGTCACATGAGTGTCTATGTCAGCAGTTGTTGCCTAATAAGCATATCCTAACTCAAAATTAAAACTAAGTTATGCTTTTATGCATATGTATAGAAAGTAAAGCTATTTTCTGAAGAGTTACTATCAAGGAGTAGAAAACACACTTGAATATTTATCCTGATTCTAATAATGATTATTTTTGTAATAGGTTTTATTTTTAAGGCTGTTATAATGTTTAGATTCACAGGAAAATTGAGCAGGAATTATAGAGGGTTCTGTTAATCTCCTGTCATCATACAGACACGGTCTCTCCCAACTCTGATCCAGAGAAGCACAGTTGCTTCCACAAACTTACACATTATTATCACCCAAAGTTTAGAACTTGCATTAGGGTTCACTCTTGCTGATGTTCATAGTATGACTTTTGACAAATGTGTGGCTCATATGCCTCACTGTAGTATCAAAGAAAGGCATCACTGATCCCCAACTCCTCTGTGCTGTGTCCATTCAGCAATCCCTCCTCCTCCTCCTAAGCCTTGGGAAACGATTGTCTCTGACTTTTCCTTCTCTGAATGCCTTATCACTGGAATGAGACAACAGTACAGAATTTTCAGATTGGCTTCTTTTACTTAGTAATATGCACTTAGAATTCCTTCATGTCTTTTTATGGACCAGTAGCTCATTTCTTTTAGTGATGAATATTTCATTGTTGCAGATTTTTATATGAACATAAACATTCACTACACTGGGATAAATATCAGGATGGCTATTGTTGAATTGCATAGTAAGATTAAGTGTAGTTTTCTGAGGAAACCCAAACTATCTCTCAAAGTGGTTGCACTATTTTGTTTTTCCATCAACCATTGATGAGAGTCTTTGTAGTTGGATTCTGGAGCGTTTTTCTCTTTGTGCTAATATACTGTGAGGATTCAAGTTTTCTCTTTGTGCTAATATACTGTGAGGATTCAAGTGTCATATAGTTTTCCATCTGCCCATTTTGTAGGTTTCCAGTTTACTAATTTTTCAGAAAGTGTCCTTAGCAGTAACTTAAAGGTACATTGGAACTTTGTTTATCAGAGATTTTAAAAAACTTTTCCTGTTTGATTTTTATTTACCTTGTATGTCTGCCATGGAAAACTAATCTGCAGCTGCTGAGTTAAGGGTTAGGGTGAGGGCCTGGGTGGCCCAGGCTCTGTAAATGTTGGTGTGTGGGAGCTAGCTTGGGCTTGTGGTACCACTGATAGGTTTCCTCTAGGGCTTTCAAGACCTACGTCCCTATAGCTTGTATGTTCACAGGATAAGCAACAGCCCTGAGGGAGGAGGGGAGAGGAGTGCAGTTCAGAGCCCACTTTATGGGGGACCCCAGCCTTCTGGTATACATGAGTGTTTGATTCTCATCATGGAGATTCCTTTACTGGACACTTTTGTACCTATTATGTGTAGACAGTTTTCTATGCATCTAAAGACAAAATCAATACAGCAAAAGTTAAGAATTTGTCACCTTTTAAAACCCCAACACTTTTAAGGATTCATTCTTTACAGTAATCTAAATGCTTCCTTATCAGTCAGTTAATACACACACTCACACATTAAAAAAAAGCATATTTTACACACACACACATATATACATAAATATTATAAGCATAAGGCCTTTTTTCTTCATGGCTAGGAGCCCCATACATAGTCATGATTATTTCAAACTATATGTAGTATATATTAAAAGACTGAGTTTTAACTACTTTTTAAAACCATGTAATCTGCAAAATCTTTTAAAGAAAAGGATCCTGCTTTGTGGTCATTTCTTTAAGTCCAAATAGGCATTAATTTCCTTAAATTCCCTTTACCAAACACAAAAAGACAATGAGAGATAGGAGGATAATTTAAATGTTCCTGTGGCGCCTGTAGGATGGTAGTGCTGCACTTCGTTACCCCACAGCAGATAACTATTCTGTATACCAAGAAGATAATTTTCTTCAGAAGTCTCCAGCAGATAAATTTTATTGGTGTAAATAATTCAGCAGCTTGTTATAATGAAACCATTTACATTAAGCATTTCCTTGCTCCATCTTAAGTATATACAAAACTATTCCACTGGATACTACTAATATCTGATGCAAACTGGAGATTTTCCAGTTTATGATGAGTTGTAGCTCTTCAAGGAACTGAGTCTATTGCTAAGGGACTTGGTTAAACACTTGCCATAAAAAGAAAAGCTAAGCAGAGTATAGAGTAAAGGAACAAAGAAAATAATAGAGCTTTGCTGGTCATTATGTTGATCTCAGAGATTTCATAGTCATGGCACATCTGGAGGTTAGTTTTCAAGTTGGTCCTTCAGGGACTATGAAGGAGATTAAAATTTATATAGGACAAATATAATTCTCAGTGAAGTTTAAGGGGCAGTAGCAAGTTTCCATATTTAGTAGTTCTCTTCTTAATGTATTACATATAGAATGGCAAATAAATTTATATATAGTGTTACTTTTTTTTGGCTCTTCGAAAAAAAGAAAAAAAATTAGGGACTCTAGAGTTTTGTTTTTCTTTCTGGCTTAGCTTAATTCTGTGACATTTTCCAATAACTTTCTTTGAGGAGGAAATCTAGTTGCCTAATGCCAAGTTGCTCTCAGCTTGAGATATCCTCAGTCCTACCAGAGGCGTTGAGCTCTGATCCGGAGGATCTGTTGCCAAACTTACCCCTATAAACTTGCCCCTCCCCACTTTCACCACCACTTTTTACTTATAACAGGCTTCACACTGATTCTCGATGTACAGTAATTTGGGTCTTGTTTAATACTTTCGTACTCATCTAGCATCAAAGAAGGTTCTTGGAATGAATTCCCAAGGGGCATATTTCAGCAAATTCAAATGATGCTTATAAATATTTTATTCAACTTGTGATTTAATATGATATCTGGCTTGTAGCTCCAGATGCCTGCTTCCCTGCTTCTTATCAGAATACACAGGATGATAAAAGAGATCAGTATCCCCAGCACTGACTGACAGTTTAACGAAGGCTAAAATTTAGGAAAAGCTTAAAATATGTTGAATATGGGAAAGCCATACTGAGAAATGCTTGTTCAGATCATTTGAGAAAAGAGACATCAGAATTCTCCTCTGCTCCCCGAACCCTGATTCAAAGTGCTTATCAACCAGGATATCAGGCAGTTCTTCTGCCCCCTCAGGAACCAATTTCTTTTTTCATAATTTTTTTTTATTAGGGAAACATTTTCTTTCAATATTTTGTATGATTCATAAATATAGGATCTCTCCTTCAGGTATATTTTACCACATCACATCCACCATCAATTGTACCCATAATCCTCCATCACAGTTCACTCTTCCCCTCCCCCAATTTCTTCCTCCCCTTCCAAGTAGTCTCAGTTTTACAGTCAGAAGCCAGATTCCTAAGGTTTTTTGGCTTGTCTCAACTATGTGTTTTGTTTCTCTATATCCTACATATAGGTGAAACCATTGTTATTTTTCTCTTTATCTCTTTTTTTGTTTATTTTGCTTAGTATAATCTCCTACAGTCCCATCCAAGTTGTTGAAAGTGACAAGAATCCATGTTTATTTTTGTAGCTGAGGTAGTATTCCATTGGGCATAATATTTTCTAATCCACTCATGTCTTGTTTACCTAACTTGCCTGTTGCAAACGGTGCTGAGTGAAAATAGGTGTGCCTATATCCCTTTAATTTGCTGTTTTTGCATTCTTTGGGTATGAACCAATTTCTGAAGCAATCTAATTAGCATGGTCCTTCTTACCTAGCAATTATCTTTAATCGTGTTAGTAATAAACAATATATATTCTTATTTATGAATTCACAGAAGTAATATATTCTTATTTATGAATACTGGTAAAGGAAAAAGATTCAATTGTATTGTATTTAATTGTACTCTCTTCCCTAAGTTAATCCTTTTTAATAATTTGGTATGCATTTGCATATACATGTATCTGTATACACATAAAGAAACACATAAAACTGATATTTATATTTTTTGTGCACGCACACACACACCCCAAACCATTTTTTGTTGTTATAAATTAAAACATGCAATATGTATTACTTGGTATATTTCACTATTACTTGGTATCTTTCTCTTTATTGTTTTCCATAAATAACATATGAGAGCAAGAGTGGAGAGAGACCAAGGAACTGACCAACCAGAGACTTGGGGAATTTTTTTGCCAATAGCAAAGGACTTCTGTATAATAATCCATAATATTGATCCATGGTTACTTTAGCACTTTATTTATATAAAGATTTTGCTTTTCTATTTTCTTTTAAATTACAAAGTTGTATCTAAATTGAAAATTCACATGTGTGAATGTTGCTCTAGGAAAAAAATCTTGTAATTTGTTTTGTTATCTACCTTCACACCAAAAATGGGTGAGAATATTCATTTATGTATATAATTGCCAAAATATAAAAATGCTATGAATATTTTTTCAATTTTGTCAATCTGAAAGTAGTAATGCCATTTTGAAATTTCTTTGACAGTGCCTGATGAAGTCAAGCTTCTTCCATTTGTATTTCCTAGTTTGTGGTCATTACTGACATTCTTTATTAGTTTTTTTTCTTCGTTACTTGCTTGTTTGTAATTTATTAGTGTGTTTTCTTATATTTTGCTAGTATCTTTTATGCCAATCAGAAGCTATAATTCTTAGGATAAAACTGGACAGAAAATGGGGTGATGTGGGGATTGGCAGTTTCACATTATATTCTGGAAGTTTTATGCCCCACAAATCATCACCCTTGGAGTTTAGAAAAAACATACAGTTGCAGTTGGATGTATAAATGTTTTATGAGAGAACCAAACAGGAGTGAAGAAGTCACCATGTAAAACCTGTGTTTACAGGAGAATATATATCCACCTGCCCTCTGGTCATTAATCAAAGTAGACAAGTCAGTTTTCATAAGTTAATGAGAGTTAAGCAAAGGATAACTCCTCTTATTTAAAAATAGAAAAAAATGTGTGGACAGAGAATAAAAATATAGCATGACAACAGAAAATAGTTTACAGAGAGAATATTTTCAAGTATAGAGAAGCCCTACTACATCCTTTTGGATTTCTGTAAATTTCGTTCAAGTTTTTGTAAATCACCCTCTTCCCTGTTGTCAGTCACATTCTCAGGAAAATAACTTGTGGCTGGATGCTCATTTGGTGTCTTTCATTTAGATAAAATAACCACTTACTCACTACAAGGACACTGTGGTAAACTGAATCCTAGATACTAAGACAGATATATCAGTTAAAATAATAAGTGTTGAAGTCAGGAACTTTGGAATTTATTCACTGGTTTACATATCAACCACTACATAGTGTTAAAAATGAAAATTTTCAGATACTGTTGCCAACTTTCTCATTTAGCAAGTTCAAGTGGGGTTCTCCAGAATTTGTACATAAAAAGAAACCTAGAAATGATTTTTGCAGAAGCTTCTATAAAACAGGAATTTCATAAATTAGTTTCAGAAGTATTATAAGAGCAATTGATCAATAAAAATGAATACCCTATCCTGATTTGCTGTACGTTGAAAATTGAATTAGTAATTCTAAGCACCAATTTAAGAAAGGTTTTTTTAAATTTGTTTTAATGTATGTAATAAACACCAAGAAAGAAAATATTATACACCAGATTTATAAAATTTAATATCTGTTTAAATAGAAGCTCTAGATATGTACTGTCCAATATAGTAGCCAATAAAACGTCACATGTGACTATTTCTGTTTCAATTAGTTAACATTGAATAAAATAAAAACAAATCATTTACTAGGAGCCCTAGTCACATTTTAAGAACACAATGCCATGTATGATTAGCAGCAGTTTTATTAGTGTTGATAGATAGATAGATAAATAGATATATACACAGCACTGCAAAAGAAGAATGATTAAATAACAATAGAAGAAAATATTTCTGAATGGAAAAAAATTTGAGACTTTCAAATCAAAGGTGCTAAATCTGATTGCATAAGCAATATCTATTCTAATACATTCAGGGTATTTTTATTAGTATTGTTTCTTTTGAAAAAAATGAATATTAAAAAGATTTATTCACATTAGGAAATATATGTTAATTTTGTTTCTGTAGCTTGATTCATATTATAATTACTCAGTAATCAAAATGATGGTCACAAACCACAGAATTTGTTCTATTGCCTTATATATTTATATTATAAAATTTAGTAATAGTTTTTTTCCCTTTACTTTTGAGATTTCTACATGACATTGCTTAGAATAGTAACTTATGTATTTTCATTGCTTTATAATGGTCTATTATATAAATATATCTTAGTTAATCATCAATTATTAGTAGACAAGAACATTTGGGTAGTTTTAATTTTTCAGCTGTTGTACAAAGTCCTGGTGTGAAAATTCTGGGTCATGTAATTAGAGTGGATCTTTTGAGTCATAGGGCAGGCATAGTTTTAATTAGATATTATCAGTTTTCTAATGTGTAGCTTTGCCACTAAGAGAGTTGAAATTGTTTCGCAAACTGTAAGCATTCAGTTTTTTTTTTTTGCTGTTTTAAAAAAAGATTTATTTATTTATGCATACAAGCACTGGGGTACAGGCCAGAGCTGTGGGGGGCGGGGGGTGAGAGGATTCACCACAGAGAGCAGGGAGCAGAACAGGCAGATCAACAGAAGTACACTGCTGAGGGGAGCAGCAGGTGAGGCAGGAGAGGTCTGCTGTGCCATGTAGGTCCCCTCCCTGGCGGGCAGCAGGGATCCAACTCCTGCTGTAGTGGCTGCAGTTTGCTTCATAGTGCGTTGCTTAACCCACTGCACCACCAGGGAGGCCCTGTTTTTGCTATTCTTGATTAGTATTAGAGAACCAACTTTTTGTATTGTGACTCTTCTCTGTAGTTTTTTTTTATGCCTTTACTGCTCTCTAGTCTTTATTTCCTTCCCTCTAATCTTTTCAACTCTTCTGTCAGCTAATAAAAGCATTTCCCATTATAAATTTATATCTCAATCCTTTTCTAATCCCACATTTGATATAATATATAACTGTTTTACCTTCAATTAGTACTTTCTAATTAATCAAAGGAATTCTACTTTGATGCATGACTGTTGAGAAGACTATTGTATTATTTTTAAATGTGGAATTGCTTTAATATCTTGCTGTTACCGATTCTTTCATCTAACTCTTGTTATCAAAGTATATTCTTTGTATAATATCAATGTTTTGGCTATACTGAGATGTGTTAATGGCTGTGTATTCTATCTTGATGAAAATTTCGTGTGCACTTGAATATGTATTTTACAGATGTTAGTTTTTGTGTACTAAATTTAGTATACTAAAAGAATCAAGCATGTCTATGTAAACAAAAATGATCAAATTTTATGCATCCTTATTTATTTTTGCATATTCTATCAATTACTCAGAAGTAATGCCCAAATCTCTAACTATAGTCATGTGGGTTTTTTTGTTCCTTCTTTCCTTGTTTTGATTTCACCTATTTGAAGGTCTTTTTTCTTTTTATTTTTTAGGTTTACCTATGTGTAGTTTCCTATATCTTTAAGATGAATTTACTCTGTAATCTTTTATAAAATGTCTCTTTGACAATACTCATAAAAATCTGCTTTTTCTGATAAAAAGAGTGGGCGTGTTCTCTTTCTTATCTTTTGCTTGGCTTATCTTGCCATCCTTTTTACTTTGAAAGTATGACTTTTATATTGCAAATGCTTCTCTTCAAAACACTATACATTTAGGCATTCTTTTATTTTGTTTCTCTTTGAAATACCAACCTGATATTGTTTGAACTTAACTGGAAATATTCAGTCTCCTTTATTAATGTGATTATCTATAAGAATAAGATAAACATCCTGCCACTGTTTTCCTTTTTTTAAACTACGTTTTATTCTTAGCTCTTAATTTTCTCATTTTTATATCATTTTAGCATTATTTTATTTAGTGTATTGATTTTTCAATGATACCTATTTGTATTTTATTTCTAGCCTTTGCACTAGGGATTATCATATGAATTCTAGCCCATTCAACAGAGAGTTAACATTAGACTACTTCACATGAAATGAAGGAACTTACCAAAATACAATTTTATTTAAAATCCATTCTATTCTCTGATTTTTGTAAAAATATTTTGCTTAGATATGCACCACTATTTTACAATAAGATAGTAATGCTTCAAACAGTCTGTTGTCTACTGAAGAAATTCTGATGGGGAAAATAAACGCAAAAATAATGTCTTCCAGTTCCTTTGTATTCCCATGTTTGGTATTCTTAATTTCTTCTGTACATCTGAGTTTGCATCATTTTCCCTTCAGCCTGATGGAATTTCTTTAACATGTCTTATAGTGTACATCTGCTAGCAATGGATTTTATCAGTTATGCATATTTGAGGAGGTCATTATTTCATGATAATGTTTGAAGGATGTTTTTGCTGGCTTTAAAATTCTGGGTAAAGAGATTTTATCTTTCAGTAGTCTAAATATGTTACCTGATTGTCTTATGGTTTGTCCTGTTTCTCAATAGAAATTAGTCATTGTATTTAATTTTTTTCCACATTACCTGACATTTTCTCTGATAGTTTTTACATTTTTCCTGTTGTCTTTGGTTTCCAATGTTGAGCTTTTGTATAAATGTATGAATCTTTATTCTTGGGGTTTACTTCTTGAATTTATAGATTATTTCTTTGGAAACTTTTCAACAAATGTTTTAATAAATATTTCTATTGTCTCCTCAAACTCTGACTAGTTACTGAAAAATTTTACTCTAATTCTCATGTTTTTTAATTAATTTCTTGAACATTGTGATTTTATTTGTATCTTTGCTTCAACTTATTTTTTATTGATCTAGTTGTATCATCCACACTTAAACATATCCAGGCATTTCCTAATGTTATATATTGTGTTTTATCTTTACATAACATCCATTTTATTCTCATTTTCAATATTTTTACTGAAGTGTAATTTAGATATAGATAAATGCACAAATCTTCATATATTGTCTAGTGAATTTGGACAAAACTATGCCTCATCAACGTAGGGAGTATTTTGGTCTACTCAGAATGTTCCATTATGCATTTCAGTTCATGTAGTTTAAGGTATCTGAATATATATTTTAGGTGTAGTTCCCTTGTTAAATTCTCCAACTTTTCTTTTTCATTGTCTATTTTTCTTATGTCTTGTAATAGGTTTTATAAAAATACTCATCTGCAAACTTCTGTATCTGAATTACCTATAGTCTGTTTTAAATGTATCTTTCTTTCTTTGTACAGTCCTGTCTTTTGGCATGATGATTTTTTAAATTTTATTAGAGTATCCCACTTTTATTTGGCTAAGCAGATAGAGACTATCTTAATTCAGTTAAAGTGGAACTGATCTGGGACTGATTAGCTTTGGTAAGGCTAAATTTCTCTCTCTTTTCTTTTACTGATAGAGAATTGGTCTACAACACTGTATGAATCAGAGGCCTAGGTTTACACATCTTCAGATGTAAGTTACCATACCACACCACCACCAAGACACTTTGGTTTTACCAGACACATATCCAAGAACATAGTCACATGATTTTTCAAATTGAAATCATGGTGTGTTCACTGGGTTCCTTTCCTCTGGCATATCCCAAACTTATATCCTTGGTTTTAGAGCATTATAAGTTGCCAAAACCTCATTTCTTTTCCCCCCAGAATATTTCAGTTTATTTTTCAGCTTTTCTAGTCCTTCCTACTATTGAATTCCATTGATTTCTTCAAGAGAAAAAATGCCCATGAGTTTGAGATTCCCATACCTCCAATTTTATCTGTATCCTTAATGCTAATGTCAACCTGTCTTCTTTTCCCCAGAGGGGACCCAGTGTTTGGTCAAAGTGTGGATTCCAAAGTGTATAAATTCCTTCAGAATTTAGAGTTCTGATCAAAACCACCAGCGAATAATTATAAAATATCATTTTCTCTCTCCCATGTCTCCACCATCCAGAATCTTGTTTTCTATAGTCCTCATTACTTTCCTGCCATTAAGTGAAGTTACTTTTATTATACCTTGGGGGACATTGGTCTGCTACAAAGTAATACACCCTATGTTCTTTAGTTGAAATTTTAATATGCAGATATAAAATCTATAGTAACTATAATAAGTTATTATAATTTTAAAATTTAGTAGACAAAAGTGACATAGATGAATGGTCAATGACTGATTATAGAGTTCTGATCAGCAGCATAAATCCTTGAAAAATAGTTTGTGTGACATGAGTTATGAGTATAAGGTGATATATCACTTAAACTTTTCAATAGAGATATATGCAGAAATACTTTAATATGCAAATTCCAGAAAAGCATGTGTGAATTTGTACTATGTCTGAGGAGAATAAAATTGAGATCTTTTAACTGAATGATTAGAAGGGAAAAAATGAAATAATACATCATTAATCTGAGAAGATTAATGACAATTTTTTTCACAATATCAAAATACAATTTTATGATATAAAGGCTACAGAAGTCACAGGGAGATGTAAGTTAGGTAACGTCCTGCTTAAAGTATATTTTACTGAGTGGAGAAAATGGCTTCAAATGTATTGAATATTCACAGTGCCCAAAAATAAAGGCAATAATTTTCATGAAATTAGGAACAAGACAAAATATATCCCTGACTCTGTTCCTGTTGCTGATGCTGGAGAGCTTTGTTTATCCCAGTGTGGGAAAAAACAAAACTGTCCCTGTGGGATAAAAGGAAATGTTATTTTATTGATATATTATTTTTCCTTGGAAATGACCGAAAACTAAAAATGCTGATGTAAGATCACTACAAACAGAATATTTTAAAACACAGGCATATATATATATATGTTAATAGCTTATAATATATATGTTAATATATATATTATATATAATAGCTTATAATATATATGTTAATAGCATATATATTTATGTTAATAGCTTTTCAGTATACCCAGAATTACCTAACAGTATTAATTGGAGTAAAATGCTGATTATCGAAAAAATAGAAATAAACTTTATAATAAATGCAACAGATCCATATTATAAATACCACAGAAATCATACATAAATGGAGAAAACTACCATTTTGTTAAAAATGCGTGAAGTAAAAATATTGTGGGAAAAAATCAGTTTGCAATTTTGATTTGTTGTTTAACTTGACAGATTGATTTAAAGTTCATCTGTAATTTATCAAGATGATCCAGTAAATTGAAGAAAGGAATAATTAGGTAAATCCATTGACTATCAATAAAGTTATAGTTAAAATAAGCTAAAGATAAACCTACAAACAATGAAATGCAAAAAGCAGATGATTTTAGTATAGGAATACAATGTGAAAATGAAACAAATTGAAAAAACAGAGTACGTAGAGTTGAAAATTTGGTGTGTGGGAAGGATGGCATTTAGAATCCTTACGGAAATGTTGGCATTCCTCAAAGTGTGATTTATGTAACAACAAAGGTAAACATGATTATTTTGTGTGGTTCAGAGAATAATTTAAATTTTAAAAATTATGTGTTATTTTAGCTTACATAAAAAATTTATGTAAGTCCCTCAACTAGCCTATATACACCCCAAAGTTATGAGTTATAATACAGATAAGTCTGTATTCAAAGGGAAGTTAAAGCTGCCTTAAATAAATTATTCAACAAATTATTGTACAAGCAACATACAAATATGCTGAAATGGTGAAAATGTATCTAAATGAGAAAGTTTTAGATACTTCATTGAAAGAAGTTATGCTGAACAGCTGTATTTGGAGAAATATTGAGTTAGGTACATAATTCAGTGTTTATGTCAAGTAAGTTCCAAAACATATTAATAGTATACTACAAATTAACAAAAATATAATCGGTGACTCATTACAGTCTTGGGGAAAGGCAGTATTTTTAGACAGAACTAAACTCATGAGGAATACCGAAAAAATATATATCCACAATTTACCCTGAAAATATTCAAATAATTTTCTGAGAAGAAATATCAGTGTAGTTAAAATAAAAATGTTAAACTATGATAAAATAATAGCCACATATCAGTGAAGAATGATTTATATTGATGTAAAGAGTCCCTACAAATGATAACATAAAAACCATGGTCAAAGCTATGAAGAGGTTATTCACACACAAAATATAAATGCCAAATAAACATACAAAAATTATTCTGCCACACAAGTGATAGGTAATTCAAAATGATGAAGTAGCCTTTTATGAATAATAGGAAATACTACATTTTAGATACAGCATGAGGCATGGTATGGGAATGTATTCTGTCAATGTTGATAGATAATAGAGGTTATTATATATAAACAAAGATCTAAAATTCATATATGAAATTGCTTTTGCAAGCTGGAATTTGCTGTACAAATACAGGGGTTTAATTTTTTATTTCATGCATTCTATGTTATATTATACTTTTGAAAAAGATAATTTTTTTGGTAATTAAAATTTTGAAATCTTACAAAAGGCTTAAGAAAAAAGGGTTAGCACATAAAGCAGCCCTCAGTAAAGCGTAACATAAATACATGCAAAGGAACTAACCTTAAAATCAATAAATGAAAGCTGAAAGAATTAAATTTCAATTAAAGTTTTCTCAAAAACCTGTAAACTCAAGAATATGCAATATTGGGCCTCCCTGGTGGCGCAGTGGGTTAAGCAATGCACTATGAAGCAAATCTCAGCCACTGCAGCACGAGTTCGATCCCTGTTGCTGGCCAGGGAGGGGACCCACATGGCACAGCAGACCTCTCCTGCTGTGCCAGCTGCTCCCCTCAGCAGTGTACTTCTGTTGATCTCCCTGTTCTGCTCCCCGCTCTATCTGTGGTGAATCCTCTCACCCCCCACACCTCTGGCCTGTACCCCAGTGCTTGTATGCATAAATAAATAAATTAAAAAAAAAAGAATATGCAATATTTTGTAGCTTGGTGGAAAGGGAATAATTTTATAACAGTGAAAGGGTAAACTGATTCTCAATTTCAAGAAGGTAATTTAGCAACATGTATAAAAATGAATTTTATTTTTCTGACTGATTATTAGAGTACATTGTTTATACTTATGCAAAATTACTAGGAAAATATGGAGATATCTAGCATAGTATTTTTGTGTTTTGTGTGGGTGTTTTTTGCTTTTGGATTATTTTTTATTAACCTAAAATTTACATAATATAAAATTTACCATACTCATCATTTAAAAGTATACAATTAAATGAGTTTTAGTTTATAGAGTATTTATAATCATCATTTTTAAATTTTAGAACATTTCCATCACCTCAAAGAATACTGATATCATTTAGAAGTCAATCTCAATTTTCCTTTCCTACCATTTCCTGACAGTTACTAATTTACTTCTTTTCTTTATGGCTTTGTCTGTCTTTTTTGCTCTCAGAAATGGAATTATGCAATATTTTTTATGTCTGGCTTCTTTCATTTATCATTATGTTCCAATGTATTTCCATACTTTAGCAGCTATCAGAGCTTCATTCTTTTTCTGGTTGCATAATATTCCATAGAATGGATGCAGTTTATTTACTCCACTATTGGTGCTATTTGGGTTGTTCCACTTTTGGTTATTGTGAATAATGAACATGTTTCTGTGAACTTTTGAGGAACTGGTTTACCTGGTTTTCTCAGCAGCTTTAACTACTTTACATACCCATCAACAAAGAACATATGTTTTGCCACATTTTAGCCAACATTTGTTACTTCTTTTTTGATTAATTTTTTGTATCACTATGGTTTTGATTTAGGTTTCTCTAATTTATTGATTTAGAACATCTTTGAAATTGCTTATTGTACATGTACTTGATGTCTTTTTGGAGAATATCCATTGTTCTTTGCTAATTTTACAAATTGGGTTGTTCATCTTTTTATTGTAGAGTCCTTTATGTAGTCTAGAGACTGGATTCTTATATGAATTACAAATGCTTTCTACTTTGTTGATTGTATATTTACTTTCTTAACAGCGTACTTAAGCACTCAAATGTTTTTATTTTGATGAAGCTTAAATTGTAGTTTTTGTTTATTTTGTTGCTTGTGGTGTTGGTGTTATATTGATTAAATGGTTTCCTAAGGTAAGATCATGAAGATGACCATGTTTATCTCTAAGAGTTTTAAAATTTAGTGCTTTCAATTATATATTTGATTAATTTTGATTTAATTTTGGTCTTAGGGATGTATAGAACATATAGATCCAGTTTCATTCTCTTGCATGTGGATACGAATTTTCCCAACACTATTATTTGAAATTATTTTTTGGCCATGATTCTTTGCCTTACTGTGATCTTAGAAACCTCAAAAATCAATTGACCATAGATATATGGAAATATTTTTAATACTCAATTCAAACCATTGATTTGCTTGACTCTTCCTTACCAGTATGATAATGTTTTGATTACTTTGACTTTGTAGTGAGATTTGAAGTCAAGACTGGTTCTTGTTCCTGAACTCAAAAGAACTGGTCCATCCTTTTTTTATTAAGTATGATGTTAGCTATGGGTTTTCCATGGATTCTTTTTATTAGACTGGAGATACTCTTTTCTATTTCTGGTTTGTTGAGGGTTTTTTGTTTGTTTGTTTGTATTTTTCATGAAATGACATTGGGTTTTGACAATGCTTTTCTATTTCTGCTGAGGTTTATTTTCCCCTCCTTTATTCCATTAATATGGCTTATCACATTGAATGATTTTTATATTGTGACTCAATCTTACAAACTAAATCCCAGTTAATCACAGTGTCTATTCCTTTTAATATGTTGTGGGAGTCAGTTTGTTTTCCCTTAATGGATATTTTTACTAATATCCATGAGACGTATTTATTTGTGGTAGCAGATTTTTTTCTCCTGTGATTTCTTCTTTGATCTATTCATTACTCAAGAATATGTTATGGAATGAATAGCTTCCCATCCCCCTAAAAAACATGAAATCTTAACACTTCTATTACAGAATGCAACTTTATTGGGAAATACAGCTGTTGCCAAGACAACTAATCAAATTAAGATGAGGTAGGCTGGACTTCTATTAAAAATGACCAGCATCCTTATGAAATGGTAGTTGATGAACACCTATAGAACTTGCCTTATGATTTTGAGGCACTGATTATAATATATAGCTGCAATTTATAAAGTATCAAAGATTGCCAGGTAACACCCAAAATTAAAGAGGCAAGAAAGAATTCCCCTACTACTAGTATCATAAAAAGTGTAACCCTTCCATGCACCAACACCTTGATTTTAGACTTCTAGAACTATGACATAGTAAACTTCTGCTGTTTTGTTTGTGACATTCTACTGTAAGCAGCCCTAGAAATCTCAGTGATTATTTTACAAATATATTAGGAAGCAATTAACAAATACAATGTTATAGATGTAAACTGTATAGAATGACAATTGATAAACTTTATGGAATGTCTGCCAAGATTGAGAGTGTTAACACATCCCTCACCTCACATAATTAATGTGTGTGTGTGTGCATGTAGTGAGAATACTTAAGATCTAGTCTTAGCAATTTTCAAGTGCACAACACAATACTATTATTAACTATAGGAAGCAGTCCATATTTTAGGACCTCAGACCAAAAACTAAAAGTTCGTGCTCTTGACCTACATTTCCCCTATCAACCGAGCTACTGACAATCACCATTCTATACTGTTTCTATGAAATTGTTTTTTTAAGAGACTCCACATAGAAGTAATACCATACAATATTAGTATTTCTGAGCCTGGTTCAATCCAGTTAGAATAATGCCTTCCAGTTTCATTCATGTTGTTGAAAATTCCTTCTACTTTACAGCTGAATAATACTATACTACATAGACATCACGTTTTATCTGTTCATTCATCAAAAGGCACTGAGGTTGTTTCCATACCTTGGCTATCATGAATAATGCTGCTGTGAAAATATGAGTGCTGATATATCTTGAGGAGCTGATTTTATTTATTTGGGTTTATAAACAGGAGAGGGATTGCTGTATCATAATTTCTACATGTTTGTGAACTTTTCAAATCACCCTCTTATTTATAATTTAGTTCCATTTGTTAATAGAACATGTTTGTAATTATTTTAAACTTTTAAACCAAGTGAGATGAGTTTTGTGACCTAATGTATGGTTTATGAGGGTAGTGTTCCACACGTACTTGAAAAGAATGTGTATATTGTTATTGTTGATTATTGCATAATCATCAGTTAGTTCTACATGGTTTTGGGTGCTATTTAGATCTTCTAATACCTTTCTGATTTTCTGTTTAGCTTTTCCATCCTCTGCTAAAAGTGGAGTGCCATTGTCTCCAACTGTTATTCTTTTTTTTTTTTCTAAAGATTTATTTATTTATGCATACAAGAGCTGGGGTACAGGCCAGAGTCGCGTAAGGTGAGAGGATTCACCAGACAGAATGGAGAGCAGAACAGGCAGACTGACTGAAGTACACTGCCGAGGGCAGCAGTGGGGGAGGCAGGAGAGGTCTGCTACGCCCCCTCCCTGGTCTGCAGCAGGGATCGAACTTGTGCTGCAGTGGCTGCGGTTTGCTTCATAGTGCGTTGCTTAACCCACTGCACCACCAGGGAGGCCCCCCAACTGTTATTCTTGAACATGCTTTTTCTTCCCTTAAATCTCTCAATTTCTGTTTGTGTGTTTGGGGATCTTTTATGAGTCACAATATTTATAATTGTTACATACTCAGTGTAGTCACACATTTAACATTATATAATATCCTTTATTGCCTCACCTAACAATTTTTGTTCTAATACCTACTTTGTTTGATATTAGTATAGACAAACCAGCTCTCTCTTAGTTTCTAGTTCCATAGAATATCTTTTACCATATTTTTATTTATTTCCTATTTGTTCCATTGAAAGTAAGTTTAATCTCTTGTAAATAGTGTATGTGTTCATCCAATTACTACAACCAATGAAAGCACTGTCATATTTTAGTCAATTTTATAAATGTCTGTATTTGAATATTTTTATCAGCATTTATTAATTACATAGTAGGAAAATGTTAGGTATTTCCATTGAAATAAAAATTTTCTAAAACACAAGAGATGAAAGCAAGGTAACATACAGACAGTAAATGTTTGGAAACAAGAGAAAAAACATGACCGTAGGGTGAGAGCAGCAAAGAAAATGACAGATGTTGAGACCAAGTGTTCACATTAAAGCAGGCACACTCTGCTGCTGACTAATGCCAAGGGGAGTCCTTTGTGGGGTTTGTCAAAAGTAAATTTTTGGAATGTGAACAGATCTGCCACCTGGCCAGCGACAATGAAAACTTACTAGCTGTAGTGATTAAAATGATGGGTATATGCATTATATATCTGTATTTTGACTGCTATAAAAAATGTGTCATTGATCTGTGTGATTTTTTTATTCCATTTCATAAATGCTAATAGTTGTAAGAAGATAAATACTACAACTTGTGAAAAATGCAGTATACTATGGGGAGAATTAAACAGATAGGATTTTCTAACATTCTGTGTACTTATGATAAACAACAACAACAAAAGCCATGGGTAGCTATAGAATCTGTAAGGAAAAGAAGAATACTGAAGGAGCATGTCTATTGACTATCTGTCTAGGAAGCCAGATGTTTTGTTTTTTCTGCTATTAGATTGCATTCCTGATCTTATCACTGTCATTTTCCTTGTTGCTACAAAGGACAACTCAGATTAATCTTTAAGAAAATGTTGTCTCTAATTTTGTCTCTTGCATGTATTAACAGTTACCACTTTAGGAATTAAAGAATAGTGGATAAAAGACAGAACTATGATAGTTCTTAATCTGATACTAAAAAATCTTTGAAGTTCATCTTAATGTAGTTTCTTATAATAGATATATATTTATTAGGAAATAAAATATATATTCAAAAAGTTGGTAACAGTAAATTTTGCTTTTAAATATATGGAATACTTAAAATGCACAAAAATTCATAATCACTATAAATATGTACATGCTATCACTAAAATACAATTTTTTTTAAATTTTAAAAAGTTAACTGCTTAACATTTTTTTCTTAAGATTTTATTTATTTATGCAGATAAGATCTGGGGTACAGGCCAGAGGTGCAGGGTGAGGGTGAGGGTGAGAGGATTCACCAGAGACAGAGTGGGGAGCAAAACAGTCAGATATACTGAAAATACACTGCTGAGAGGAGCAGCAGGCAAGGCAGGAGAGGTGTGTTGTGCCATGTGGATCACCCCACTTGGCCGGGGATGTGGAAGCCCCACAGTATGGTGCTCAACCTCTTGAGCCACCATGGAGGCCCTGGTTAACTTTTTACACAGGTAAGTAGAATATTACAGCAAACTAGAAGTTCCTTCTCCTCTTCTAGGCAAATGTCCTCCTCTTTCGTCTCTGTATGAAAATACCTGGTTATATTTACATATACTCATCCGGTCTATTAAATATATATATTTTTATGTTTACTGGTATCATTATATATTTTGGAATTTGATTTATTTTTTGTTCAACAATTTAATTTTCAATATTTTATATATATCTATTTAAATATGACAGATTAAATATATACCTTAATTTATGCTTTTTCATTAAGCTCAAGAAAAAAATTTACTAAAGGAATATATCCCACTGTGATCATAGCAAAGAGAGCAGTCGACAAAATTTGGGTTTAAAGCAAATGGATGAATAATGACTTATTTAGCAAACAAGAGAAAATTAAAATCTAAGTCTGCAGACCAGTGGAAGAAGGGGGATATTTTTAAAAGTTCGTTTTATGAGGCAAAATCCTACTATTGTTCACCTCTGGAACTAGAGAATTAGAGAGGAAATGAGGTGTTGGGATGAAGGCCCCTGAGAAGAGCTGATTCATTTCCTCATCTCATGTTCCAGCCAAGGTTCCGTGGAGTCTGACATTCCTTCAGACTGCAAGGATGGGAAGACTGTAAAGGGGTTGATTACAAAGAATTTTCAAAAAGGGATTGAGGGATCACTGTCTTCTTAGTATAAGAGTGGTAAAGGCAGGATTCTATCCATTTTTTAAAAGCAAAGCACTTGTGTACCACACATAGTGTATGTTTTGGGAAGTCCAATGCTAACATATCCATAAAAACCCAGTTTTAGGGTGGTTAAGAGAGAATGCAGATAAATGAATATAACAAATTACATCATCTTTTTTTGGTAAGATTTATTTTTATTTTTTATGCATACAAGAACTGGGGTATAGGCCAGAGGTGTGGGGGTAAGAGGATTCCATAGAGACAGAGTGGGGAGCAGAACAGGCAGAGCTGACTAAAATACACTGCTGAAGGGAGCAGCGGGCAAGACATGAGAGGTCTGCCATGCCATGTGTATCAAATCCCTGACTGGGGATTGAACTCATGCTGCAGTGGCTGCCAATAGCTTGATAGTGCTGAGACTTAACCCATGCACCACCAAGGAGGCCCCAACAAATACATAATCCTGCTGAGGAGGTAGGAAAAATAGAAAAGTTAACTTTGGAAATTTGAGTTTTAAGGCTACATTTGAAAGAATACACAAAAGTAACATTGTCTTACTGATACATATTTTTCTCAGGCAGTTTTAAAATTACAAATATACTAGAATTAAACTGATAAAGAATATGTGGGTAATGAGAACCAGGTCTCCCATCTTTGGAAGGAAGAGGAAAAACTGGGCACAGTCTGGATTACAGTTGAACATACCAATAAGAATTCATTTTCACTTTAATATCTATACAGATATATAAAGAAATATTTGTAAACATGCATAACTGTATTCATGGACTAGTAGACATCACTAGCCTAGAATTAGTGATTTCTTACTGAGGTGGCTAATGCTAGCACCATGGAAGGGAAATATACAGGGAGCATCCTGTATTGTCAGAAAACTAGGTGGGAGCCAACCTATGAGACCTTCTATGGCAAAATCTGGAACAACTGATCAAACCAAAGGCAGTATTTTCTCATATTTCAAATAATAAATAAAATTTGAATGCATAATATGTGATCAAATAGATAAATTAGAAAAGATGACCATTAGATGAAATCCAAATAATATGCACAGATAACATTCATTTCTTGTTATATAATTATAAAATAACCCATAAGCTGAAGGGTAGTTTTCAAAATAACTGATCAGAACTCTTCAAAAGTGTTAAGATCATGTAAAACCTTGGAAAAAACTGAAAAGTGGTCATAGGGAAGAGACCTCTAAGGAAAGATGATGACTAAATGTAGTTTAATACATTAAATGGATTAAATTTTAGCACAGTGAAAACAGTAGCATAAAACTTGTGACGTCTAAATGAAGGATGTGATTTATTTAATAGTATATCATTTTAACTAGTATAGTATTAATGTTACTTTTTCAGTTTTGGGAAATATGCTATGGTTATATATAATGTTATTTTGGAGGAATTTGAATGAATGGTAGACAAGAAGTCTCTTTACCATCTTTGCAACTTTTTTGGGGGAATCTAAAATTATTCCAAAATAACAAAAATGAAAATATTTAAAGTAGGGATGGGCAAAACTTGTGTTGGAAGCTGTTGCATTAGGGAGTCTGGGAATTATTTATGGTGAAGGTTATAAATGCAAAAGAAATTTATTTGAGGTCAAGAAATAAAACATGGCAATCTGGGAGAAAATAAGTATCTGGAAAACAACAGAGAGCCATGTACCTAAACTAAAGAGAGCAGGGGAAGAACAATATTAAATTCCACATACCAATGAATGAGTGGAAACAGATCATATAAAGTCTTATGAAATGATTATTTCTTAGACTTTTTTGTTGAGCAGTAGTCAGCCGTAGAAGGACTTGAACAGAGAGGTACTATTACCAGGCTTCATATTTTTAAATATATTCTACTAATTATTCTGGTGAGAACAGTGCAGAGAAGCAACAATGGAGGAGGAAAACAGGTAACAGAGGAGAAATGGTTTTGTCGGGCAGTGGTGGCAATGATGTAGGTTGTATATATCTTGAATATAGTGCCAACAGAAGTAGTTTCTGGACTAAAAGAGAATGGCAAAATTAAATGAGAGAGAAAGAATGATGCCAATATATTTGGCTTAAGCCACAAAAAACAAAGTGTTGGCTTCATCAAGACAGGAGCCTGAGAGTGGAAGAGGATTTTGAGGGACTATTTTAAAGTTATTTTTGAAAATATTACCTCTTAAAAGGTTATTATACTTCTAATTAGAGATATAGAGTAGCCTGAAATTTGTATTTCACTGGAGAGTTCCACACATTCCCCACCCGCAATCTACATTCTCAATGTTTTGTTTTTTATATGTAAATGTATTTTAAAATGTTGCCATTGAATGTCTAAACAAGGGTACAAATGAATAAAGGGAAGAGGTTCTGATACTTAGATTTTGAGTATACTGACTTTCAGTTGACAGGGATTTGAAGGAGAACCAGGAGAGGAGACCATTATTGAGGGACTCAAATGCTTGAATACATGTGAAGAATGATTCCAGGAGGAAAGCCCTGTTCTGCTTGGTATTTTTTGGTAAATTTTGAAAATGATTCTCTTGGATTGCCTCTGATCCTGTTTTTAGGAGACAGTAGGTTTGGAATGTAGGGTCCTCGGGTTCACTCTGGGAGAAATTTCACCAGAGTTCCCCTTACAGCTACACGCGGTGAGTTTCTCAGGTGAGTTTCTCTATGAGGCAGAGACACAAGTTGTAGTCAAAGAGTCAGATTTATTAGAGAAAGGGACAGAAAAGTAAAGGGCACTTGCATAGAAATGAGCAGGCAGAAAGAGCTGCCCTCTTTGTCGGGGCAGCCTTAGGTTTATTCTCTTCTGTTTATAGGGAGGCGCTCATCTTTGTGAGTGGTTTGATTCTTGTTAATTTTGAACAACTATGCAGAACCAGAAAGAGACCAGAGATTCCACAGTGGGTAATCTTCATATCTTTACCCTCAGGTCTGTGCTCCCAATACACGCTACAGCATCTGATACCTGTTTGGGTCTCATGTTTTGTGATATGGCACTGGCACCTAGGATGGTGATTTCTATAGCTGGGTTTGTGATACTCTTTATCCCCTCTACTCCTCCTCCTTGAGTGAGTTCTAGTCTAGTGATGTCTCCTTCCCAGTTTCCCTATTCTTATCCTCCATCACCTACTCCTGACTTTAGAGACACATTATTTCTGTGGATTAATATGAACTAAAATCCAGGTTGAGTTGAATTTAAAGAAAAATAGAATAAGAGATAACAAGCTACAGAAATGTCTACACTTGCTTTTTACATATTGATATAAACTATAATGCCACATTAACATGATTATTTCAACAATAGTAGAAAATGTATCCAAGTATTTTAAGAACTTTCTAAAAATAATGCTCCCAGAATTAGGTTAGGATGCTTCATATTTAATGAAAACACTAAATACTAATTCCAAATGCACTAAGTGAAATAGGAGGATTTAACAAAACCTAACATTTAAGCTTAAGGTTGATGCTTAACCTTGAAACCCTGTTTAAAAAGCATTTTCTGTGAAGTTGCTGATAACAAACATGAACCTATCTTAGTCCAATTCACTATATCTATGTAACTTGAATAGTGTGGTCACTGTATTATTGGAAGAAGTATGGTATAAAGTAAAAATAGATCATTTTGAAATAGCCAATAATGGAAATTTGCAAATATAAGTGATAGTGATCATATGTCACAATTAAGACATTTAATTTCATACCTAGGTTATAGTCCTCTGAAATCTTTATTTAAAAATAGTGACTCAAGAACAATTAAATGGATATTTCAAAAAGTAGTTTAAAGTTCTTTATTTCATTTTAAAATTTCCATTAATTGTGAAATACTTAAAGTCATATAGTTTTATAAAGTCTTCACAATATTTGTCAAATCAAGGTTATCTCTTTTTCAAATACAAAATATATTGCTCCTCAGCCCCCTGATGCTCATACATACTATATAAATGGAAAGTTAATATATTTTGTGAAACATTTAAAGTACTAACAATTTAAGCCACTGGTAATATTGAGTTTTAACTTGTATTAATCTATGTAAGTGAAATACATTAATATATTAAAAGATTTGAGTGGATACTTCACTGAAGCTTTATATTTGCTCAAAACACACTGTAATCTTGACATTTATTTATGTCTTTTTCAAAGAAAGCTGGATCAAAGATTATAAATGCCCAAGGCACTTCACTAACTAAATCTGATAAATGCACAGTGTTTGTGAGCATTTTAACTAGTGTTTTTAATCCTAATTTTCTTAGTTGATTTACAAAATGAAAGAAAACTTATTTTCACCTTGACTGTTCCAAGAAAACTAACTTCAAATACCATAAATTTACATATGACTTAATCTTTATACAAAATATACTAACAGAACTATTCCCAAAAAGGCTCGATACTGGACATCTCCACTGAGCTGAGTGAGTCAGGATAGTGATTGCTCTATCTTGTATTGTGAAGGAGTAGCAGATCAGGAGAACAAATACTTTAACATCATAGTCAAACACATGGAAATACTATTTAATAAATACACAGAGATCCTTAATGTTGTAGATGTGTTGCTATAGATGCATTTATAACTCCAGATGCTGCATAAAACAATTACCATAGGCTTGTTAACACTAAACTGCATCTTCAGTGTATTTTGGAAAGCAGAATTTAAATTTGTAGGTTATTAAAAACCATCATTATAAGAAGAGAAACATGGCTTTGGAATAAAGATCATATACACACACTCACGCATATATGCACACACTTTTCTCCAGAAAATTCAAGTAGTGGCGGAATAACAAAATCCTATTTCATGAAACACATTATTTTGGCATCAGTGCTTCGGTAATTCCTGATGTTTCTCTTGACAATAACTCAGATTGTTGCAATAAAGACTTGTGTGTTTGATTATTTGGATACCTGTCATGCATAACTAGAGGGTGGCTATAAAAAACAGGATTAATCAAAGTAGGATTATAATTTTCTGCAACACCTGTTTCGACCAGCTGCCTCTGATTGTAGATTCTATTCCTCTAGTCCTCCCAAATTACACAATAAAGCAATTTAGAAATCAGTGGAGAGTCCAGTGTCACTGTGCCAGAATGGAAGTCAAACATTAGAGCAGAGGAACCTTTGAGCTACCTGATTTAATTTGTTTAGATTATTTCAGAAAGAGAAGAGCAAGCAGATGACATATAATACTGGAATGTCCCTAAATTTTTTTCATTTAAAGTATTTATGCCATTTGCTTCTTTTTTTTCTTGATTGTTAAATTCAGTTTCATTTGAGAAGCGACTTTGATCATTTGAGAAGTACACTGAGTATGTAAGTGTAGTGTTGGGGGCGCATAATTTCAGCACTGAAGAAGTTCATGGTAATGTTTGAAGTAACAGTTTAACAGATATATCAACTATTCAAGTTCATATATATTAGAAATGTTAGACGAGAATGATGATGAGGATAGGTAAGATTTCTTATGTGTGTTTTATGACCCACACTAAACTGGATGTAGGAACTGGAAGCATTTTTGGTTCCTGACATATGATTGAAGTGATTGAAGAAACAATGTTCACTATAGCAAATAACATAAAGTATATCAAGATGTATTGAAGGTTTCTGCCATATTTACATAATCTCCTATATAATTCATGCATATGTATATGTATGTAAAAAGAGAGTTAAATGTACATTGTATCTGTTGGCAGAATACTCATACATTTTAATTAAAAAAAAATCCACAGCCTTCTAATATACATTTGCCTGTCATAACATTAACATGTTACCCTTAAGTTTATCTTTTTTACTGGCTTCTTTGTGTTTCCCGAATTAATTTAATTTGGAGGTAAACAGTATTCTCACGTGCATAAATCTACTATTCTATTCTGATATGAATGACATTCATATTCTTCTTACACTTTGGAATATAGACTAATATGATTAAGGATCTTTTAATATGATGAAAATGCTAATTAGTAAACAAAAATGATTGTCAAATAGATATAGTCATCCACTGAGCAAAGATTTTTACTTTAGCTCATTAGACTAGTATTCAGTATGACTTCTATTATAAAATTATTCCTCCATTTTGTTCATTAGTCTCAAAAGATAAAAATGAAAAAGTCTTCTTGTATAAAGCCATTTAGAATTCTTGCTCCTTACAGTCACAACTGCTGTGGACAATGAACTCAGTTAATTGTCAATTGAAAAAATAGGTTTGCAGTTTAAAATGTAATTTAGAATAAAATTCAGAAAACAGCTTTTAGTTCTACTTTATTTTTAGAAATTAGATTAATGATGGGATTTTAGGTCTATAAATTTTCTGTTCACTTTTAAGAAGAACAATTTGAACTCCACTATACACTTCTCATTTATGGGAACTTGTCAACTAATATTAAATATTAGTACAAGTAACAATCTACAACTAACTTTCTTCAAATGGGAATCGGTAATGGAATATGTTTGGACCTGTTTGGGCAGCATATACTTATCCTAGTTGTTAATTACAAATTGCCTTAGGGAAAATCCTTGGTATAATGAAAGAGAACTGAACCTAAAGTTGGAAAACCTCTATTCTTGGTTTCCTCTTTTACCTTAGTATTCCTTCAGCATATACTCTGAAAATATTTAGTGAGTTGCTTTCAGTGCAGTAAGCTTAGACAAGGCTGTCTGTATGTGTATAACTGTGATTTCCTTACCCTTGAAAAATGACTGAACTTAAGGTTCCCTGCGTTGTATTTGGTGACCTCAAAAAAATGTTATCTTTTAAATCTCCTTGAGAGATTAAGGCATAATAATGTGTCTGCTTCTCCCCTAGTGCGTATGTTCTAATGAGGGGTCCAGAGACTATGTTAAATGAGTGTCCAGAGTTTTATATAAAGGAGAGGAAATGGAGACATTACATGTGAGTGTACACACAGAGAGAGTACATGCTCCATGCCTAAAATGATAAAGTTTATTGGACAATAAATTTAAAAATTTATCATTTCACTGATTCTTTTAAAATTTATTTTCTTTTAGTCAAGTATTTGGTATTATCGCCTACACCTATAATGTTTAGAATATTAAATAACAAGGCAAAAGTTCAACAGATTGACCAAATCAGAGAGATAGAAATCAGACAGGATCTGTGTAATTGACAAATCAACAAATTCCTATATTCTCCAAAAAAATTTACTTTAAAATTTCTGTGCATTCAAGTTTTTTACTAAATATTACATCACTTTCTTCCCAGCAAATCACATTTTTCTGTTTCAATGAAGATTATGATCTATAAGCAAATGTTTTCTCAAATTCTTAGGTTTATCATACTTTGCTCATATAATATTATGTAATAATATTCATGTAAGTCTCATGGTATTCTGCAATGTACAGGTTTTAAATGTACTCACATTAATGTAGTGTAGAATTCCTTTTATGTAAAAGTTCTCCAACAATTGAAAAGAGCAAAACTTAGATTCTCAGCATATTAACTCTTTTAATACTATTGTTGTTTGCTTGTATGTTTATTTTATATTGTATTCATTTTTTTCAAATCTCAGACAATAATTGAAAATTCGAGGGAATCCTCTAACATGACAGAGCTAGAGGTCATAAAAGGAAATTTGGGGAAACTACAGAAACTGAAGGCAATTTCAAATTTAAATCACTAAACTAGACAATTAAGACGAACAATGTAATCACAAAAAAAAAAAACAAAACAAGAATAGTTTTTCCTTACTATCTGCTCTTCCTTTAGCTTTCTTAGACATTTTACCTTTTTTATGCTCTTATTTGCCAACCCCCACCATCCCTTTACCCTTTTGACCTTTTTCTCTCTCCTTATCCCTCTTAATCTTACTTCATGACACACTTCATTTATTATTGTCTCTTCCTTTTTATAAGTATTTTGTTTGTTAATTGTACGCTTTATAAACATCCAGTGTTTGGATTGTGAGTTGCTTTATTGCATGTAATTCCTTCACATTCCTTCCATATTGCTTTAAATGTCAATATTTCCTTATGCCATTTTCCTCTTATGATTGAGTGATACTCACTGTGTAGATAAAGCACCTCATCTTAAACCATTCTTCTATCAATGGACAATTAAGTTGTTTCAGTGTCCTAACTATTGTAAAGAATGCTGTAATAAACATTTGAATTGATGGTTTCATATTCAAGTGGTGTTGCTAGGTCATGTGGTATTTCCATTTGTAGTTTTTTAAGGCGCATCCAGATTTCATTCCAAAATGACTGTACTAGTTTACATTCCACCAACAGTGTAATAGTTTTCCTATTTCTCTATATCACCTCCAACACTTCTTGGGAGTCTTTGTAATATGTGCTGTGAGGGGTAAGATGATATTTCATTGTGGTTTTGACCTGCAACTCCCTTATTAACAGCAAATGTGAACATTTTTTTGATGTGTCCATCTGTCCTCTGGATATCCTCTTTGGTGAATTATCTGTTCAGAATTGAAGGCTATTAGTAGTTTTGTTTGTTCCTTTATTGTTAGATTAAGTTTTGTGGACATTACAGGTATTAAACCCTTGTAGTTGTGTAATGTGTGAATAATGTTTCCCATTCAGTAAGATGTACTTTTAATCTACACCTTTTCACAATGTGCAAAAGTTACTAAATTTTAGGTAAATAATTTATTTTTGCTTTTATTTCCCTTGCCATAAGAGTTAGCCTCCACAAACATCTTTTATTGATTTCATGAAATGTGACAACATATTCTCTATATTTTATTGTAGTACTTATATATGTCTTTAATCCACTTGCAAGATGTTTATGTTTTTGTGTATGGTGTTAGTGATCCAATTTCATTCTTTTATGTATGGGTGCCCAGTTTTCTCAGCACCATTTGTTAAAGAAACTCTCTTTTACAAAGTATATTGAAGACAACTGCATGGTCATAGCTCTTTCATCATGAATGTAGTATTGCTCTACATTTGATCTTCTTTCTTTTGGACTTTGCTTCTGTTCTATTGATAAATGTGTCTATTTGAAACCTTTACCATATTGTTTTGATTACTGTTGCTTTATAATGTAGTTTTAAAGTCAGGCAACATGATGCATCTGTTTCTTTTTTTCCTCAGAATTTTTACTATTTGAAGACTTTAATAGTTTTATATACATTTTAATGTTTTAAGTTCAACTTATTTGAAGAATATTATTGGTATTGAATAGGGATTTTATTGTTTATATATCACTTTTGGTTACATAGTAATTTTAATTATGTGGATTCCCTCCATCCATGAGCATGGACTGTCTATCTTCCTTATGTCATGATCTACATTCTTTAGTAATAGCTTATAGTTTTCATTGTGTGCTGCTTCTCCTCCTTTATTAGGTAGGTTTGAGATGCTTGACTTTTATTATACTCATATAGGTTCCTTCTAATCCTAACTCCTAGGTGGTGGATTCTCTTGGAAGAGATTTTGAATGGAATAATTTACTTAAGTACTTTTTCTTATTATTCATTGATTGTATATAATAATGAAACTGATTTTTTTGTATGTTGATTTTGTAACCTGCCACTTTGCTCTATCCACTTATTTTCTAATAGCTTTTGTTGGTTTTCTATATGTAGAAACATATCCCCTGCCAGTAATGCTAGTTTCACTTCTACTCTTCCAAACTGCATTCCTTTTATTTCCTGTTAAGTCTGGTTGCTCTAGCTAAAATCTCTAAAATTAAACAGAAGTGGTGATCGTGGGCATCCTGTGTTATTCCTGATCTTAAGAGGAAGGAACACTTTAATTTTTGTTTCACCAGTAACTATTCTATTGTCAGTATGTTTGAGATGCTTGACCTTTATTATATTCATATAGGTTCCTTCTAGTCTCACCTTTTTTAAAGTTTTAACATAAATGGATGCTGAATCTAAGTGCTTTCTCTGCAACTTATGAAATTACTATATGATTATATTATTTTCTTTTGTTGATGTGAAATCTTAAATTGGTTTACATTTCTTAAGCCATTTTATATCTCTGGGATAAATCATGATGTACAATCCTTGCTAAGTATTTTTTAACTTGATTTGCTAGCATTTTGTTGAAGAACTTTACACAATATTCAGGAACATTATTTTGTAGTTTTCTTTCAGTCTTTTCTTTATCTGGTTTTGACTTTAGGGTAATATTGGTATCATAAAATGTATTAGGGGACAGTCCCTCTTATCGAATTTTTAAAAAATTATTTTAGCAAGATGAACAAGTTCTTTTTTAAAAGTTTTCATAGTATTTGCTGTTTAGCCCTGGGCTTTTTGTTGATGGAGAGATACTTGATTACTGTTTCAATTTCCATGATTGTGATCAGTTTATTCAGCTCTTCTCTTTATTCCTGGTTTAGTCTTTTATCTATATTGATCTAGAAATGTGTCCAGTCCTTCAAGGTTAATGAATTTATTGTTGTATATTTGTTCAGAGTAATCTCTTACGATCTTTTGTATTTCTGTGCTGCTTGTGGTTATTTCTCCTCCTCTAATTTTATTTATTAATGTTTTCTCTCCTTTTCTTTGTTAGCCTAGATAGAAGCTTATTGATTTTGTTTATCTTCTTAAATAATTAACTCTTAGTTTCATCGATTTTTTTTTTTTGGTATGGTCATTTTGATTTGTTTCATTTATTTGTGGTTCCATTTTTATCATTTCGTTTCTTGTATAAGCTAGGTCTTATTTGTTCTTTTTAAAGTTTCTTTAGGTACAATATTAAGTTGTTTATAAAAGTCCAGCAGTACAACAGAGGTTGGATTTTTTTTTTGAAATCCATTCAGCCACTATACCCTTTTTTAATTGGTGACTTCAAACTATTTACATTTAAAGAAATTATTGAGACTTAATGCTTATTACCATTTTGTTATTTTTTACTTTGTTTCTTAGTTTGTCTTTTTATTCTGGACATCTTCCTTTATTGTTTAAGTTCATTTTCATTGTCTTAGATGGTACTTCTATTGATTTTTGTTTGAAGATTCTGCTGAGGTAAGCTATTTATGTAGCCCATTGAACTGTTTCATCTCAAATTTGTTTTGCAGTGTCATATTGTTACTCTCTACTTCCACGTTACAAGTTCTGATTTTTATTGAAGTTCATTCCCTTTCCTTCTGTATTGATTTATTATCTTGCAAGATAAAGTACTTCAGGCTGAATTCTTTTTCTTTAATATCACGTGCCATTTCCTTCTTCCCTATAAAGTGTCCATTAAGAAGAAGTTCAGACATTCAGATAGGTTATTCTTTTTTGGTTATTTTAATATTCTGTCTTTGTCATTGGTTTCCAAAAGTTTAATTAAAATGTGTTTTTGGAATGTGTTAGTCTACTATTGTTTTCTTTGCAACTATTTGTGCTCTTGGATCAGGATGCATTTTCCAGATAAAGATGGTTCTCAGGCTTTTTTTTTTTTAACATTTTATTTATTTATGCATACAAGAACTGGCGTACAGGCTAGATGTGTGTGGGATGAGAGACGAAGTGGGGAACAGAACAGGCAGATGGACTGAAACACTGCTGAGGGGAGCAGAAGGCGAGACAGGAGAGGTCTGCTGCGCCATGTGGGTCACCTCCCTGGCAGGCAGCAGGGATCGAACTTGTGATACAGTGGCTGCACTCTGCTTCATAGTGTATTGCTCAACTCATTGAACCACCAGGAAGGCCTAGCTTTTTTTTTTCTTAAAATTTTCTATGCCTTTCTCTTTGTGGAATGCCATGATTGGTTTTATTTTGCTCGACTTTCCCCCCTAAAAAATTGAAATTTGATTTTATATATTTATATACTTTTAATAATATATAAAATTTATTATAATAACTCAGTTAATCATCAAACCACTCTATCAGGAAGGCATCATTGTTCTTTCCATTTTACAGATGAGAACACTAAAGCTGAGGTTGGAGTTAAGTAACTTGTCCTCAGTCACTTGGCTGGAAAATCACGGAGCCATATTTCAAATCTGCCAGAACTAGAACCTATACACTGCTAGTTCAAATTTGAATGTGCATAAGAATCAACTAATGAGGGTGTTCAAAATGTGAACTCTTTGGCTCCATGCAATTCCTGGAATTCTGATAGAATAGGTCTTATGGTTTGTGTTTTTTTCTCCCCCAACTTTATTCAGAAAAAATTAAGAAATGTCATATAGTTGTAATCATACTGGCTTGTCAGACTGACTTCTTTTACTTAGCAATATGCTAACTAGAGAGACAATGAAAGAATCAGTGGCTGCCTAGGGTTCAGGATGAAAAGGGATAAAGAGGTGCAATATAATGGATTTTTAGGGTTACAAAAATTATTCTTTATAATGTTGTAATGGTAGATACATGTCATTATGCATTGTCAATGCATAGAAGTGTACAACACAAAGGGTGAACCTTAATGTAACTTGTAACATTAGTTAATAATAATGTGACTATATTGGTTTATTAAGTATAAAATATGCACTATTTTTTTTAAGATTTATTTATTTATGCATACAAGCACTGGGGTACAGGCCAGAGGTGCGGGGAGGTGAGAGAATTCACCAGACAGAGCAGAGGGCAGAACAGGCAGATTGACTGAAACATACTGCTGAGGGGAGCAGCGGGCCAGGCAGGAGAGGTCTGCCTGCACCATGTGGGTCACCACCCCAGCCAGCGGCAGGTATCGAACTCATGCTGCAGTGGCTGCGGTTTGCTTCATAGCGCGTTGCTCAACCCACTGCACCACCAGGGCGGGCCCAAAATATGTACTATTCTAATGTGATGTTTTGCTCAACTTATTTTTCTTTGATGGTTCTATCTGGGTAGTATTGTTCTCACAGACCTAACTGTGAAGTATTCCTTAGGGTGTGGACCCATAGCCTTCTTGGTGGTTTCTCCTGACATAGAACCTACACACTACAAATGAATTGGGACATGGGAGATCAGGGTCCAGTATACTCAGCTTTCTGTTTCTAGAGTAGAGCTTCTGCCCTACAGTATAGTAACGGTTGCCTGAAGAAGTTTCTATAATATGGAGTTGGAACCTGCCTTCCCAGGGAGACACTGTAGCACTAGACTTGGAGTAGAAGAGAGTAGATTCTACTTTCTGGCTGCACTTGCCTGGAGTAGGATTCAGAATAGTGTCTTCCAAAATGGAGCTGGTAGATGGTGAAGGGCAGAGCAAGCAATGCCTCAGATGCTGCAGAATCAATGTTATTAACATGATTTTATAAAATGTATTTTTTTTCTATTTGCTGTGTGTCTTTTGGCCAGCGTCCAGAGAGACTTGTTTTTATGAATTTCTCTAGAGAATTTAAATGATTATTTTTATAAATTTTTGAGGCAAATTTTTTTTTAATATTGACATATTTTTATTCTTTTTTCTCTATTGTTCTGTTTCTATATTCTCTGGCACTGTGCTTACAAGTTAATTAATTATGTTTATTATTTGTGTTGACTACTGTGGAGGTCTGCATTTTGAAATTCACTTATAGTAATTTTTAGATTACTTAAAATTAGTTCTTGTTTTAACAGTTTCTCAATCTTTATTATTTTCCTGTTTTTGATCATCCATTATTTTCTTAATTCTGTAGGTATGGTTATAACTGCCACCTTAGACTCCTCATCAGGGATATTGCACAATTCTGTTGGATTAAGACTTCTCCTGTTGGATTAAGACTTCTCTCAAAGTTTTTTTTTCCTTGAAACTTTGTGATATGTTCTATCTCCATTTCAGATTTTTATAGGTTGTCATAGACTTATTTTTATAGATTGACTTTATATTCCCTTTACAAAGTATTTGGTATATCCTAGGTTGGTTTTGTGCCCAGGATACTTAAATGTATATTATTTCACAGAGCAGTGTCTTTGCACCTGTTCACATGGATGGGGCACTAGTAGCAGCAGAGGTAATAGGCAGGAAGGAATCAGGGTAGTAAGGCATGAAAAGATAGCTTCTATGATCATGAGGGTTCAATTTCCTACAGTGCTGCCAATACTCAATGTGATGGTGAATAGCCACAGAAATCCCCTCCCTTAGGCCAACTGTCTGCAGAATCACCTTCTACATTCTTGCTTTAGCATCAAGCTTGAGCAATACATGTAGCACTGGGAGAGGATTATAGTTGAGGTAGGGTCACATGCTGAGAATGGTTTTCTTTTCCAGTATGGAAGCCTTACCCTGAGGCACTTATTGTATGTCCTATGTGGAGCTAAGGTACATTTATTCACTTACCACAGCTTCAAGCTTACAAAGAATAGTTTCTTCTATCAGGGGATACAGGTGATCTAATCTGTTTCCTTCTGCTGATACAGGCTCTAATTATTTTAGTTTGGGTTCTTACATTTAAGTTAGTGATTACACTCTGTGTGTTCATACAATGACAAAATTTTCTAGTGAGATGCATTTTTTGGAAGGTATTGTTAAGTTAGGCATGAATGTATATACCAAGTTTTTCTATTCATCAAGTCATCATCTTCATAGGAGCACTAGATCCCATTCCCTCTGTGTTCTTGTTCTTTGTTCCATCAGATACTATGTCTCTTTCTAAAATCAACCATTTTCTATGAAACTTTCATTTCTACTGTCTTTAAAAGCAACAACAGCAAACATTTCTCCAGTTGCTCAATGTTATTCCAACTACAATCTTACTGCATCTTTTCTTCTCTTACAACAATAGCGACAAGAAACTTTGAAAAAATATTCCCCTAAATTATACTTTCAATTAACCTCCCATTCACTTCTTTACTCGAAACAGGCTCTTATCTCACCACTTACAATGTTTGTGGTGAATTTGGCATGTCAAAATATAAAGGTGTTTTGCAGTTCTCACCTTGCTTAACCAAAAAACATCTGAGAGAGTTAGTCTTCTCATTCCGAAAATACATTTTTACTTATATACTAGCTTACTTGCCAAAATTAAGAACCCATTTTTTTGAGGCTCTTTATCAATCTCCCTCTCTCAATCTTCCCATTCCTCATGATCACTTGGTATTGGTGTGAATCTCAGCTTTTGGATCTCTTTTTAAATGTATCAGAAATGATGCATGTAAATGAATAGTGATGGCATCAAAATAGCTGCCTTCCAAAACTATATATTTGATTGAACACTTGTTTTCACAATTTTTGAAAAATTCATTTTTGCATTAAAAAAACTGTTCTTTCATTTGAATGTTTTAAAAGAATTGACTTTGAGAATAAGTTATATATGTCATAGGTAAAGTCATTATAACACAATTAACTGGGAGATCCTTTTAGGAAAAAAAAATTATGGTAAATGTTAGAGAAACTGAAGATAAGACTGATTTTCGAAGCACCTTATGGAAAAGCCATTCCATTTAATTTAAACCACTTTACATTAGATAGTCATACTACATGAAATAGTATTCTGGATTAAAGGAACTAAATTTTTAATTCATTTTAAATTGGCATGGCAGAGAACTCCAAAGATTTAAAATGTATTCATAGTAATGTAAATTTATAGTTCATTCATTGAAATTTGACCAGTATTGTGATTTAAAGTGTCTCTTAGTGGTAACAAGTAGAAGCACCTTATTAACCTTCCAGAGCTCATTAATAACATAATTAAGCTGTGTTTTGATAATTAATTAAATATGTGTTCTCTTGGTGGTTTAACCAACAACCCTTTTAAAAGGTGAAATTTTATATCTCCACTATAAAATCTATTATTTTCTTCACACCACTCTTCCTGAAGAAATATGAAACATTTTTAAAAAAGGAAATGGATTTGGTGTTGAATGTTGTTTCTCTTTTTTAGTTTTATGATTTTGTTCTGCAACTTAACCCTCTCTAAAACACAGAAACCTATCTATAAAATGAGGGTGTGATTCTATTCCTTAGAGTAGTGTGAAAATTAAAGTATATATTAAATGTAAAGCTTAGAGTACTGACTGATTCTAATTTTGTCTTCATTATGTGAAAAGGACAGAATGGTAAATACTTCTGATTCCACAGATATTTGACTATATAAGTCCAATCATGGGACTGCTGATGTTTATCATCTAAATGATCATTTTCCCATAGTTTAATTGGAATAAATTTAAATGGCCACCATTTTTCCCCCAGTAGCATAAATTTATTTTGGAAGAATGAGCGAATAGATTTAAATTGACATTATTCCTTAGGAGTGTGGAAAGAATAAGTAAATGTTATTTAATCTATCTACTGTTAGGCTATACAGCATTTTAAAATTTACTTTTCTAGATAAAAATACCTTGATGACAAAACTGAATTCTAAATATAAATAATTATATAAATAAATAGATGAATTTTGAACTAAAAGCAAGAGCGTCTAGAAATTAACACACCTGTCTAAATCCTAGATTCTGTAATTGTAAAATGTAACAATACTTCCTATCATACAGGTTTTGAGGGTTAAAAGGATAATGTATGTCAAGTATTTAAAATGGTTTGTTAAAGCATTTGAATATACCTGTTATGATTTAGTCAGCCCTGATTTTTGCCTTCACTTTTTTTTTCTGTACTTAATATGAGATGAATGAAAACAGAAATATCCAAACTTATAGATAATCCAAATGTAAATGAAGCTGACAGGGTACTTTCAGGCTAGAGTAAGTTAGACAGTTAGGGTATTTTTAGTAAGTAATATATTAATGACCCTAAAATCCTAATTTGAGGGGTGGTAATGTTGATCAAATATGTGATTTGATAACTGAATAGCTTTTCATTTGTTATTTCCAGAAGTCATATTTTTGGAATTTAACAATAGCATTTCATGAAGACATAAAGAAATAAGTAGTAATAATAACTAACCTTTGTGATGCTGGTTATTTGAAGATGAATCCAGGTTCCTCACACTGACTACAGAGCTAGTAACCAAGATTTTGTTCAATGCAAATTCCAGTGTTCATGTCTTTATTGACAATACAGTAACCCAGGAAAATAAAGTATTTCCCCAAAATACATAATTTTACTTTAAATTCTCTAGAAATTTTATGCCTTTTTATTCTAACTACATTCATTATTATTGTAAGCATTTAGCTGCATGATAACTAGTAGCTTAAATATATTGTGACAGTTTCAGTCTTTATCTCTGAAAATCATAAATAGCAATATATTAGCTTAGGGTTTATCATGATTTTTGAGGACAAGGCAAACATATTTTGACATGCACTTATGTATAAATTCATACATATACATAGTTGTATGGTTTTCCTTTTACCATATCTATTACAGCTACTGAATATGACAGAATGTTCAATTTACAGAGGAGAATTTTATGAGATTCCCATTTTTATAATAAAAAATCAAATTGTAAAAGATTGAATCAAAGCAACTATAAAGTTTCTTTTGGTTATATATTAATGAACACCACCTTTATTATGATTCCTATTTATTTTGTGTGTTGTTCAATGTAGCTTTTGGGAATCAGGCTTTCTCTATTTTCTATCCTCAATTTGCAAATTAATATAAGGTTAATAAAGATGTTCACAAAATCCCAGTTCTAATTATTTAGTTAACAGTACCACTGATTTCCTCGGAGGCTACCGTGCTAACTATTGCCTTTTCTTATTTTTTCATTAAATATCATTCTAAGCTCTAAATTGTATTTTTAACAATATTTAGCACTTCATTTACTCTTTCAAAAGACTTGGAAGTTACATGTAGAATGAAATGATCCATTATCTTATTTGAATATAGTTCGGATATTTTAGCTAGAAGCTTAATGTATGAATCTAAGAATAATCCATAACCTATAAAGATGTTTAACATTTTAATGTAAGGAAACCTTGTATACTGGACAATTTTATGTTACAAGCTTTATGTTTAGGGGAAATTAATTATAAAATTAAGTTTGTAAACCCTATTATAAGCCATTACATCTCTAAAATAATATGAATGGTTGTCATATAAGAATATATATTTTCTCAAGTATTATATTGACTACATTGGAAAATGATGAATTTATTCTTTTCAAGAATAAGTATATTTAAAAGCAATTGTTTCCTGTAGTAACACAATAATTTAATCAGCAATAAAATTTCTTTGCTAAAATTTAAAAAGTTAGTCCCACTAATCAATATATTTCACATTATAAGGCATTTGGAAACATAAATTAGAAACTCCTATATCTGAACTATGTATAAAAATCATACCAAAATTTTATCAATTTCTGTAAAATTAGTGGTTGAAAATATAGGTAAGGAAAATTGAAGATATCATTATAAACACAAGAATAATTATACATTTTTTGAAATTAAACATGGTAATTTTTCATATCTATTTCAATATGCACCTTTTTCTAATTTCTAATTCTAATAGCTATTTGTAAGTAGAATTTAGTCCTTAGTATTGGTAGCAAATATTTTTACTGCTGTTTCAAAATCAGGTTTTTTGAGTCATAATTCACATACAAAATTAAGCCTGTAAAGGTATAAATTTAAATGAGTTTTGATAAATATGTGTAGTTGTGAAACATGATAAAAATGATTTTGTTAAAATTAAAAAGCACTCATGTCATTGTATAGTCAATATTCTCCCAAATCATAATCCCTGACAAGCTTTCATCTTTTCTCTGTTACTGATGTGTTGTTTATAGAGTGTGAAATAAATATAATTACACAATACATACCTCATTTTGTTTATTCACTTAGCAAAAGAATCTTGAGGTTCATTTACAGTCTTGCACATATCCATTTATTCCTTTCTTCTCACTGTGTAGTATACCATTTTATTGAGGTCTTACAATTAAAACACATTGATACTTATGTTTCATTATATATTTGTAGTCAATTTTGGTATATGAGACTGAGATTCATACTTACCCATAGGATTATCTATTCAAATACAGTTGTTTGAAATGTATTATCATGTTGTCCCATTAAGTCACACATTGGCTGTACCCTTTGCTCATGAATTTATGGGCCAATATATGGACTGTAGTCTGAGCCTTTGATCTAAAAATATATACTTACATGAATAAGTCAGTATTGATTAATTGTATTAAAACTAGAACAGGCAAGTCTGCCAATTTTCTTCTTGCCCAAGTTGTTTAGACTGTTCCTTTCCTTTCTATTTACATTTACATTTTGCAAGCTGTCAATTTTTACAAAATGCTGGTATTTTGATCAGGGTTGTGCTAAATCTGTCCATCAGAATGGAGAGAATTCATATCTTAATACCATATATGTTAATTCTCTCTATTTAAGGTGTTTTTACTTTTTCCCAGGGATATAATTTTCAGTATCTGTCATTTGTATATTTTGTTAAATATTTAATGAAGTATGTCAGTTTGTTATAATAAATAATATATTTAATGTCAAGTGTTGAAATGTCCATTGCTACTAATTAGACGTATAATTGGTATTTGTATTTTGTCAATGTATAGTGAATTGTACTAAACCTATGCATTTGCTTAATTAGAGTTTGATTTTTAGACTCCTTTGGGATCTCCTTTGTTGAAGATCATCTTGCTATAAGAGATATTTTTCTTTTTAATCTGTATGATTTTTTATTATCTGCTTGAATAGGATTCATAATCTTGACTAGAAGTATTTATAAGCATGCATCCTTGTCCTATTTGCAAATCTTAAGGGAAAACATCCAATCTTTCAGTATTAATTAACTATGATGCTAACTGTGGGCTTTTCATAGATGTGCTTATCAGGTTTAGGTTGTGCCCTTTAATTCCTGAATTTTTTAAAAGTCTTCACTCTTTCTATGTAAGACTGCATGTTATTTTTTTCTAGTGTACTTTTGGCATCCTGTGATTTAATCATACTTAATTTTTTTGTACTTTTAGTTTGTTGATATGATAAATTAATTGATCTTCTAATGTTGACCCAACTTTATATTCCTGGGATATCTCCCATTTTGTTATTACATTTATATCATTTTTCTACATCTTTTTTTTTAAAGATTTTTTTTATTTATGCATGCAAGAGCTGGGTACAGGCCAGAGGTGCAGGGGGTGAGAGGATTCACCAGAGACAGAGTGGGGAGCAGAACAGCCAGATCTAACCAAAATACACTGCTGAGGGGAAGCAGCAGGCAAGGCAGAAGTCTGCCATGCCACTTGAGTCCCCTCCCCAGCCAGGTGCAGGGGTTGAATCTGTGCTGCAGTGACCACGGTCTGCTTCACAGTGCATTGCTTAACCCATTGCACAACCAAGGAGGACCCCATTTTTCTACATCTTTTGCATGAAGTTTTAAAGTACAGGCACGCTTCAGATACATTGCAGATTTTGTTTCACACAACCACAGTAAATGAGTATCACAATAAGGCAAGTAATATGTCTTTGGTTTTCCAATGCATTTAAAATTTATGTTAATAGTATAATGCAGTCTATTAAGTGTGCAATAGCATTGATCTAGGATAACAATTACATACCTTAGTTAAAAGTTGCTTTATTGTCAAAAAATAAAACCCTATTGGAAAAATGGCAAGGACAGACCTGTCTGACACAGTGTTTCTATCAACCTTCAGTCTGCAAATAAGAGTATCTGAAAGTGTAATACAGCAAAGCACAACAAAGTATGCCTGTACTTTGTGAGTCTGCATCTGTATTTGTAGGGATTTCTGTGTGCACTTCCTTTTAATCCTTGATTGGTTTTAGAATTTAAAATTAAATGATGTCATATTTCTAGAATGCATTCAAACCAGTTCTTTCTTCTGGTTTTGATGGACCAATTGATTTGCTTTTTCTCCCAAATTTATTTTAGAATTTGCCAGTCAAGACACCTGGTTTTGAAATTTCCTTTGTTGTGGATATCTTTTACCATGAATTTCATTGAAATCAGATATATGGAAATAATCTCTTCTCTTTAGTGAATTTTGGTATTTAATCTGTGTTTTTTAAAAAGCTTACTTGAGAGCTCTTAACATTGTTATTATCTTTTTAATAGTTGTGGAATCTGCAGTGGGTATCATTCCTGATACTGGTCATTTGTGTTGACTGTCTTTTAGCTTTTGTTTATTGATTTTTTTCTACAATTTGGGTTCTCCTTTGAATTCTATGCCTCTTTCTTTCCTATGTTCAGCTTCTTTTTTTTCTACTTTTCTAGCTTCTTAAATTGAAAGTTCAGATCATTGATCTGAAACCATTTTGACTTTTTCTTTAACAGTTTTTGAAATAACATTATTTTTCCTTATAAATGATTCATCTAAAACCCACCCACTTTTATAAATTCTGTGTGATATTTTTATTCCATTTATTTATAACATTTTAAATTTCCTTTGTGATTTTGTTTTCTTTAACTTGTGGGTTATTAGTACAATCTTTACTTATCAATCATTTGGGGGATTTTCAATGATGTGTCTCTTACTGATTTCAAGGATTTTATTTTGTTGCGTGTGAGAAATTAATTTCTATGCTTTTATTGCATTTGAGGCTATAGAGATTTGTTTCAAAATTCAGAATGTTTCAAAATTCAGAATGGTATATCTAGTGAATGTTCCATGATTACTTAGAAATAATATATATTCTTCTATATCTATTAGAGGAACAGTCTGCCCTCTGCATTTTTATAGACTATACCCCCTCTCCATGCCAACAAGATATCAAGTGCCAAGAATTATAGTTCTCACCATGCCCTGAGCCTGACTTCCTGAATGGAGGGCTTCTGGGAACTAGGAGTACTGTTAAGTGGCCATATTTAGCTTATAACTGCTTTTCTGCCTTATACTTACTTCCTGGTTCTGCTGGAAGGAAAGACTTAGAATCCTGGATCTCTTTTAGGAGTTTGGGGCCCAGGTGTACCCCTTGGTAGTATGCTAATATATCTTAACTGAATTTTTAGTCTGCTTTTAAAAGTCAGTTGCAGAGAGAGGTACATGAATTCAACAACTATAACTGTGGATTGTTATATTTTATTTAATTTTATAAATGCAAACTTTATTATGTGCAGGTGTATTTATAATTATTTTGTCCATTTGATAATCTCCTTCATTATCACTAGACTTGATGTCTGATAATTTTCTTTTCTTTGAACTCTACTTAGATATTAGTTTTTTCAGCTTTATTTGATAAGAGTTTGTATACTTTTTCCACTAATCAGGTTATAAAAACTCATAAATATTGTTCAGAGGCTCCTAAGTTTTCACAACTGTCATGGTAACCATATTCTATCAGTAAGAATTTGTTAAAATTTCAGTTGTTTTGCTTGTCAGCTTTTATGCCTTCTACCTCTTGTCGTGCTCTGACAAAAGTTAGAAAGCTACTAGACACATCCATTTGTCTTCTTTATTTGCTTATTTCTCTAATGGGCTCATGTAATCTAATAAGCTAAATATGTTGTAACTTATAAATTATTTGGAATTGTCTTGCTATTAGGGAGAGAATATTTTTGAGGATTTTTACATTCTTAGCCAAAAAAAGGTTCAAATATAATTTTGAAATAAAGTTATATTCAGTAGTAAATTTAAATCAAGTATATTTTCTTTGTAATTTTCTATTTTTACTATACTAAAATGTTAACAATACCTGTGGTAAAACTAAAAAAAAAAGTTGCATGTTCATAAGAATTCTTATTTTAGCACCTTCAGCCTGTTTTTTTTAATATCAATAATAGCTTATCTGAAGTGGCTGGTATAATATTAACGAAACCATGTACATTGCATGAACTATAAGTCTGTCCTACTTTATCCTATACCTGATCCCGTTTTTATTTTCACTTGTTATATGAGAAACTGAATCTTAGAATTAGCAAACAACTAGTCTATATTGTTATTAAATACAAGAGCTGGAATTTGAAGCTGGGAAGTTTATCTCTAAATTCTAAGTATAATATAAAGACATTGTGCTGGCCTACACAAGGATTTGGAAAAGGGGGTCTCTGATTAGATTTTAAGTAGTATTGGGTTTTAAGCATATTTTAAGCAGAAATTATATAACTAGTTGCCTAGAACTTCTACCAATGAAACACTGAGCATTTTAACTCCCTGTCTATATTGAAATGCCCAGAGCAGTGGCATATTGCAGTATATACTCAAAGACTAGAGTCCACTAGACCCCTACCACATCTTCCCTTAACTCCCCTCTGTAGCCAGATTTGTAAAGTTTATTTTATTTTAGTTTTGTCTTATCCTTGGTTTTCTCTATATTCCACATATGGATGAGATCATCCTGTGTTTATTTCTCCATTTGACTTATCTTTCTTAACATAATCCCCTCCAGTTTGATTCTTGTCTAAAATGTGAAGATTTCAACTGTACTTAATGCTGAGTAGTATCTCACTCATCTTTCCTTGAACATTTTGACTTTTTCATAACTTGATTATTGTAAATAGTGCTGCAATGAACATGAGAATGCATGTGTCACTTTGAATTAGTGTTTTTGTATTTTTCACATAGATACCTAGGTATAGAATTGGTGGCTCATATCACAGTTCTGTTTATTTTTTTTTCATATTTTGAGAAACCTCCATGTTGTTTTCTGTGAGGCTGGCGCAGTGTAAATTCCCACTGAAAAGTTATTTTTCTCTGTACTCTCTCCAACACTTATTCTTTCTGGTCTTTTTGAAACGTGCAATTCTCAATAGGTTGAGATTGCATCTTATTCTGGTTTTGATTTGCATTCCTTGATAAATGATGTCGGGCATTTTTTCATGTGCTTATTGGGCATCTAAATGTCTTATTTGGAGAAATGTCTATTTAGTTTATTCATTTATTATATTTTTGTATATTTCATTACTAAGTTGCATGAGTTATTTTTATATTTTGGATATGAGCCCTTATACCAAATGTATAGTTTGCAAATGTTTTATTCCATTCTGTGGGTAGCCTTTCATTCTGTTGTTTCTTCTTCTTTTTTTTTTTTTTTTTTTAAGATTTATTTATGCACACAAGAACTGGGGTACAGGCCAGAGGTGGGGGGAATGAGAGGATCCACCAGAGACAGAGTAGGGGACAGAACAGGCAGCTTAACTGAAACACACTGTTGAGGGGAGCAGCGGGCAAGGCAGGAGAGGCCTGCTGCGCCATGTGGGTCCCCTCCCAGGTCACGGGCAGTGATTGAACTTGTGCTGCAGTGTCTGCATTGGCTTCATAGTTCATTGCTTAACCCACTGCACCACCAGGGAGGCCCCTCATTCTGTTGTTTCTTTTGTTGTCTAGAAGCTTTTTATTTTGAAGCTATTCCATTTATTTTCATTTTTGTCCGTTGTGTTTTTGGTGTCACATTCAAACATTCATGGCAAATAGTAGCCAAGGATTTTCTTCCTTGTTTTATTCTAGTAATTCTGCAATATAAAGTTTCATGCATAAGACTATTATCCATTTTAAGTTAAATTTTGTCAGTGTTATATGATAATCCAAATACATTTTTCTGTGTGTACTTGTCATTGAGTGTTTGTGTCTACTTTATAAATTATTAGAGGACTAAATATGCAAAGAATTATTTATGGGTCCTCTATTATGTTCCTATAGTAATTACATCATATAACTACATTTATAAAACCCTTATATATAGTACATACATAACAATAAACTTTCTTTCCTCCCTCCTCCTTTTGTTCATCTTTCCTTATGTGTGTACCATATGTCTGTGCAGTTCATATTGATAAATACAGAGGAAAAATTCTTGGCTAAAAGTGAAGTATATAATAAATTTAATGGCCAAATATGCATATTTTTGTTTGCATTACTGTAATGTAGCTCTATCATACATATTGTTTACCCCTCAAATGTCTGATTTATATTTTGCTGAGCTATATTGAAAGATAAATTTCACAAACTGTAGTTCCCTATAACTTTATAAAATTTGGGTGAACCATACTTAAGCGTGACCTTCAATAATATGGTAATTTATTTAAATGTACTTTACTAATTAAGAATATTTAAAATAGGAGTGCACTTAAATTATTCTTACCAATTATCTATATAAGAAATTATTGAAATGATCAATTACCATAATCAACAATCATTACTGAAAATAAGATAATAAGCATCTTCAAAATACCGCCTGCCTGAATTTTTCAATGTGTTTCTTTGGGGGATTTAAACTTGTTCCCTAAGCATTTCCTATAGAAGATTTATGGACAATAATATATATATACTATAATAAAACCCAAATATTCTACTTATGTTATTAATGTTTTTATAGGTTAAAATGACTGTGTCAGAGAGGAGTACATGTGTTTTGTAGTATAAAATTTTTACTCCTTAAGTTTGTATAAAAGAAATTAAAAGAATAACAGGGGGTCTTACTCTTATGCCCCTTTCCCCTTCAGGAAATTCTAATAATTAAAGGAAGATTGTTGGAAAGTTTTTTCTTGAAACTCTTTGGGGACCCAAATTTTATGGCTTAAGTCATTAGCAACTTAGCTATTTGTTCCTAAGTCAGCGACTTTGGATTTTCTTTCTGAATATCTATTGGAGTCTCTTCAATTTCAATATATCATGTTTAGTATACACAGTAACTACCATTATTATCATAATAAGCCATCTTTAAATTATTTCAAAGCAGCAATTATATTGCCCACTAGTCTTCTCTGTTCTAAGCTAACAGATTTATCATTCTTTTCTATCTTAAGCATTTATACATTTACCTGAGGTTTTTTTTTATACACTTAATGAATACAGTGACTCCAACTGACTATTATGTAATTCATGCACAGTGCAACAGACAGGCGTCATTGTATGTATTTGAAACAATATAATTGCAGTAATATAAGTCACTTGGTGCTTATAAAGTTGTTGAAAAAAAGTGAAGAGATAATCACTGAGAATTCCTACCTGTAGCTGCAATCCAGAGCTCCAAATGTTTCCATAGGAATAAGGCTTCCAGGGCCTCCCTGGTGGCGCAGTGGGTTGAGCACCTCACTGTAAAGCAACCTTGGCAAAACAGCATGCCCCCGGCCAGGGAGGGGACCCACATGGCGTAGCAGACCTCTCCTGCCTCGCCCACTGTTCCCCTCAGCAGTGTATTTCGGTCTATCTGCCTCTTCTGCTTCCCACTCTATCTCTGATAAATCCCCCTCACACCTCTGGCCTGTACCCCAGTTCTTGTGTGCATAAATAAATCTTAAAAGAATAAGACTTCCAATTTACTTTTCCTTTTAAAGGGTAAAATTTATATTTTAATGGGTATAATTTAATATGCAAGTAAGGGTTAAGTCTGTTAATGAAACAATGTGTATATATTTAGATAAATATATATTCTATATATAAATACAATTTATACATGCATACATTTATATTTTATATATATAAACCATTGGAAAGCTACAGAGTCAAGGTAGGCAATAGCCAAACAGAAACAAAATGAAGAACATAGGGTCAATATGGATGTAGTTAATGAAAGTCTTTCCTTTGTAACATAAGCATTTATACCCATTATTATCTTTAGCTATTACTATTTAATATAGAACATAAATGGACTGACAGTTTCATGTAATGAATCAATGAGTCTCCGTATTATAATGACATAATTCTCCATTGGCGTAATTCCCCACTTGCCAATAGCATAAGCTAGTTAATTTATCATAGGGAAAAATTGTACAATTATGATTACAGTGTGAATTAGTGAATAATAATGGCTTATTCATTGATTTGAAGGGAAAATTTAAATTAAAACAATATTTAAATCATATCAAAGTAATTCAGAAAGATAAAATAGTAAAGAATTAGAGTAAAATATAAGCAACCATTTATATTATAATCCAATAGAAATAGGCTTTTCCAAACATCTCGTTAAAGTGTATATATATATATTTCATATATATGGATATACCTGGACATATATATCATACATGATGACTATATTATATAATGAATGTATATATTCATTAAAGCACATATATTTGCTTTAATATATATTCAATATATGTAACTCAGTGAATTCTAATGATTGCATAGAAGTTTCACTTTGATATTGAAAGTAAATCAATTTTTAATTTATATTAAGAGAATCAGCAAATTATAAATATTTAAAATATAGATGGAAAAGGCTGACTACTATTCATATACAAATCACTATTTAAAGTGAATAATGACTGTTTTTGAAAGAAAAAGTTACTAAAAGGGAAATACATATGTAAATGTTTTATGTAAAAGTTCACATCTTAGTAGTAACATAGTAAGTTAAAAATAGAGCTACTTTTTGCCTGTGTCATTGAAAGGCACACATACTACCTGTGGATGATAGATTAGTAGAAGGATTGGTTTGAAGGCAAGTTTGTATTTATACAAAAATAGTTCAGAGATGAAATCTTCCTTGAGAGAAAGGGCACTTTTAAGATTATATTCTAAACACATAAACACATACACACACCTCCTAAGTATAAATTCATCCAAATATATATTTGTATGCAAAAATGAATTTATATATTTTCTAGTGTTAGTGGGATAGTAATTAAAAGGTTAAAGTGTGGAATACATGTTCAACCACACATTCGAAGATTGGAAGGCTATGTTTCGTAGCATTAGTGGTAGTTACTGTTTTGTTTTTTAACAGAAAAGCAAGAGGTTTATTGACAGAAAAGTAGGAAAGACTGGGAAGGTCACTAAGTGGAGAGGGGTCTTTAGTGTGTAGTCGGTGATTATTTCTGGGAGTCTCAGCCTTTTCCTACTTTCCTCCAGTTTCCTTATTGTTTTAACTTTTACTTGACTTGTCAATTAGAAGGAGGAAAAATTTCATTTTAGTAAAGTATATTTTGGAATTAATGAATAGAAAACACAATGAATAAGTCTACAAGTATGTTCTTGCAAGAAATTAGTAGACAATATCAGCAAATACAATTAAAGAAAAATAAGAACAAAAAATCAAATGTAGGAGAAAGGAACTACAATAGAAAACCTGGCTAAGACTATAAAAGTAAAAGAATAATAATTTTTATGGTAATTCAATTGAAAATACTTTTGTAGCGTTAACTTGAAATTGATTCAATACAACATAAAAGCTGATAAGTAACTATAAATATTGATACAGGTATTCTATATTAAAGTGTTTTCAAAAAAGATACATTTATAGAAACCTTGAAAAATTTAAGGAGTATAAAATATTTTCAATTGTATAAAAGGGAAGCACTATGCAAACTGTTGTATGAAACTGTTTATTGTCAAAGCTGATGACAAAGTTGGCAAACAACAAACACAAGGTAAATGTCAGGTTGCAAACAGCATTTTAATAAAATAGGCTTTGAGAGCCTGAAATGAGTTGAATTTTATGTGAGAGATTACATTAAGAAGCCATTGAGAGTTTCTGAATTAAAACTTAGGTGAATGAAAGAAAGAAGAGAAACATTTTTGGAAACAAAACAGAAATGGGTGGGACATTTGACTAAACTTTTAATAAATCCAGACAAATCATGCGTCATTTTCATCATCATTTACTTCCATACTATACGTGAGTTGAACTAGCGTGTTGCTTTACAGTTGGGTTCTCAGAACTCTGATATGTTGTAGATTAGTATAAACACTCTCTGAGTGTGCAGGTGGGGTGTGTTATAGTGGAAGCCACGGAGTGGAGAAGTTGAGGGGAGAGACATAGTAAGGTTTTTACTCCCACTTAGTTAAAACAAGTCTGATAGTCTGTCATTTCCTACTGTTAATTAAGAATTTAGCTTTCCTAACCACCCTAATTTAAACTTCCTTCCTCCTCAAAATGTATTACAATTTTGATTAAACAAATATGTAGTGTACCCCGTATATTGACTATTTCTCTATGTAATTTCTTCCAAAATTTAGAATTATAAAACCTTTTAACATTACATATAGATATATCCGGTACTATATGGGTTTGGGTTTGGCTTTTTTTTTTTTTTTGGAACCCACCTTTTTGTCCCCTTCTAATCCTGTAATCTAGGCTAAGTCATGTTATAAATTGTTCTTCTGCTTAGTTTTTCATTTTAATGGAGAAGAACCTTAGAACATGTAGAGGTAAATTTTTGATATTTTTTTCAGAAAACTTCTTTATTGTACCTATACACCTAATTATTGCCCTGTCTTCATATTATTTTTCCCTCTTCTAAACAGGAAGGCATAACCTATTGTCTTATAGTTTCTAATGCTGCTATTTTGACTTTGATTCTTACATGTGACCTATTCTTTTATCTCTGGTAGTTTTTAAATATCATGATAAAATGTTGTAGTGGAGAACTTCAGAGTCACTTGACAAGCCTTTTAGTGAATGTCAGACCTCCCTGGTGGCCTATGAGTTAAGTCTCAGCGTTATCACAGCTATGGCCCAACATCAATCCCTACCAGGCAGCTAACCCCAGATATGGCACAGTAGACCTCTCCTTTCTTGCCCCAAGATTCTCCCCTCAGCAATATATTTCAATAGATCTGCCTGTTCTGCTCCCCACTCTGTTTATGGTGAATCCTCTCACCTCCTACCTCTTTGGCCTATCCCCCAGTTCTTATACCAAATAACTTTAAAAAAGAACAAAAAAAAGTGCATAAATTGTAGGAAATTTATTTATATTCTTAATAATTCCTGTATTTCTATTTTAGACTTCCTATTACTCAGCTCTTGATATTTCAGGGTTGATGTCATTTTTTAATTTTGATTTCAAATATTTTTTCAGTATGCATAATAGGATTTGTAAATGCAAGGTTTTCCTATAGAAAAGACTTTGTTACACTTTCCACTACTGTTCTAAGATATCACTATCTATAGATCTTTCTCTTGGGCATTTTGTTTCTTAAGAAAAGAGTTCTACAATTCCAACATGAAGGATATAAATTTGACTTCCAGGATACTTGGATCTTGATGGCATACGTTGCAAGGGGTGTTAATACTGGGGAATAAAGAAACTGCATGAACTTTAATTTGTAGTAGTCTGCGTCTCTAAATATTAAAGCTAAGCAAATGATGGAATAAAACTATGACAACAATATAGGCACGAAGAATTTATTTTAAGAGTAAGAATAATGCCCTTCACTGTTAAATTGGAAGTGGTATTAACAAATCAAGTGAAAATACCAGGAAACAAGTGAGGTAGGTGTGTGGGTGTTACTTAAATGGGAATAGTTAAAAAGACACAATGTTTATCATTAATTATTTGTGGTTTGCTTTAAGCCATGTGACTATTTTACAGCTATCAATATTGTTGTAGTACATACCTTAGTCATTTTCTTAAAAGAATTTTTTTCTTGACTATTTTTCCTCTTACAGCATTCTAATGGTTACTATGGATATTATCTCCAATACTAACTTTATCTAATATAACAAAACAATGAAAATACTAGACATTCTCAGAAAATGTATTGGCAAATTAGTGCAAAGACTGATCCACTTAAGCCATTAATATAAAGACTGTGGGGCTTTATTTTCACATGAAATGTTTAGTAGAATCAGAACATCAGGGCGGCAAGCACAGAGGGCATTCTTCCTCAGCAATGAGGATTATCCTCTGTATTTGGCCACTGCTACAGTTTAGATGTTTGCTGTGATGCCATCTGTTAAGGTTGATTGTGCAGTGACCTTAGGCAGTCTGAAACCTGTTCAATTGAGCCCATATATAGAGTTCTGGGTGGGAACCAGGAGGACAGATGGTAGGGTTGGAGATGAGGAACTTGTTTGTTACAGCTGATGAAAATCATTCTTCTTGCCAAAGCCATTAAATGTGATATCCTTGGCTCAGCATTTCTCAACAAATAGGGTGTCCCACTTGGTGGGTTAGCTGCAGGTGACTTGAAGCATTCACCAGTATATTTATTTTTACATCCCAGATATACTGCAATTGAGTCAATATCCAGCAACAGGACACTGTGCTCAATTAAGTTCAACATTTCACGTAAGTAGTTTAAAAATATACATGTGCAGTGGGGAGTACAAACTAGACTACATTTCTGCAGCTAATTAAAAGAGTTTATATGTGAATGGAACCAAATAAAGAAAAACTTATACAATGAAACAGTAAAATCAACTTGTTTCATATCTATATACAAGTATCATGAACATTTCTCAATTCTAACTATTTAAGAAAATATGTATGTGATCAGACAAAATAATTATGCAAAATATTGCTTACAGGTTGGGAAGCATAAAATGTTGCCCACTTATAGAGTTTTCCTTTCCGCATCTGACAGCCCTAAAATGCTATTTACTTGTAGTAATCTACCAAGGATATGTAAATTAAAAGGTAAGTTTAAAGCATTTTATTGCCTTTAAAAAGGCAAAATTCAATATGAAAAAATTGAATATAGATTGTATCAACATATCAATACAGAATGGAAGTATCTTACTAATCAAATTTCTTAAGCAGTTTCACCAAAGATTGCATATTTTAAACATAGCTAGGCATGTGGTATGTCAAGTGTCTACTGATATAAATGCTGCTTTTATTATTCACATATATATCTTTATATTGTTACACCAAGACTAATTAAGCAAAACTGTAATTCTTGTCCGCACATTGAGTTCTTTAGTCTTTTAACTCCTGCATTTAGAGCAGCCATAGGATGGCTATGAGGTAATTTATTCAACTGGGTCCATGACAACGGTTATGTTGGTTATCTCTGGTAGTTTTCCTTCTCTCTTGGGTTATTATTGATCATGTTGCAGAGCTATAGATTCTTTTTGTACATATATTTGAATATTTTCTGGTATAAATACATAGAAATGTGATTGTTCTATGAAAGAACAGATGACTATTTGATATTAATATTTACGGATCTACCACTAAAATGACTACATATTGAAACTCCTAGTAACTGGTATGAGATTACCGTGTCCCTGCAGGGTTGGGAAAAACTAATCTTAATACATTTTTGAATGCATGCAGTTTTAGGCCTTTGTGGCCCTAACTTGAATTTTTATAATGGTAAAAGATTATTTTTACTTTTTGACTTGCTTATTTTTAATGGGTTATTTGCTTTTTGTTAACTAACTTGTGACTATTCTGAGTATAAACCCTTTGTCAGATATATATGGTGGGAATATTTTCGCTGGTGTAACTTGAGGTAGCATTTGACATTCTTAGGTGAGCACTTATTTTGTACTAAGTATTAGATTAAGAGCATAGACACAGATGTACTATGTAATCTTTGCAATAATATCAGAAAAAGGATGGGACTGTTTAATTATAAAGTTTGAGAAAGTATCACAGAAAAGAATTGATAACTTAAAACTATTTATTTTGATGAGATAACATTACAATGTAACATTATGTAAATTTCAGCTGTGCATCATTACAATGCCAGTAGAAATCCAATGGAATCCTTTGCCATCCAATTTTCCCCTTATATTCTTTGCTGCTCCATTAAGTATTATTGGCATCCTCCACAAGTGTATTCTCTTCATTTTCTCATGTTCTTGAAATTTCCTGTGGAATTATATTTAGAATGTTACCTATAGGAAAAGTTTTTAATTTGGTAATTTGTTTTCAAAAAGGGCTGTTTGTGAAGATGTCATGTATTATACTCTTTGAACATACCTACATTAGTTTGTTGTACATTAGGAAAGGGTGTGTTACTGCATAGAATTTGAAAGTAAAAAAAGATTCAACAAAATCTACATTAAGTTTCAGGTGTGCGACATTAAACTCACCACTAAAAGTGCAGCCTGTCCTTCGCTTGACTGCTTTCACCAATCCCCTTCTGGTAATCACTAATTTGGGGGGAGAGAGACGAGACCTAGGAGAAGGGGCTAGAGAGGATGAAGGAAAACAGTGAGCAAGGGGATAAAATACAGAGGTGTAGACCAGACATTAGGAGAAGGGAGTTGAGAAGGAAGGAGAAAAGAGAGATGAATAGAGATAAGGAAGTGGGGAACAGAAGACTTTTAAAAGAGAAGTGAGTTAGGGAGGAAAAAAGAATTGTGAGGGAAATAGGAGAGGTAACAAGGAAGGAGGAGCCTTGAGATAAGGAGGAAGAGAAGACTGGAGATGTACAGAGAGAACAGAGGAGAAGGAGAGTAGAACAGTGAGTTCATGAGGAATGAGGACAAGTTAGAAGATACAGGAGAAGATGTGACGAAGATGAGAAGCTAGGAGAGATTTACCGGTGAGGAGAGAGAAGGGGATGATTAAATGATAGGGAAGAGTCGAGATTTCAAGAACTGAAAAAATGTAGGGAAAAGGTGGAGAATGCAGAGAAGAAAGGACATAGGAGACATGAAAGGAGCAAGGAGAAGAGAGCACAGGTAAGGTAGAGGAGTTGCGAGGAAGAGATAGGTGAGGGAACAAAAGCATGGGAGCACAGAAATGAAGAGTTATGGCAGAGGGAAGACGAGAGCTGGAGTCAAGAAAGATCAGGAAAATAGAGAAGCCACAAGAGATCTGGGAGGGAGAAAGAGAGGAGATGGAGATGAGAGAAGAGGCAAAGATAGATAAGAAGCAAGGAGGCGGCATCTAGAGATAAGAGAAGGTAAGAATTAGTAGATAACGTGAGAGAGGTATAGAGAAGTTTTGAGGGAAGGGAAAAGAACAGATTTGAGGAGACAAAAGGAGGAGAGCAGAGACATGGATAGAGGTAAGAGGAAGGAATGAAAAACAAAGGATAATGAGGTAAGAAACAGATGAAGAGAAACAAAAGAGATGTGTACAGAGTTTACCAGAGAGACGTGAGAAGTAGTGTGAGAAATTCAAGATTTGAAAAGGTGTAGGAGAAGGGAGAGGAGAGCAGAAAGATGGGCATAGGAAAGGAGACATGAAGAGAGAGGAGGAGTTGAGAGGAAGATGAGAAGCTAGGAGAGATGATTAGGATGAAGTGAGGTAAACAGGAAGGTGAAAGGATAGGTGAAGAGAGCTGGTGGTAAGATGAGTCGAGTGTAGCATGTAGCAGAGGTGTTGGGAGAAGTGAGAAGGAAGGTGGATTCTAGAAAGAGAAGTTGCAGAGGAAGAAGAAGATGAGAAGAAAGGAGGAGTCTTGAGAGCAAGTGGAGAGGGTTGGAGTCAAGAAGGGAAATTAGAGAAAAAGAGGATTAGTAAAGCATAGGAGAGAGGTAAGGTTAGAGTAAAGGGAAGAGAGCAGAAATATGGAGAGACAATTGTGGTGGTTAGGAGACCAGAAGGGAATAGAAATAGGACTGATTACAGAGAGTAGAGAAATTGTGAGGATGATGATAGAAAGGTAAGACTTGAGAGAAGTGGGCTGGAGACATGAAGATATAATAGAGAAAAGAATGGAGAGCGGTGATCAGAGAGGTGAGTTTAGAAGGAAGGCATGGATGACAAAGGATTATGAGGTGACAGGGAGGAAAAGAGATGCAGAAAGATAGAGAAAATGGATAGAAGAGTTAGGTGAGAGGAAGAGGATAGGAGAAGAGGGGGTAGAGGAGATAGAAAAGTTGTTGCCAGGAAAATGAGAAGGGACTGGAGACATGAAGAGGTAGTAGAGAGCATGAGAAAGGTGTAGAGGAGAGGTTAGAGGGAGGGAATAGAAGCCAGAAATGAATATGGAGTTAGGACATAGGAGAGAAAGATCTAGGAGAGTAGGAGAGAGAAGATATTATTTGAGACATACAGGGGAAAAAGGAATGGAAGATGAGGTGAGAGTTTAGGAGACAAAGGGAGAGATGAAAGAAGGTGGAGTGCTGTGGAGACTTGAGAGAGAAGGGAAGGATTAGGTGATATGAAAGAGTAGTAGAGGAGAGTTAATAGTACTTCAAGGGCAGAGAAGAACAAAGGAAAGGTAAAGGGGACAAAAGGAGGAGAATCTAAAAATAAAAAGGAGGTTAGGAGAGAGGAGGTTAGGAGTTGAGGGGAGAAGAGATTCAAGGGCAGAGAAGAAGATAAGAGAGGAGACATGAAGAGTGATTACAGGTAAGAGAGAAGCTAGGGGAGGAAGATGAGAAACTAGCAGAGATTTCTCAGTGAGACGAAAGGAGGAGACTTGAGATTGAATCTAGCAAAGAGAATGGAGAAGACTGCAGAGATATAGAGAAGGGGAGAATTAGTAGAGAGAAGGACAGAAGAAAGAGTAAAGGGGAAGGAGATAGGTAGAGAGGAGGGAGAGACATGAAGAGAGAGATGTTGGGGAGAGTGGGAGATGAAAGTAGCGCGGGAAAGAGGAAGTAAGGAAACAGAAGGATGATGAGGTGAGAGGAGTGTTGGGACTAGAGATGGGAGACAGGTTTGGAGAGGACAGAAGAGAAAGGGAAGTGGGGTGCAGAGGACAGTTTAGCAGAAAGAAGGGAGATATAGAGAAGTAAGGAGACAGGAGAGGAGTAGATGGTAGGAAAGAGGAGAGAGATTCAAGGGCAGAGAAGAAAGGACATACAATAGAATGAGCTGTTGGGAAGATGAGAGGGGGCTGGAGACACGAAGAGGTAAGAGAAATGGAGAATTAGCACAAGAGAGGTAGCGATGGTGTCAAGGAGTTGGGAGATTAGAGGGCACTAAGGGAGGGGGATATAGGGAGGAGAGAAGGGTTAGTGAGCAAGAGAGTGAGATGAGTTAGGTGAGAGGATAGGAGAAGAAAAATGTCAGATGTATAGAGGAGCATTTGAAGTGAGATATGGAAGGAGCAGGGGAGAGGGTGAGATGAGAAAGGCAGAGACAGTACAAGAGAGGCCAGATTAGATAGTAGGAAAGAGTAGTTTGAGAAATTCAAGATATGAGAAGATGTAGAAGGGAAAGGAGAGATTTGAGAGAGGAGGAATAAGAAGAATGGAGGGAACGTGAGGTAGGATGTGCGGGGCGGGGGGGTGGAGTCAAGGAGGAATGATAAAGGAGACTTAGTAGAGCACAAGAGAAGAAAGAATAGGGAAATACAGTGGCATATAGGACAAATGAAAAGAAGTGAGATGAGTTGAAAACAGCAGAGGTGTAGGGAGAAGTTAGAAGAAAACTGAGACGGAAGATAGAGATTTGAGAAAGGGCAGAAGATAGGATTAGATGGTAAAAAAGAGTAGGAGAGAGATCAAGCACAGAGAAGGAAGAGAGTGGACTGCTTAGAGTATGGAGGAGTTGTAAAGAAGACAGGAAGGGAAAGACAGGCGACAGGACAAAAGGTAGAGAGCAGAGAAAAGGAGAAGACAGGGAGGAAGTGGGCTAGAGACATGGGAGGCAAGTTCAGAAAGAAGGCATGGAAGGGAAAGGATTATGAGGTGATGGGGTGTAGAGGATAAGTGAGAAGGCAAGTGGAGATGTGAGAGATGGAGAGGAGAGTTGAGGTTAGAAGGTAGGTGAATTGCTGAGAGGAAGATGAGAAGCTGGGAGAGATTTTTCAATGAGAAGAAATGAGACTTGACATTGACTATAGCAAAAAGAATGGAGGATAGAAGACTGCAGAGATATAGAGAAGGGGAGTATTATTAGAGAAAAGGATAAAAAAAGGAGTAAAATGATGGGATAGATATATAGGAGAGGGCAATTTGAGAAACGAGATAATGAGGAAGGAATGCAAGAAAAAGGATGATGAGTTTAGACACATGACAGAGGAGGAGAGGAATGAGTTATAGAGTGAATTTGGGAGAGAAATAACGTGGAACTTGAGAGAGGATATATGAGAGGAAATTTGGGAGAGATTCAATGACAAAATAAAATAGGAGGAAGCAGAGGAACAAAGGAAGAGATGACAGATTAGGTAGATATTGGATGAGGTTTGAGAGAGTGGATGGCAGGGAGTTGACTGGAGACATGAAGTAGTACTAGAGAAGAGAATTAGTAGGGTGACAGAGAATTTAGAAGAAAAAGTGTGTAGAGAAATAGAGTTGGGTATTAGCGAAGAGAAGGAAGTCAGATACTTGAGAGTGGATAGGAATAGAGAATTAGAAGGTCGGAGAATTGGGAGAGATTCAGGGATAGAGAATAAGGTTGTAGGAAAGAGCAAGAAGCAAGAGAGGGGACTGGGTAGAGAATAGAGAAGTTATGAGAAGGTGAGCAGCAAGGAGAGGATGGAGACATGAAGAGAATTATTAAAGAGTATGAGAGCAGTGTATAAGATAGATTAGAGGGGAGGGACAGGTGAGAAGGCAAAAATATGAGTGGAGAAATGAAGAGTGTTATGACAGGAGAGATGTGAGAGAAAGCGTAGGTGAGCAGAGGAGGTGAGAAGAGGGTGGAGGAGAAAGGCAGTAGGGAGAGGATTGAAGAGAAATGGAAGAGTTGTAGAGGTGAGTTGTAGAGGTGAGAGGATATACGGAAGAGAGTGGAGTTGAGGGTTAGGAGAAGGAAAGTAGATTTTTGAGAGGTCGAGAGAGAAAAGGAGGATTAGATGGTAGGAAAGAGTAGTAGAGGACATATCAAAGAGGAGAGTCTCAAGGGCTTAGAGAGCAGTGAGCTAATGAGTGGTGTAGAGCAAAGTTGAGGAGAGGAAATTTTGTGAGTACAGAACAGAGAAGAAAACAAGACACAGGAGTAGGGACAGGTTTGAGAGAAGACAGGGTTTGTGAGGAAGAGGAGTAGCTAGCAGAGGTTTACAAGAAGAAATGAGGAAATTGAGACAGGATGGTGGGGGGAGGGAGAGGACCAGTTGGAGACATGAAGAGGTAAAAAAGAGGAGGGTAAATAGAGAGCTGGAGAGAATTATAAGAGGAAGGAGATGGGAGCTTTTAAGACAAAAGAGAAGCAGAGTAAAGAAGAAGGAATGGAAGAGAGAAAGGATGATGAAGTGAGAGAGAATGTTAGGTGAACTGAGAAGAGTAGGGGAGACAGTGGCAAAGGAGAGAGGAGGGAGAGAGAAGTTGGGAGAAGAGAAATGAGAAGGAAGGTGCAGACTTGAGAGAGATAGCAAAGAATTAGATGGTGGAAAAGAGTAGTAGGGGAGATATGAAGAGAGATGACAGGATGAGCTGTTAGGAAGATGAGAAGCAAGGATGGTAGAGGGGGCTGGAGACATGAAGAGGCAAATTAGGAGAGAGCATGAGAGAGGTACAGAGCAGAGGTTAGTGGAAGGGAAAGAAAAGAGAGCAGATGTGAAAAGGAAGGAGAGAAGTGACAAGGCGAGTGGAGCATTAGAGAGGACAGAGGCAAGGTAAGAAGGAAAGAATGAGCAGAGGGAGGAGGGAAGTGTGAAAGAGGGAGGAAATGGAGACAAGTGTTAGATTGGTGGGAAAGGATAGGAGAAGAGAAATGGAAGAGTGGTGTAGAGGAGAGTTTAGCAGAGAGAAGGGAAGAGTAAATACTGAGAGGGTTAAGGGTAGGGGAGGAAAAGGGGGTAGACTTGGAAAAGGGGTAGTGAGAAGGAAGTTGGGGACTTGCGAGGAGAGTTCAGAGAGACTCGTGTACAGTGAAGAAGAGACTATGGAGGAGAAATGAGGATAAAATAGGAGAGAGAAGTGGTTATTAGATGAGAGATTAAGTAGTATGAGTGAGGAGAGATGGAAGAGTTTTGAAGGGGCGGAGCAAGAAAATGAGAGCAGAGGAGAAGTGGAGTAGTTAACAGGAGAGAATGAGATGGGAGAGATCTGAGGAGAAGTAGGGTAGGAGAGAAAAGATCAGGAAGTAGAGAGGTGGGACATGAGAAATAGGAGGATGAGGATATGTGAAAGAGTTCAGAGTGTAGAAGGGAGTAGTTAAGTAGAGAATCTTAAAGTGCATCAAGACAACAACTTGCTACTTACAAGGGAAGTCCCATTTGTCCATCAGTAGAAACTTGCGATGACAAAGGCGGCGGCACAATACATGGGAAGTGCTGAAGGAAAAAAAGAAAGTAGATGTAAGAGAAGTGTTAGAGACACTTCTTTAATCTGAAAGAATTGGTGCTAATTAGTAAGAAGAAAACATAGGAAAGTGTAAATGTCAATTGTAAAGATGCGTGTGTGTATAGTCAAGGTACTAGATTAGTCACTTATAAAGCTACTATGAAAGTTAAAATACAAAAGAAGTAAATATCATAGTACAATAATTTTTTGGGCTATGTAAGATTAGGAAATGTAGAACTTTAGAAAACATTTACTTTTTATTTTTTATGTTTTAAAAGGACAGTGTTTTTAGGAAAAGAAAAAAAAAGAGGGGACTCTGGTGGCACAGGTGTTAAGGCTCAGCACTATGAAGCTATCTGCAGCCACTGAAGCAAGAGTTCATCCCTGGCTGGAGGGCGGCAGACAACTCCTGTTACGCCTACCCACTGCTTCACTCAACAGTGTATTCAGGAGCACTGCCTGTTCTCCCCGTTCTGTCTCTGGTGAATCCTCTCAACCCCCACCCCAGCATCTCAGGCCTGTACCCCAGTTCTTGTATGTGTAAATAAATAAATCTTTTTTAAAAAAGAGGCACCTCCTGTTTTGCAAAGGGAAAAGGTTTGTGGTCAGTACACTTGCTGTCAAAATATTTCTGTAAGTTTCATGTATAAGCCTCATGGCAACCACAAACAAATGATACATGCATAAAAGATATAAAGTTTTGTGTGTGTAACTACTACTAAAGAAAGTCATCAAGCTACAAAGGAAGAGAACAAGAAGGTACAGAAAGGAACTATAAACAGCCAAGCAATAATTCAGAAAATTATATGTAAATGGATTGAATTCTCCAAACAAAAGACAGAGTAGGTGAATGGACAGAAAACAAGATCTGTCATTAGGCTGCCTACCAGAGGCTCACTAGAGATATTAAGGAGACAAAGACTGAAAGAGACAGAAAATATTTCCATGAAATTATCCATGATATTCCATGATATGGAAACACAGGTAAGTGAGACAACCTATCAGACAAAATAGACTATAAAACAGTAACTGTAAAAGAGACAAAGAAGGGCATTAAATAATGATAAAGGGGCCAATCCAACAAGAGTATATAACATCTGTAAATATTTACATACCCAGTTTTATAAAACAAAAACACATGTAAAGGGAGAAATAAATAGCAATATAATAAAGCACTTCAATATTCTATTCTCATCAGTAGATAATCCATTCAGAAAATTAGTAAGGAATTACTGGTCTTAAGTAACACACAGTCATAGAATACTTCATCTTCTCAAGTGCATATGAAGCATTCATCAAGATAGATTACATGTCAATTCATAAAAAGGATGAAACATTTAAGAAGATTGAAATTATATTAAAATATCCACTAAACACAAAGGTATAAGCCAGAAATGAAAGGAATTAAAAGACAAAAATGGAAAATTCACAAATATGTGGACATTCAAAAACATTACTGAGTAGTGAGAGGAGGAAATCAAAAGTAATGGAAATAGGTCATACAAAATGGGAAGCAACAAGGGATTTCAAGACAAATCTCAACCTAAAATTTCAGAAAACAAAGGTAGTAGAGGGAAGGCACTAATGAAGATCAGAATTGAAAAAAGGGAGTAAGACAATTCTAGAAAAATATCCATGAATCCAAGAGTTCAAAATCATTTAGCTACACTTATCAGAAAAAAGTGGACTCTTGTAAATAAGATATAAAAGAGGCAGTTTATCACTGATAGTAGAGCTACCAAGATTCGTGATTGTTATGCACAACTGTATGCTAAAAAATTAGACTACCTAGAAGACCTCTATAAATACCTAGAAACATACCGTAGAGCATAAAACAAAGACTAAACCATGAAATAATTGGAATAGACACATTACTAGTATGGACGTTTGAATCAGTAATCAAAAGTCTAGCAATTAACAAAAGTTCAGACCCAGCAGTTTCATAGGAGAACTCTACACAACACTTAGAGTTGAATATTAATCTTCAAACACATCAAAAAAGCAGAGCAATGAACACATTCATATTCATTTTACAAGACATATCAATACCCTTATATAAATAGCCAAATCAGACAAGGATGCCACAAGAAAAGATGTTTACAAATATAATGCAAATGAACAAAGATAAAAATACCCTTAATGAAATACTAGCGAAAGTCAACCATATATTAATTGGATTATATATCTATAATCAAGTGTGTAGGCAGGTATAGATCAATGTTTGCAACTCAAGTTAAGACACTACATTAACAAAATGAAGGATAAAATATCATATAATCATCTCAATAGATGTAAAAGAAATATTTGACAAAATTCAGCATTCATTTATGACAAAGTATCCCAACAAAATGGTTATAGAGTAAACATAACTCAGCATAGTAAAGACCACTTATGATGAGCCATGGCTTACATTATATATTCAACTGAGCAAATTAGAAAGCTTTTCCTCTAAGATCAAGAAGATGACAAATTCTTCACTCTTGCACTTTTACTACACACAGTACAGTTATACATTGCTTGATGACATTTCAGGTAGTAACTGACTACCTTATATAGCATTGTGGTCCCAATAGGTTTTACTATATAACCTAGGTGTGTAGTACACTATGCATATGTTTAATTACATTCTATGACATTTATACAACAACAAAATTACATAAGAACACATTTATCATAATATATTCCTGACCTTATGCTCTAAGTAGACCAATTAGGAAAGGAAGGAAAAAAAGGTATCTCAATTGGAAAGAACGAAATTAGATTGTCACTATTTGAAAATGACATGGTATCACATAGTGAAACATTAAAATTTCACAGAAATTCTTATAATTTAACAAATTCAGTAAAGTTGCATGATTCAAAGTCATTTAAAATATGTTCAATTTTACATGCTAATAATGAACAAAAAGATAAGACAATCCCATTTACAATTACACAAATAATAAAATACTGAGGAAAAACTTTAATGAAGAGATGAAATATATATATACTGAAATCATAGAAAATGAAGAAGACACAAATAAGTGGAAAATACTTTTATGTTCATGGATTGGAAGAATTCATAATTTTTAAATGGTTGTACTACTCAAAACAATCTAAGATTCAATGTAATTCCTATCAAAATTCTAATTTTATTTATCATAGAAACAAAAAAAAATCCCATGTTTTGTATGGAAGCATACTAGACTAAAAGTAAGCAAAGCAATTTTGAGAAAGAAAAACAGAGGCATCCTGCTCCTTGATGTCAAGCTATATTACAAAGTTAGAGTAATCAAAAGAGTATATTTACATAAAAAGTATATAGATTGATGGAATAGATGAGAGAACCAGAAATAAATCCGCACATGCAATTCATTTAATTTATGGCAAAGGAGCCAAAGATATACAATGACAAATATACTGTTGGGAAAATGGAACAATATGCAAAAGAATGAAACTAAGCTACTGCCCTAGGGCATAGACAAAAGTAGCAAGAATTTAAGACTTAAACTGAAGCTAGAATCTATGAATCTCCTAAGGAAAACATAGAAGGAAATTTCTTGACATTGGTGTTGGCATTGATATCATGATTCCAAAGCAACAGAAATATAAATAAGTGGGTGTCTGTAAGTCAAATATCTGACTAGGAGTTAATATTCAAAATACACAAAGAACTCCTATAAATCAATAGCTATATATATATATGTATATATATATATATCCAAGAAAAAAATGGGTGTCAGACTTAAATAGACATTATTCCAAAGGAGACATAAAGATGAGCGATAGGTATATCAATCATCATGGGGATGTAAACCATCACAATGAGATATTCCCTCACACTTTATAGAAAGGCATTTATCAAAAATTGAATAATAAATGTTAAGAGGATAAAGAGAAAAGAAAACCCTTATACACTGGTAGTGGAACTATAACTAGGTAGAGCTAATAGGGAAAACAGTATGGTGGTTCCTCGAAAAATTAAATAGATCTACTGTATGACTGAGTAATTCTACTTTTTATAACTCAAAGCTCTATACCTCTGTCTTCATAGCAGCAGTATATTGAGTAACCAACATATGCATACAAGTGCTCATTGATGGACAGATAAATGTGTGGTACACACACACCGTAAAATATATATGTGAGAGATATATACATACATACATACTGGAGTACCGTCCATCAGTAAAAAAGCATATTGCCTTCTTCCAGAACATGGATATATTTTGAGGGTACCATGCTAAGTAAAATGTGTCAGACAGTACAAAATCACTGCTCATTTATATGAAGACCTTAAAAATCCAACAGCAACCAAAACTATGTATCATAGATACATAGTACCAGGTGGGCATGGTAAGTGTGCAAAGAAGATAAAGGTAGTCAAAATGTACAAGCTAGTGTCTGGGGATTTAATGCAGTTTGGTGATTATAGTACATAATACTTTATTGCATATTTAAAAATCACTAATCTTAGAAGGTCTCATCTTTAGTAACGAAGTTTAAAAATATTTATGATGATATTAATCAAAATTGTGATTTCACAGTATATACAGATTTCGAATTATTATGGTGGACAGCTAAAAATAATGTTATGTGTCAATTTTACCTCAAAAAAAAAAAAAAAGAAAAAGTAAATGCAACAAATTAAGTTACAAGTTGGTTGGTATTTATTTTGATCAACACTTAGAAATTCTCAGTTTGGATAAGCAGGTTCACTACATACTCAATTAAAAACCCAGGTTAAAAATAAAGGGATTGATAAAGATATACTAATCAAAATAGGATAACATTGCTTTTACTATCTTATTCAGAACTTTACACATACCTTCCTGTAGTGTCAGGAAAAAGATCTGATTCTAGTATCACCTTAGAAGTTACTGTCTTTTTCTTTTCTTTAACATCACATCATCAGGATTACTTAAATTTGGTTGTCTTTGCTTAGAAATTCTCACATTTAATTTTTGTGGTTTTTTTCTCCTGAAGTGTAAAATTTCTGCCTTCTTGAAGTCTGAGTTAACTATCTTCCATATGTAAACTGGCTAGAAGTTTTAATAACCACAGTTTCAATGCGAGTCTACTGTGTGACATAGCTGTTAAAAGATGGATAAAGCATTATTAAATTTTATTAATAGAAATGTAGTATCAGAATGAAGAAGGAAATAGTTCACTGTTTTGTTCATTAATCATACTTCATATGGAGTATCATTTTCACTTCTGAGAATCACATTTAAGAGCACACTGACAAGTGCAGAAATATGTTCTGAGATGGTTAACTGATTTGGAAGCCATTTCAAATGAGGGCATTTTATGTAATTAAAAACTAATATATAGTAGTAAGAAGTACGAAATGTCTAAATAAAACAATGGGCTGGTATTCTGGAAAGCAGTTATACTTAGGTGACTATAGTAAGCGAGGAGCCTTCATCTCAGAATCAGGAGAATTTTCTACTAATTACAACTTCTCGGCATTGGGATTGACTGTGTTCTGAAATAGCGCCGGATGCTATCATTGGAAGCATCTAAACAGAAAATGGATGTCAGTAGGCCTGGGATATTACTGAAGTAGTCTCTGCAACATTGTATAAGTTGAATTGTACCTCACAGGTCTCTGTGGACTCAAATGCTCTTTGGTTTTATTTAGAGAATTTTTAAAGCTTTCCTATTTTGGAAATCCTATCAAATACATTCTTGATAACTTGGGAGAATTTTAAAATACTTTTTCTTTGGGGCCTCCCTGGTGGCATGATGAGTTGAGCACCAAACTATGAGGCAAACCTCAGCCACTGCAGCAGGAGTTCAATCCCTGCAGCGGCCCAGGGAGGTGCGCCCATGTGGTGCCGAAAATCTGTCCTGCCTCACGGGCTGCTCCCCTCAGCATTGTATTTCTGTTGATCAGCTTGCTCTGCTTCCCACTCTGTCTCTGGTGACTCTTCTCACTGCCCCCGCCCCACACCTCTGGCCTATACCCCAGTTCTTGTATGCATAAATAAATGTAGATAAAATAAAATAGTTTTTTCTTTAGAGCCTTAAAACATCTATAGATCTAAGCAATTAAAAAAAGAATTTTCTCCTCAAAATTAAAACAAAAAATTTTAAAAACAAAAAGTAACAATTGAAGGTGATATGTATATGTGATCATAATTATCTTAAAAACACTAAGAAAATATAAAGCAGTTACTTTATGATTATGAAAGTGATCTTAGTCATCAAATAGAGATATCATGTATGATTCCACCACCCAATGATAATCGGTTGGGGGTTAATAGGGGTAGTATTTTCAATATTTGTTGAGAAATAAAAATACAGTTCAGATTATATTACACATGTAATTTAAATTATGTCACTCTACTTAACAACAAAAGATTAAGATAGTATGTGTTTCTGTATCTTTTCAAAGTGATAAGATTTGGTTTTACAACCTAGCTCAGCTATATGTTGGTAGAACTTGGTCAAATGACCTACCTTGTCTTTGCCTGGGATCTAGAATAAACATGGTAAAATTTAAATAATAGTATTATAAGACTCAAATGTCATAATACATGCATAATTCCTCTTACTGTAGTCATTGTACTATAGATACAGAATAATTAATGCTGTACATTCCTCATCCTATCATTTTAAATGAAATTTATTGTCTGCATATTAGTTTATTATTTGGACTAAGCATGATTAATTTCCATCACTCATAAAATTTTTTTACAGGTGAATTCCATAAGGAAGGGAAGAGTAAAATGATATCTCTTGGGAGTATGGTTTACGGTAAGAAAAAGCCTCTTACATAAAGTTTCTAATTTTATGATGACATTTGAATTTTAACTTTATAATGCAATACTTATTTTTAACATAAATATGATGTGATCTTCCCTTATTCAGATATATTCCATGATACCCGATCAATAATCTTGTTTGCTAATTTGTGAACTATGAGTTTATTTTAGGCTTCCCAAATGATGACAGCTACCACCTTAAGACATTCAAATTATTCAAATTATTATTAGTGGAAAAGCACACTGGCTTATCATAATTATTATCTAATTGTAAATTCAGCTCAAAGTGCAAAATGTGGTTAACATTTACAAAGTTAAAGTAATAATAACTTCACACCAATGGGTAAGGACTAAGGACTACAAATAAAAGAGGCAACACCGTATATGTTTTGTCCTAGAATAGTATTTTCTTCTCCTCCCTCCATCCTTCTTGATGGGGAATACATTTCAACATCTCTTGTAGATGCTTGAACCCATGTATAGTAGCAATCCTTACTTATGCTGTTTTCTCCCAAACATATATACCTATGAGAGTTAAATTTGTAAATTAGGCATAGTAAAAGATAAACAATAGTATACTATACAGTAGTAAAATCCAAGTGAATGTGGTCTGTGTTTTAGACAGTTGCACAGGTGTAAATGAAACTACGTAAGTGCCCTGGATAAGGACACAGAAACCCTGTATCCGGTGGAATGGGCTGACTGGTCATAGAAGTAAAATGAGTTTTAAAAAATAGATAATATGCATGTAAATGAGTTCATAAGTCCTAACTGTGTAGATCTGGGGCCAGTAAAGGGCACTGGCTGAAATAATCATTAACATCTGTGTATCTATATGTTGCTACACACACAAAACCCTGGACCATGTCAGACTTGAATCTGAGTCTGACCTTTAACAGAATTGTTCTATCCTCTACATTACCCAAGGTAGACATTTTAAAGTATTTTAAAAAGTTAAAGGTGGTTACATGTTAAGATTGTTTTATTAATAGATTACCTTAAAGAATGCATTAGGAAATAGTCTTAACTCCATTATTCTAAGTCTATATTTTAGAACTTTTTAAATTTCTGGCAAACAGTATTGCAACTGAAACTATTATTTGGATAAATGACTTTTAAACTCTCATGGTTGATAACTATCATGTTTAATCATACATATATAAAAAGTGTGCACAGTAACTTAAGCATTTATATGTTACAGTACCACTAAAAAGTTTTAAAAGCTTTCAATTATTGCAATTACCTTTCTGCATTACATAGTACTAAAACAATTAGACTTTATGTAATATAGACTACATATTGTGCATTTAATTCTTCCACTATAGTCTGTATGTACTAGTTAATTACTATAAGCAGGATATCACAATTTTAATGGAAATCAGGTCCCAGTGAATGATGCAATTGATATCTTATTAAAATATGTGGTAAAATGTCATCAGGTATGTAATGTAACAGAATTAAGTTACATTTTAAGTAAGGTAACAGACATGTAATATAAAAACTTCATTTGTGATCAGGTTTACTAATTTTAAGTATACCAGAAGACAAATTTAAGATGAATCATGGCGTACAAAAAAAGATTAAAATTTTCATCATCATCACAGATAGCCTATTTAATTATATGCTAATTTTGTTTGGATTGTTTTTAGTTATGAATATAAGCAGCTTGCACAGAAATGCTATTTTATACAATTTGATTTCTGTGTTCCCCAAAACATATTAAGTTAAGCAATAGTATAACTAGTTACATTTATATTTGTATTTACATGTTTGCATATATTTGTTTCTGCTTTATTCCAGAAACTATCTTTATACAGTCATACTGCAAAAGGATTCTTACACTTTATGAAATGTTTGCAAGTGCTGGTGAGGATGTGGAGAAAAAGGCATCCTTTTACAACATTGGTGGGAACATAGACCAATCCAGCCCAAGTGGAAGGATGTATGGAGGTTCCTCAAAAGACTGAAAATGGATCTATCTTATGACCCAGAAATCCCAATCCTAAGTATCTACCCAACAAACAAAAACACTAATTGCAAAGGAAACACACAGTCTCATGTTTATGTCAGCACTATTTACAAAAGCTAAGATATGGAAACCCCCCAGATTTTCCAGGATATACATATAGATCAGGTCAATACAAACAATGAAGTACTACTCAGCAATCAAAAAAGACAAACTCATGCCATTTGTGGCAACATGGATGAAACTGGAAGGTATTATCCTAAGTGAAACAAGCTAGATGGAAAAAGATAAATCCTGGATGACTCTACTTATATGTGCAATATAGAGAAACCAAACAAAAGATGATTAAAAGCCAAACTTTAAAATCAACCCTTGAAAACTGACCATAGATCTTAAGCATTCAGAAGCAGTGAGGATGGAGGGAAGAAAAGGGGGTTGGTGACCACAACAGACTATATTGGATGATTATGGGGGATTTAATGGTGGGAGAACTATGGTGATTAAATATGAGGGGAGCAATTATTGTGAAGAAAATGAACAAAGATGTAAAATAGTGGTAGTTCAAAAAAACAAGAATTTAAAAAAAAATTCTCATATTTAGTAACATACTTAAACTAGCCTTTGTGTCTTCTTCACATGTCCTTGTTATTGTATCCTCACTTAGTAGCACAGCAAAGCTATCCAGGTTCATTTTGTTCTTGCTCTACTCAGTTCTGAAGTCAGAAATTACTCCAAGAAAGGCTGATTATTTTAGTGGAGAATGGTATGTAGAAACAATGCATTTGAACACTATGTGTGCTCATTGCAACAGCATGTCATTGCTTCTAGACCCCTCTTAGCAGACAGAATATACATATATACATATCTACTGGGCTTCACACTGTTCTCTCCAATTCCATATCAGCACTGTTGTGTTCCTGTAATTCTTACCCATCTCTATAGATGTGATTCTGTTCAACAATAGGACACGAGTACCCACTACATATGCTTATGATTTATTTACTTTGTTCATTCCTAGAATGTCTACAAATTAGTTTCTTAAGTGCCATTCCATACTACTGAAAAAGAGATAAAAGTTATGAATTAGAGTATACTATTTGGCTAGAGCTCTTTTTGATATTAGCCATATTATTGAAAATTTTCTTCATAGTTTTCTTTCCATTCAGTATGGTTATATCATCTGTTTGAAATATATAGTTTTTACATGTTCATATTTGTTATCAAATTTTGCATGTTTTCCACACTTGGAAAATATTTTAGTGGGTATACAAATATAAAATTACATTATGCATGAGAATAAGTGATCGCAACTAAATTATATAGTTATTCTCCAAGTTTATCTTTTTACCTACTTGCAAGATTTCCTTTATTCTACAGCTAAGAGTAGTAGGCAGTGTTGTCATAGTAACAGCAAAGAAAGATGTAAAATTGAAGAAGGTTGAATGGTTTTCACAGAACTACTAGGGAAGTCATGTAACTTTCCTGGACTTCAGGCTCAATAATCAGGGATTTCAATAATATAATTTCTATGATTTTAGTGAGTAGACAACTGTAACAAAGATAGCAGTTCATAGAACAGGATGTACTGTTTCTCACTCTTCCCTTGTAACCCCAGGTAAGTTATTTAGGTTTCTCTGCTTTATTTTTTCATACATACAGGGGCTACTAATAATCATACATATCTTACAAGTTTGATTAGCTAATGTTTAGCATCAAGTAATACAGTACCTAATACACAACATTCCTACTATGAATAATAGTGATAAATGGTAGCTATTATTATTCTAACTTCCTGATACGGAAGACAATGGCAAGACTTTAACAGCATTGGTGAACCTAAAATGATTTACTGTGTTTCTGTATCCCAATAAATTATATCTTCCACAGACATTAATTAGCAATTCATGTCAACATGCCACCATGGAAACATAAATATAGCAAAAGAAACATGAAACAAAAGGTAATGTGTGTGTATAAATATGTATATATAAAAAAACCACCAAAATTAGGTAGCTATACATGTTTCCAGAGGAAATGAGAATATTTCTTAATGAGGGTCAAATTAGTAAGATTTCCACATGGTAAAATTTGTTCAGAAATTTGAAGGGAAATTAGAGATGAATTTCTAGGAGCAAAAATGGGCTGTGTTAGGCTTAAAGGCAAGGAATATACATTTTGTGGGTTAGATACAATTTGGCTGATGCTTATAATGATATCCTAGAATAATGTAAGCTTATGGATTTGCTTATTGTACATTTGACTGGAATGCCATAAGCATTTTTTTTTTCTTTTACAATTTTTCATCCTTACTGAGGAGTTCTTTCCTTTTCAGCAAAATCTATATGGAAACTAATTTTTCATTTCTAGGAAACAGACCAGGTATAACTCTAATCAATAATGTACAATTATTAAGTTGAAACTGAAATTTCTGCTTAGAGTTTCAGACTTTCAGATTTTCAGTTGATGCCAAAATGTTCCTTTGGATTTCCCATGTATTCCTATTTCAAGAGTCAGTCATGAACTTGAGAAGAGTTTATATGCCAATTTTGAATTTCTAGTCTCCAAACTATCTTCCATTATGAGAATTATCCTCAATTTCAACTTTTGAGTGCCCCCAAATATTCCCTCTTATGCCTCAAGCCAAAAAAGTTTATGGTTGACTTTTGCTGACCCACTCCACGTCAGCAGAGAAAAGCCCTATGACCTGTATAAATATAGCTCTCACTCTGTGTTTTTACCTTTTCCCAAATATTAAATCAACTCCAATTTCTCCAATACCTTCAAGTAGTTGAATTTAAAATATTCTGTCCAGAGTTTACATTCATTATAAGAAAAATGTTTAGCCTGATAGTTTTTTCTTCTGTTGCTAGAAAACAACTCTGAAGTAGTTAGAATTCAGAAAACAATTGTGTATTTTTACTAATGAGCCATGCAATTTAGTCTAATTATCGTTTTTTATAAGTTGTGATTGTTTTTAATTGCGCTCATTTTCATTGCTTTTCTTCAATTTCCCTATAATGTGTATAGTTTAAGTTGTGTTGTATGGATGCTATAGATGATTCAGGATACTATTTCTATCTCAAGCTCATTTCTTACTTAATTTTGCAATGTTCTTAATTATTCCTTTGAATATTATCTCTCCCAATTTTCATTGTTTCCTGTTTTTAGAATCAAATTATTATGGTAGCCTCATATCAAGACTCCAGTGGTTCCAGAATGATCCTTTAACATAAATCAGATCTCAGAGATCAGTCCTTTTCAAGAAGGAAAAATATCTCTTATATGGCTGAATCCCTTTATGTTATCGAACCCCATGTCCTACTGTTTCTCACACTCTCTTAATCCTATACCTTTGATTTTGTTGTATATATCATGAATGCTCCCAGAATTTGCTGTAGTTCTTCCTTCTGCATGGAATACAATTCTATGTATTTGACTAAATCCCCTAGTGCTTTAATTTTTTTCCCAGATTTTCTTTATATGCTTATGCCAAAACTCTGTATATTTCCCCTAGTTATGAGTCAGGTTTTTTTTTTATTAAAAAAGAGCTCTTGATTTTAGTCAATTATGAGATCCTCTTTGTCTTTAAAATACTATATCTTTGCTCCTGAATATATGGAAGTTCCACTAGCACTATAACCTTAAAGGTCCAGTCTATTCAAATCTCTCAGTCCTCCTAATTTCACTCCTTCCTGGAGCTTGCTAGTTTCTGTTTCTTCATTTCACATTTGGTTATGTATCTTAAAAATACATTTAATTTTGCTAGATGTTTACAAAGATTTTGATGATTGCAAGTAATAAGAAAACTCAAACAACCTATCTTTATGCCTCAAAACAGTAGGAAAAATAGTAGAACAACTCCAAAGTTAGTGTAAGGAAGACATATCAAAGATGAGTGGGGAAATAAATGAAAGAAAGTAAAAAAAAAACTGAAAAGATTAATGAAACTAAGAGTCAATGATTATGAAGATAAACAAAATTGACATTTAGCTATAATACATTCACCAAGAAAAAAAGATTCAAATAAATCACAAAGTTACAACTGACACAAATTGAAATATAAAGTTTCATTATGACTAATATCAACAGTTACATATCAAAAATTAGATAACCTTTAAGAAATATATACATTCTTAGGGATAGCCAAACAACAAATATGGCTGAATCATGAGGCAACAATAAATCTAGACAGATAACTAGTGTGATTGAATCTGTCATCAGATACTTCCCAACAAACATAAGACCATTATGACCAGATAGCTTCCCTGATGAATTCACCAAACATTCAAATAAATATTAATACCAATCCTTTTCCAAAATTTAAAGAGGAGGGACAATTGCAAATTCATTTTATAGGACCAGTATTGTCCAAATATCAAAAACAGACAAGGATGCCACAAGAAAAGAAAATTTCAGGACTATGTTTGCCCTCATGAACACAGATGCAGAAATCCTCAACAAAATATTAGCAAATCAAATTAAAAAAGAAATAAATTCTATATACCATAATCAAATGGGGTTTATCCATGGCTCAAAATCAGTAAATCATTGTGATATATACCACATAAATAAAATGATCCCACTCAGTATGGTTATTTTGCGATAAAGGAGTCAAGAATATACAATGGGGAAAAAAAAAAGTCTCCAATAAATCATGATGGAAAAACGTAACAGACACATACTAAAGAATGAATCTGGGCCACTATTTTATACCATATACAACACCAACTAAAAATGGATTAAAGATTTGAACATAAGAAAACCATAAATTTTATAGAAGAAAACATATAGAAAACTTCTCTGACTCAGTCTTTGCAATATTCTAGATTTAACACCAAAAGCAAAGGCAACAAAAGTAAGCAACTATTAGGTCCTCTCTGGTGGTATAGGAGTCTCAGCGCTATCACCTTTATGACCTGAATTTGATTCGCACCAGGGAGGTGACCCACATGGCGCAGCAGACCTCTCCTGTCTCACCCATTGCTCCCCTCAGCAGTGTATTTCAGTAGATCCACCTGTTCTGCTCCTTTCTCTGTCTCTGGTGAATCCTCTTACCCCTCTGTACTTCTGGCCTACATGTCACTTCTTCTATGCAAAAATACATAAGTAAATCTTAAAAAAAAGTAAAACAATTAGTACTACCAAATAAGCATTTGATACTTTTCTCTTGATTCCTATTTTAAAATGTAGATATTTCTGTACAGCAAAGGAAACCATCAACAAAATGAAAAGTAAATCTATAGAATGGGATATTTTTAAAATAAATATCTGATAAGGAGTTAACATAAAATATTAAAAAGTCATATAACTCTTAGTAAAATAACAAATACCCAATTAAAAATGGACACAGGATCTGAACAGATATTTTCCAGAGATACAGATGACTAACAGATAAATGAAAAGGTGCTCAGAACCCTAATCATCAGGAAAACTCAAATCAAAGCCAAGTAAGATATAGACTCATATCTGTTAGAATTGTGGTTATCAGAAAGTCAAAAAAAAAAAAAAGATTGTTGGTGAGAATGTGTAAGAAAGGGAAGCCCTATGACTATTGGAGGATGTACACTCACTATGAAATTCAGTATAGTTTCCTTTAAATATTACAAAAAGAAGTACCATATTATCCAGCAGCTCTATATATGGAATTTAAAAACCCAAAATAAACAAAACCCTTCTTGAAAACCATACTATAATGACAGAGGACAATTGGTGGTTGCTAGAGGTGGGGGATGGACAAAATAGTTGAAAGGGAACAAAAGATATAAACTTCCAGTTACAGCTTAAGTCCTGGATTGTACTGTGCATAGTGGTGACTATACTTAATTTTTGATATTTGAAAGTTGCTAGGAGACTAATCTTAAAAATTCTCATCATTCGGAAAATGTAGCTATTACCTTGATTTATTATTTTGGAATATACAGATATCAAATCATTATATCATACATTGAAACTAATGTGTTATATGTGAATAGCATCTCTATTTCAAAAACAAAAAATATATATATCTAACATTGAATATAATATTGCCTCTGGATATGTTTAGCTTTGATTAGTTTTATACATTTTTGTTTGGTCCCTTTATTGTCATCTTCCTTAATTTTTGAAGGTTTTCAATCAACTGACTTTGACTGTTGTTTTCTCTCGCAATGATTTAGTTTCTTGCCTTTATTTGTACTTCCTTCTTTCGGTTTCTTTTGTTTGTCTTCTACTTTCTTTATGTAATTTTAGGGCTTTCTAATGGTTTTTCTCCTTTTCAAACATAAACGTAAATGTGTTATCATTGAACATAATTATGAGTTTCTTCAAATATGCTTGTCTGGGTCATCTCATGTCTTAAAATCATTGACAGTCTTTTGCCTTGAAAATTACTGATACTATTCTGGTTCTTTGTATGCCAAGTATGTTTGTATTGTATTATTATATATTTCAGTGTCTACTTGTGGAGACTCTGGTTTTCTATTCCTCTCAACATTTTAGCACACCATCAGCTTCCTTAGATACACTTTATAACCACTCTTTCTATGAATGACAGCAGACAAAATCAGACTTTGCTTTAACTTTAAGTGGTTTGCAATTCAGTTGGAGAATTAAGAAGGGTTTATACTCAACATTTGCTATTTTTTCCCTAATCTCTTCTTTTCAGGTCACGCCCTCTACCCTTTCTACCTATTGCTGATTGTCGCCCTGGTTTCTATCATCTAATTTTTCATATCTAAAATATGTAGCTTGCATTATCTAGTTTTAGTACCCTGTTGCCATATAGCAACTATTTGCCTTCAGGAAAAACTGATAAACCGGGGAATATCATCATGAATCAGTTCCTTTTTCAAATTTTGTACTCACCTTTAACATTTAAAATACTTGATTTTTTCCCCCTCATCTCCTAATATATTGCATAGTTTCAATTTTTTTCCACCATAGTTTCTATTTATGTATTAGTGAGTTGCTCTGTCTGGAGTTTACTCCATGATTCTAGAAACCAAACCTTGGGAGCAATTCTTTAAAACTATTTTTTCTAGATAATATGTGATTTGTCCACATAAATTATGCAGGAAATAATTATTAGAAAATTAATCTTTATCTTCTAACACCTTAAAATTTACTAACCTTTCACATGTATATAAGGCAATCTGTGTATTAATTTTTTTCAAGTGGCAATAAGAAATATTAAAGCAATATAATCTGGAAAGATATTGGTTTTTTAAAGTCATTTGCTATTAGAAATATGAATTATGCTATCTTTAGTATAAAACTACCTAATTCCTGTGGAACAAAGTTGAAATTCTCATTTATAGAACAATAGCTTAAATAATAAACTTTTAGACATTCCATTCACTTAATTAATACAAAACATATGCAGTTAACTTGTAATATGTAATAAAATATATAGTAAAGTAATATCTAAGGTGATATAAAAAGGAAGTTTTTTGTCTATTAGCATATTTTCTCTTATTTAGAGCCCCTGTAATACTATTTGATGATGTAATCAAAGACATCTAGTAGAATTAACTTGCAGTTATAATATGCAATTACATAAGTGATAAAATATTTGAGAGCAATTTTAGTGATCATTTTATTTTTTATTGTTAAATTTTAAAATCATGCCAATAACTTCTTGAACTTACTTTCAAATTCAACATTATTTGTGAGCATGGGAATGATTTACTTTTTCATTAGGCAAGATTGCAATGGCAACGATAAAATTGGGAGTAGCACTTGCTCCTGATTGGAGCTTTTCAAAGTTATGATATGAACAGGACAGAGGGGTGGACTAACTAAACTAAGTGCATTCTTATCTGCTCAGATATTGGTTGAAGAAGTTGAAAATATTGACACATGACCACTGCATGTTAAGGGTCAAGAATTAAAATATTTCATGCATAAAGCAGAAGTACAGTTTTAAGACAAAATCTGAGTAAATTAAGAAATGGTAGCAGGTTTTTTTTTAATTGCATAAATCTTTTATCTCATTTTTACCATTCCCTACTGTTGTCAGTTTTTTTCAGCTGACTAGAAAAAACATTGCAAAACTTCAGAAATGGAATTTTGTTGTGGTTTTTGACAGATGAAAAAATAAAAGTCATGAAAGCAGATCAAGATGTTGGACCACAAGGTAACATCAGCATAGGGGAAATGACTAATCCAAATTTCTGCTCAAATTGATATGATAAGAAAGACTTAATAGGCAGATACACTTCATCTCCACTATAAGCATTCTTGCTAATTGGAAATAGAGTTTTTGTTGCCTGGAATAAGGTCAGGTTAGGTGATCCAAACATAATGGTGTATAACACTTGAAAAAAAAAAAACAATCTGCTTTCTAACATGACAAGAATGATTTGCAGTTAATAATAGAGGGGAAAAGGCCAGTCTTTTCAGATACCCTTGATTTCACCTAGGACAAAAAAGAAATCTCTTGTGCTGCTGTGAGCTACTTACTTTCTTCCTGGTCATTATTGCTTAGTTATATTTTAGTGATGAGATCTATCATTACTGACTTTATCGACATTAAAGTTGATTTATTTATGTGCCTGGTGAATAAAAACAGCATTATGCCTGCATTCATATTGCTGAGTACTTGAGAAAGCAAGTGTAGCTCCAGCTTAATTGTCTTTTGCTGGTTCACTTACCCTCTAATCTCAGTTTGAAAATAAAAAAGTATTAATCCTCTACCAAATCAAGTGATAATGGAGAACTGCTAGTTATAAAGTGTTTGTTTTCTTCTTGTTGTTTGATGAAGGAATCATTTAAAATTTCCAATATTACTAGCAGAAAACCATACTTACTTTATATCACATTTCTTTTCTAAAAAAACAAGCTTAAAAATAAGCTCTCTGTATACTATCAGTGTTCTGCATTATCAAATCTATTGTGAAATCTACCAACACTTTTAACACTGGCTAGTATGGCTGTCATTTAAGTGCTTGGTTAGGAAATGCTTCTTTGCTATAACTTCATTTTATTATATATTTTAAATCTAAAGCACAGTGTAATATAAATATATAACAGAATCCATTTAGAGTAAAGAATCATTTCCATAAAGTTACTGTCATCTAAAAATTATTACTGGTGTTGTTTATAAACCCTAGTATATTTGAATAACTATTAGAAGTCTTCTAGATAAGTATTTCTTGTTTAATTTTTACCCTAAAATCACATAGTAATATATTTGCTTATCACTTTTTCCAGGTCCACTGTCAAAATAAATAAAGGTTTATTAACAATGAGTCAATGAAATGTCCATTATTTAGAATATAATTATTAATTTGTTAATACTTGGTTTATCATGTGCATATGTCATCTATATTTTTTTTGGAAGAAGTAAAATCGGTTTCAGGAATATGCCTAAATTCCAAACTTTTCCCAAATGGTGTTGGTGGCAACTGACAGTGATATGCAAAGTAGAGAAACAAGAACATTCTCTCATACCATACACAGAAACTAAATCAAAATATATTTAATACCTGGATGTAAGATTGGTAATCTTAATATACACAGAAGAACCCAAGTTAACACATTCAATTTCATTAGCATCATCAATGACTTTGGGGACTTGACTCCAACAACAAGAGAAACAAAAGCAAAAATAAATATCAAACTTCAAAGCCTCTACACAGCAAAAATAAACTGTCATTAAAATGAAAATATATCCTACTGAATGGAAGAAAAATTTTGCACCTCATATATTTGACTAGGAACTAACATCCAAGATCTACAAAGAACTCATACAACCCAACCAAAACAAAATAAATCCTAATCTAATAATTGGAAGAAGAGTTAAATAGTTTTCCAAAGAAGGCACTCAGATAGTCACAAGGCAAATGCAAAAATTCTCATCACCTATCACCAGGGAAATGCAGATCAAAATCAGAATGAGATATTATCTCACACTAGTAAGAATTACATGCAGCAAGGAGACCAGAGACAAATGTGGTAAGAGTGTGATGAAAAAGGAATTCTTACACATTATCAGTTGGAATGTAAATTGTCCAGCACTATAGAAAACAGTCTGACCATCTCTGAAAACATGAAAATTACATGTACCATATTATTCAGAAATTCAACTCCTAGGTTGGAAGAATGCAAAACTCTAATTTGAAGGAATATATTCACACTTGTGCATTGCAGTATTTTATAAATAACCTAGTTATGGAAACAACTTACATGGCTAAAGAGAGATGAGTGTCTAAGAATATGTGGTACATAAACATAATGAAATACTATTCAGCTATATAAAAAAAACAAATATAGGATGAACTCCCTCCATTTAAACAACATAGATAGAATTGGATGAGATTATGCTAAATTAAAAAATGAGGAAGGGAAAGACAATTACCGGGTGGTTTCACTTCTACATGGAATGTAAGAGAAACAAAACAAAGGGTTAGGAAAAAACAAAATCAAAAAGAAACCCTAGAAATCTGACTGTAATATTGAGGGTACCAGAGGGGCAAGGTAAAGATGGAGTACAAAGGGGGAGGAGGTACATTGATGGAAGAGGTGCATTGTGGTGTGGTAATACATATCTGAAGAGGTGTAAACCTATATCTCTGAATTGTATACAGTGTGTGGAAATTAATGTTATCTCAGTTTAAAAAAAAACAAATGAACATGCTTGGAAAAAAAGAATAAAGCTGGAGATCACATCAACTGATCTAAAACTATATTACAAAGTTATAATTTATAATAATATATAAAGTAGCTAAGAGAGTAGATCTTAAGTCTTCTCACTATACATCCACACTGTATAAGGAGATAGTTCATTTTAGTAATCATTTTATAATGTAAATGTACATGAAATTATCACATTGTGCACTTAAAAAAATCACATTGTGCCTCCCTGGTGGGACAAGGGGTCGAGTGTGGCACTGTGGGGTTTCCACAGCCACTGCACTGTGAGTTCGATCCCTGGCCAGGGAGGAGAACCACATGGCACAGCAGACCTCTCTTGCCTGCCCTCTGCTCCTCTCAGCAGTGTATTTCAGTAAATCTGCTTGTTCTGCTCTCCATTCTGTCTCTGGTGAATTCTCTCAACCCCTGCACCTGTGGTCTGTACCCCAGCTCTTGTATGCATAGAAAAATTTTAAAATCTAAATATGAACATTTGTGCAGTCGACCTCAATAAAGTTACAAATACGTAAATAAAGTGTATCAACATGTTATGCTTTTATAAACATATTCACAATAATGGCAATAGAGAAGACTTTCATTTTTAATATAATTTTAGCCCCATTCTCTGAATATAACCAAATATAATTTTTTTTAAAGATTTATTTATACATGCAAGTACTTGGGTACAGGCCAGAGGTGTGGGGAGTGAGAGCATTCACCAGAGACAGAGTGGGGAGCAGAACAGGCAGATCAACTGAAATACACTGCTGAGGGGAGCAGCCGGCTTGGCAGGAGAGGTCACCTCCCCCTCTTCCCCAGTTGGCAGGAATTGAACTCATGTTGCAGTGGCTGCGGTTTGCTTCATAGTGCGTTGCTTAACCCATCGCGCCACTAGGGAGGCCCGGCAACCAAATATAATTTGAATGAAAAATATAGACACAGAAATATTTACTGATTGGAAACTAAAAGCTGCTTACCTCAAACTACTAAAAATGGAGCTACCATATGACCCAGCAATTCCACTCCTAGGGATCTACCCAAAGGAGAGAAAAACATTAATTTGAAAGGATACCTGTACCCCTATATTTACTGCAGCACTATTTAGGGTTAGGGTTAGGTATGATTTGGAAAAAAACCCAAATGCCCAAAAATAGATGGCTGTATCAAAAAGATGTGGTATATACACACAATGGAATACTATTCAGCAATCAAATAGATAAACTAATGCCATTTACAGTAATATGGATGGAGCTAGAAGGGATTATGCTCTGTGAAATAAGTCAGAAGGAAAAAGAAAAATATTGGATGGTTTCACTTACAGGAGAAATACAGGAAAACCAAATAAGTGATCAGGGGAAAATAATAACAATAAAAAAAAATCAACAGGCAAAATAAATCAGAGACATTCTGCAAGGGTGGGAGAGGGATAAAAACAAGGGCAGGAAGAGCACAAGGGACTCTGGTGATGGCGCACAGGTGAATTGGTGGTGGAAATTCTATGGGTGCCACACCTGAGAAAAGCAAGCAAGCATTGTACAAAAATGAACAATGATGCAAAATATATATAAATTAAATTTTAAAAAACTTTAAGAAAGCAACCTCTAATATAACACTTGAGTTGATGTTAAGAAAAATCAAATGAAATTAAGCTATAGCTAGAAAGCAATGAAACAAAGAAAAATTTCATACTAAAATGTATAAAACAAATACTGTTTTCAGCTGATGTTTCATTTAAGCACCTTTACTATTAAAAAGGAGAACATAAAGTAAATTGTCTTAAATTGCAACTAAAATGTGTGTAAGAAATAACATAATATTTAATGTATTTTGAATATATGAAATATTTAATGTATTTTGAATGTATAAAATAGAAATTGTAAAAATGTGGATAAAGTATTACATGTAAGATATTAGCTGGAGAAGAGAAAATGGGAAGCAAATTTTTTGAAATAAAGTAAAAGGAAGAGTTTGAGAAAAAACAGTCATAGAATTTTTTTTTTTCAAAAAAGAAAAACAGCCAAAGAAGAAAAAGGAAGAGAATATAATTTCATGGGAGAGTTTGAAGGGGTTGGAATTTAGGACTATTTTTCAGAGAAAATTATAGCCTATTTGATAGAACCCATATCATAAAATTTACAGTAATTTATTAAGTATATTCATACCAGTATAGGCAAACCTCATTTAATTATGCTTTACTTTTTATTGCACTTCACAGATATTATGTTTCTTACAAATTGAGGATATGTGGCAATTCACTGTCTAGCAAATCTACTGGCTCTATTTTTCATAAGGCATGTGCACATTCCTGTCTCTGCTTCACATTTAACTAACATATAGACGTAGTTTTTAAAGATATGATACTGCTGCACACTTAAAAGACAATGCTATAGTGTAAACATAATATAAATACACTGGGAAAGAAAAAAGTCTGTGTGACTTGCTTTATTGTGATATTTATTTTATTACACTGGTCTAGACTTGCTGAGTATATCTAAAGTTATTTTATGATGGATTAAAATTTTATTTTTAAATGAAAGTACCAATACAATATTTCAGTTTAGTAGGTTTTCTTGACTTCTCTATCCAGTATATATTTTGCTTCATATATTGGCAAGTGGTAGTGTGATTTTTGCCAAGCCTTTATTTGGGGCAGAGAATATCACATCAGAACGATGCATTAAGGAAAGATTATGATCATAATGATAATGCAATAACATAAAATATGTACACTTCATAGAAATAGCACTCCCTTATCAATTTATCTTTATGAATACTTTTTAGTGTTTCTGAATAATCAGCACATTCCTGACTTATTAGCTACAACTGAGAGTAATCTAGTGAGAGAGTGAAATTATCATTAAACATTCACTGACCAAAATCAATTAGTCCACCTACAACATTAATTAAATGTCTGGTATTGTGCAGTCAGTGGCCATGATATCTACAATGTCAGAAGTATAAGATAGTGAAAAATAATGAACTTAGTGTCCAGCTAAACTCTAGTAAACTGGTTTAACTGCTGATAAGCTGAACTTGAAAATACATATAATTTACAAGTATTGTTTTCCTTATCTGTAAAGAAACATATTGACCTCATTCTAAAGTAACTGAAATGATTTAAATAAACAATCTCAGTTGCCTCTAGCACATAGTAGGTGCCTAATAAATGGTAATGGCTTTTTTCCTTTGGTAATGTAAGATGTCACTGACACAAATTTGGATTTCATAGGGAAGGCATTTTATAGGTAAAAAGGACCACCAATATCCTCCTTTTCTATGTAAATATAAGTCTCAGAACATAATGCAAATATTAATAAAACACAGTATCTGCATTAAGGTGGAATATTTTTTAACAATATAAGCATATTGCATGTGTCCCATGCAATATTGGTACTTTTTTTTTTAAGATTTATTTATTTATACATATAAGAGCTGGGGTACAGGCCAGAGTCCAGGGCAGTGAGAGGATTCACCAGACAGAGCAGGGAGTAGAACAGGCAGACTGACTGAAACACACTGCTGAGGGGAGCAGTGGCGAGGTCTGCTGCACCATGTGGGTCACTTCCCTGGCCAGCGGCAGGGTTTGAACTCGTGCTGCAGTGGCTGGGGTTTGCTTCATAGTGTGTTGCTTAACCCACTGCGCCACCAGGGAGGCTCTAATGTGGAATATTAAGGTGAACACTGATTTGGTTCTGTTTTCTTCAATGGTTTTCTCAAATTTAAGTCTCTGATTACCTCCACTTGCTTATTTTAATATTGAACTCCCAATGAAAGCCAACTTTCAACCTTCTGCCTTTGAAATTCTTGCAGGAGATTACCCCTATCCATTGTCTTAACATGGTTTGATGTCAAAATTACCTTAAAATTAACCATGCTGTGATTCTTTACCAGAAAAATATAAATAGATTTAACTGTGTTTGTTAGATATCAACAAATTAAGTAACCCATGGGAAAAGATTCTGCCTGACATTTTGTTCTCTTTGGTTGAGTTTCTCTGGTGCCTTAAACTGTCATTCACCTACTCTCTTTTATCTCTCAAGAGTTGTGTGGGTACTTTGTATAAGAGAAAGTCTATACAAAAGACAGCTTAGTATTTTAACTCAATGCTATAAGTTCTATTAGTTTTCATAATCTCATATTAAAAGGGAGGTGTACTTTTAATATGTGAACCTGTCAGATAACATTAGGGAGAGAAGTGATCAAAACTGTTTACTAGAATGTGGCAGTTTCTTATAATAAATTTTCAGAAATTTGAAGTCTTAGTTTATTTTTGTAAGAGTTTACAATCACTCATGAAATGCCAGTGAGAGAAAAGTAACTCTTGACCAGTGCTACAGTGATACTAATACATAACTGATGGAGGGTCAAATGCAAATGTTTCATATTTTTATTATACTAATTATGTATTGACAATGTACCTATAATATAGGTTACCAACCATATAGACCATTTGCAACTTCCAGGTTTGTGATATTCACCAGGCACTATTCTGTAGCAAATTAGGTAAAGTGTTGATGAAAAGTCACAGTAATAAAAATCTCACAGATATGAAGTCAATTACAGTCTCAAGTGAAGTTTATTATGAAGAGATACTTGTTATTAAAGTATCCACGTCTCAACAAGGCTGACCTTCTCAAATGCTAGTATGTCACAAGGCATGAGATTTTAAAAAAATCCAATAACAAGTTTCCCCACTGTGGTTTCAATTGCCTTTTCAGATCTCCCACAGTGTTCTGTTTCAGTCTGAGATAATGCAGACTGCTCTGGACTTCAGAGGGTCAAAGTGGTTTGTGTTTACACTGGAGCAATCATAGAAAGGGTTTCTAACTTGATCAAATTATATAGATATATATTTACTCAACTCTTTACTCCATTTGACTTTTGCAGAAAAAGTTTTGAACTGCAGAAATGGGAAATATTTTTGTTTCTGTATTTTTCCTTATTAAATACCTTGCATATGCTAGGAACTAAAAAGAAGTTGCGCTATTCTATTGAGCAAGTTCACGGGAAGATTCAGGTCATTTGACTTACCCTTTAGGGTCATTTGACTCATAATTATTAGCATCTGTATACCTTAAAATGATTGTTATATTTGTTTCTCCTGTTTGAGTACTTTCTTATTGAAAATGTGTCAAAATTTCAAAAGTGTATTCATTGAAAATAGAGTCAGTGAATGAGGATGTGGTGGAAAAGGAATCCTCTTAAACTGTTGGTGGGAATGCAAATTGGTCCAGCCACTATGAAAAGATGTGTGGAGGTTTCTCAAAATACTAAAAATGGATATGCCATATGACCCAGTGATTCCTGTCCTAGCAATCTACAAAAGAATATAAAAACACTAATGTAAAAGAAAAACTGTACTCCTATACTTACTGTAGCACTATTTATAATAGCCAAAATAAGGAAAAAAAGTAAATGTCTGAAAACAGATGAGGATCAAAAAGACAATGGGATACTACTGAGAAATCAAAAAAGATAAACTCATGTCATTTGTGGCAACATGGATGGAATGGGAAGGAATTAAGCTAAGTGAAATAAGCCAGAAGAAGAAAGATAAATACTAGATGGTTTCACTTCCATATAGAATATAGAGAAATTAAACAAAGGATCAGAAAAAAACACAACTTGATAGCTGATTATAGATGGGAGACATATAGCAAGGGAGGGGGAGAGGGGTCACAATAGGGAAGTGACCTTCCTAGTTCACAATTGTCAGTTTATAAATTTTGGTTCGATTAATATCAAAATGTCAAACAAAAATATTTTTGAATATTTAATGAGATAGGAAAAAAACTATTTCACCTATTGGCTGAACAAAAGTATTTGTTCTAATATACAACCAGCAATTTTTAATATGTGCGAAAAAGAAATTAAAGACACTTAGATTATGACAAATCTAAAGAATTTGGCATGTTAGATTTGGCATATTAGCTCTTAAAATTTTAACTACCACTTGTTTTGGTTAGTTCTGACTGTGCTATGACAAGACACCTTAGACTGGGTTGCTTAGACAATATACTTATTCCTCAGTGTTGTGAAGAATGGAGAGTCCAAGATCAGGGTACCCAGATCAGGGTGTCTGCTGAAGCCCTTCTCCTGGTTTATGGACAGTCATCTTCTGATTGTATAGCACATGGTAGTGGGAGGGAAGGCAGGAGAGAGAGAGGAGAAGACAGGGAAACAGAGATAGAGACTCTGGTCACTTTCTCTTCTTAAAAAGACAATCACATGAGGAAGCTCCACATTTGCAGCCTCCTCTAAACCTAGTTACTTCCCAAGGATGCCAAGTCCAAATACCATCACTTTGAGCATAAGGTTTTAGCATATGACTTGTGAGAGAAACACAGGTCATGTACTACTAGATTAGTTAGTAGATACATTACTATTTCTGCCCCAACCACTCCTCCCGGCCCCCATGCTATTGTTTCTTCTCAAAAAGTTATAAAGCATGGAGAAGATTTTCCAGTAGATTGCATACATGTAGCCGGTTTGAAGTCACAGGATAGTGGGACTTGATTCTCTTTCTCTTATCTAATCAAATGCCTTATTCAAATATATCAGGATATGGATTTTAAAAGGCACTAACTAAACCTGATAAAATTTTATCTTCAATGGTTTAATATCACAGGACAGGGTTTTACTGCAGGTCACCGTTTTGCCATTGATTGGTTGCTATTTACTACCTTGTACTCATTCTCCAGTTTTTCTAAGAGATTCTAAATATATAATCATAAAAATTGAAAGTTATAACTTGAACACAAAACATCAGTAATTGTCTTGACCTGCATTAAAAGTAGAATGTAAGACAAATAAGAAATTAATTTTTAACAATTTAGAACTTTTTGAGTCTGAGCTGCCTCTTTCTGATCAGAAATAAGAAACATGTTGTTGCTATAGTAGAGTATTCCCACTCTGATAAGAGATATTTTATTATTTGGATATTTAAAAGATAAAAGGCAGTTCTGATTTAAAAGCAGTTTTAGCATTTGTCAATCTTGTTGAGGCATCCTGGTGAGGACAAAAGAAAAGAATTTTCTTCTAAGACTTTTTGAGAAACCCCTGAGATTAAGTTCTAAATCAACATCAAAATGTAGTAAATGGGAGATATTTCCACAATGAAAGAAAAAAAAAATTAGGGTTTGAGAACGTAAAGAAAATCAAGTACTGCAACCTTGCAATTAGTTCTTTACCTAGGAGCACTAATGATTTGTGCCAGATGAGGAATAAAAAATTCCAACTTCATTTATTACTGCGGTTAACTCCTAAAGGAAGTGACAGATTGGTTTAACATGCAGTCTGTTACGAATGCAACATCGATAAACAAAACTCAAATTCTCCCAGATGAGACATTTAGATAAGGATGCAGGTGGAGTGTGAAGAGAAATACAGAGCCGACTGCTACCTAACTCAAATAGTTTTGCAGAGAAAAAAATCCCTTCCAAAAGAGACAAATGCTAAAGAAGAAAATAGGAGGAATAACTTTTTTCTGTTTCTATAAATATTTAATAGAAAAGCTCTTTATATGTTTTCAGGAATTGGAAAGCAAGTTTTGTAGCAGTTAATATTACATGTGAAGTAAAGTGGACACTGGTGATTTCTGTGTATTAACTTAATCCCTATACATCTTGAACTTGAAATGTTAAACAGATAGATGAATACTGGTGTTTTAAAATTAATGCTATTTAAAATTGGAAGAAGTTTCTGGTATTTTTAAATGCTAACAATGTCTTTAAAGGATATTAAGATAATCATGATAATGAGAAATTATGCTTTTCAATCTAATAATACATTAATTGATAGTGAATAACAATTAAGTACATAACAAAAATATCTCTATTACTCGATTTTAGGAGAAATAAGACTGCAGTCCCCAGAATGAAGAATAAAGTATAATGATTATATAATTTAGACATGGTGGCAGGAGTAAAGTATAAAGTATAGCAAATCCTAGCATTTTTTATTATCTGTGATACTTAAAAACTGGGAAGATAAAAAAAATGTATAGAAACATTTTACATATTGTAATTTTAACAGATTTCTTCTCTAGCAAGTTTATTTTACAAATTAGACTAACTCCTTAATCATGCTTTCCTATGTTTGTGAACAGTAAAACCCATTTAACTGTAATTCCCTCAACACAGTCTGATCAAACTGGAAAGGCAGCCCTCAGACAGAGACTGTTAGTCATGTTATATTGTGCTGAGACTAGCACAGTTTTGGTGAAGAGAGTCTGGAAAATATAAGGCTAGTTGTCTCCAGAAATTGTCAGAGCATGGTGAAGCACAAAAGGACAGACTCACAGGTGTCCCTGAAGAAGCCAGAGAGCAAAGAAGAGAAAGAAAGATGTGCATGTAAGCACTGGAGTTCAGATTTCTTTGTGTTTTTGAAGTACATTTAATGTATGTATTATTCCAGTATAATATGTTGAGGCTAAAAGAAAACTAGATGAGAAACTGTCCTCTTGATACCACTATAAGCTTGGCTTATGAAGTAATTTTGATATTTAGAAACATTTAAAAGTGTGAGGTACAAACCTTATTTGTCTAGTTGGTCAGAAAGAGGAGGACACAAAATGTTTTTAAATTCTGTGCCAGAGGCAGAGAGAGGGAGCCTACTTACTGTGTAGCACTGTTCATATCAGTCTCTGCAGATCTGCATGCTTCAAAAGCCCTGCATTACAGCCCTCCGTGTTTAATGAATCACAAAGTCCCTTTCCTAATCAATCTTTTTCCTCAGTAGTTAAGACAATATGAAAATAAGTCACTTTCAACCAAAATCTTGAGGTCTCCAATTTGGAAAACCAGCCATGCAGCACACTGCCACAAGGTGGGAGTACAACGTTTGACTGGTTTAAGAAACTGGCCTTTCCTTTTTCCCCCTGTACTTCAGCGTGAACAAAGACATAAAACAAGCTTACATTAAACTTGAATGGAATAACACTGGTTATTTATTCCTTGTTGCTAATATACATACCTTGAGAATTGGGATGCCTTTTCACAAAAATCTGAGGTTCAAATATTATAAGTATAGATGAAGAAAGTGGCTCCATAGTGATTTCTATTTTACCTTTCTTTATTCCTTGCAATCTTAGTACCTTTTCCAAACTATGTTTTAAGAACTGTAAGTAAACCAAGTTGAATATAAATTCTACTAAAATAATCTCCTTTTTTTTTTTAGGTCATAATGAAATACTAATTCTCTGTATTAATGATTTGAAGATAACTTGTGTCCACAATTTTTTTCTGCATTTTATATCTACATAGTAATGAAGACAGCCATGTAAATGAGAACACTAAATTAAAGAGTCAAAGAAAAATATAATCTTGATTTTTCAAAACAGTTGAATAATTAAAGTGAGTCTTAAAATATTGCTTATTCTAGCATAAATACAATGCAGGGTCATTGTCTGCAATTTTATTGTTTTTGCTTGTTTTGTGTTTGAATATATGTACTAGTTATACTTGTGTGCTTATTAAAGTCATTTTGAAATCTTGGATTCACACTGAGAAATACGTGATTACGTTGGGTTGCAAGTGTATCCAAACATATACACACTCTGAGATAGAGTACTGAAACTCTGGCTAGTAAGATGAGACATCTCAAAGCAGTTAAGATTCACCAAGGTGACAGTGACACACCCAAGGGATAGTGCATAGTGCTAAATGGGAAGAGATGCTATATCCCTTGAATAAAAAGACATAACATTTGAGAAAAGGCATAAATTGACTTGCCAATTTCAATTCCGTCCCTCCTGCTGTATATGAAGAAGGAGTAGCCTAACAGATGGCACTCTTGTCATTGCTACTGATGTTAGATTTTTCTGGAACGATTTACCCAAACAGATCTTTTTATCCTACTGAGTTATGAATTCACCATAAACCGAGGGCCATCACTTTTTTTCAGTTCTTCCCTTTTCCCAATGATAGCACTGACAAGAAAGACAAAGTAGTGCCTAAGGCCATGGAACTGATGCTTTGCTTGAGGGAGATGTGAAGTATCTGAAATAAAATAATACAAAGGTCTCAAGCATAATTTCTGCTATTCAAAGTGTAAAAGTACATTGCATTTATATATTAAGAGAGCTTTCAGAATTGGTGGAAAATTTTTAAGTATAAATACGTGGAAAAAATCTACTCACATAATACACCACCTGATCATATACCAGGGGATTTCAGATACTGTCCTACACAAATCTACTGGAGTATCACATATGTTCCATAAATCTCTGAATACCGTGATCTCACAATTTAGTATGGACCAATTCCAAGGTCATTTGTTTTTTTCCTAAACATGTAATTTGGAGAATAAGCTGAGAGAAAAAACAATCAGTTTTACAATTTTAGGGAATTGCTGGGATAGATTCTAGACAACTCAAAAAGGATGAAGAGCAACATGTTTTACTGTTGATTAAAAAATAATATTATACATAATGTCATCAGTGGTTTCTCCCTAAATCCAACACATTCTTTTGTGCTTACCATGTTTATTTACCTAAGACTTTATTAAAGTTAACATGTATCAGTATTTTATATTCAATGGCAAAGAAAAATATTTATAAACATCTAATCCATTACTAATTTTAAGATGCATATAAATTTCAGATATCTAAACATGTAAAAAGAAATAAAGGGGTGGCCTCCCTGGTGGCACAGCAGGTTGAATGTCACACTGTGATGCATCCATTGCACAGCAGTGAGAGTTTGATCCCTGGCCAGGGAGGGGACCCACATGGCACAGCAGACCTCTTCTGCTTCGCCCGCTGCTGCCCTTGGCAGTGTGTTTCAGTCAGTCTGCCTGTTCTGCTTCCCACTCTCTCTGGTGAATCCTCTCACCTCCCATAACTCTGGCCTGTACCTCAGTTCTTGTATGCATAAATAAATAAATCTTAAAAAAAAGAAGAAAGAAAGGGAGGAGGGCACAAAGATGAAGAAATAAAGGTCTTATAAAATATGATGTTGCTATTGATAGAGCCTGAAGTAGAATCAGACTGTTAGATTGTCCGCATTGGATCAGAATCAGAATAATTTTGTATTAAAGCATGTGTAAAATGGTGGTGGTAGATTTCACAGAGAGATTTTTTATTAATTTTCATTTAAAATTATATCATATCATAAAAAATAAAATTTAAAAAAGCAATGCAATAAAATGTCCAAGTGTTTAAAATTCCATACAGGAATCTTATTTTATATAACTAAATCAAAACTCAATTCTGAAGCAAAAATTAATGTATTTGAAACACAAACATGTCTTGGAATGAGGGAATCTTGGATAGAATTAGCCATAAAGGGATATTACTTACCATAAATTTGTTTGTACTAGTCTCTTCTTGTGAATTTTATAAGAGTACATATCTTTTATCCAATTGACATCAAAAATTGTCTATAACATTCTTAATTACAACTACTTATTAATCAAGTAATTTATATGGACAGTATTTAGGAAAGGAGGGAAAAATTATCTGTTAAATCCCATGCCCTGATATAAAATTACATTATGCATCACAGAGGAAACAAGTACTATATTAACTGTCATTTAATTGGTTTAACAAACTACCCATAGCTTACTTTTTTGAATAAAATACCAGAGCACTTATACCCAAGCTAGTGATAGCTATGTGAAAAGTCAAAAATGAAAGAACCCAGGGAACTGAGTTAATTTGATTGTTGCTGTTAGCTTTTCCCTTTTATCTTCCAAAGTTGGTTAAATGACAATATTATCTTCAAGAAGGGGAAAAAAAGCTCCATTTTACAATATTGATATTAGTGTTTCGCTTGTTATGTAAAGTAGAATATTCTTTATAAGTACATAAATTTCTTTAAAGATAGTGGGTCATTATTTACCAGTATCATAATTGATTCATCCACCAGAGGTTGCAACTGGGCTTTTTGCAGATTGAAGGCAATGGAAATAGTAAGCAAGACTAGAATATGAGAAAGCTAACCATTTTATGCAGAAACTGCTACCTATCTATATACAGAGAGAACAAACAGATCAACTAGTAAATAAAAATCAAGTGATAACTCCCTTTAGTACTATATTCAGTTTAACCTAAAGTTAAGTGGAATATGAATTAATAAAACATGTTAAAATCAAACTTATTTTAAGTTCTGTTTCAGATGTCTGTTCCAGATGTCACTTCCTAAAATTCCTTAAATTTTTCACCATTCTTTCAAATTATCAGTGATTATTTTTTGTGTGAGCTACATCTTGTCTTACCAGTAATTTCTCGCCACTGTGGTATGAATATGTGACAAACATTGTACTGTACAGCACGAGGATAAGAGAGTATATCCAGTATACCCAGTGAAGATATATTTAAAAGCTCTTTCATATCCATTCTCATGCAAAGTATTTGTTAATAAGTACACAAACATTTGCTGAAATGAATATAAAAATTTAGCCCGAAACCACATTTTAAGTCATTTTCACATTGCAAATTATCACACAGCTGGAATTGTTAATATATAGGCTGTTTGATTTTTTTTTTATAAAAACCTCACATTCAGTTCAATAGAAGTATGAGATAAGCTTTAGCTTAAAAATATTCATCCTTAGAAGTATGACTCTAGTGACCAATGGGGAAGAAGATGACAAAAACAAGCAAAAAACACATCACAAATTACAATAGACACAAAGTACTCTAACTGAAATACTCTCTTGGATGAAGAAGAAACGTATGACCAGAAGTGTTAAGTTTATATATGTACATAATACCACCTTTGGATAGCTCCCAAAGGCATAGGGCTTTCTACTTCCAAAAAGTACCCGCTATTAAGGTAACATAGGTCTTGTCCCTTGAGCCTCCTTAAAGAAACAACAACTGTTCAGTAGCAGAGTAACAGATGTTGAAAAGAATCATTAGGAAGCTAAATGTTTTTCTGAGCAGATGTCCCACTTCTGCTGTGGCTAACTTTGGGGGGAAGTTAAGTAGAATGAAGTGAAAATGGGGGAAAGAGTGAAAAGTTTAAAGGAATTAATAAGAAGACCTTCTTAAGAATTACTCATCTAATTATATCAAAAAAAGGATTGAGGTGTTGTGTTTTCTAATTGCTGCTGTTTGATAAAAAAAGAAGATAAAACAAGTCAGGGTTGGAATTAAACTCACTTTGCTCCATTGACTTGGCACATAGCTTTGGATCAATGAGCAGAAAAGAGACAAGCACTGTTATAGAGAAATTTAATGCTAACATTGCAATTGTGCACTTTTCAATAGACATCAATAGGGAATCAGAGGCCAAAAAAGAATCAGCGGAAAGAATGAAAATGAGAAAAACTAGTCCACCCATGAGATGAACCCATGAAAAGAATAAGAGAAGTTATTAGATTAGGTGACTGTAGATGTAACTTTATTTCCTTAGGGGCAGATAGGAAGATTTTCTCAAGCATTTTCTTCCCTGAAATACCTGACCTGAAAAGAATTCTCTATGCAGAGAATTTATAACCTCAGTGTCCTCATCCAAGTCCTTCCTCATTTGAAATTTTTTTTTCTTCTCACACATAATGTAGAAGTGTATGCTAATTAATTACCTGTACCTTTAAAGAAGTATTCTTTTAATATGAGAGTATTCTCTAACTTTGAGAATAAAGGGAAAGAAATATTGGGAAGAAAACCATCTTTCTTATAATTTTAGGTTTCAAATGAGTAAGGAAAATAATTATAGGTTATAGTAAATGCTTGATAATTAATAATATAGGAAACAGTGAAAATATAAATTATGCATTGATATATTTTATGCTCCATAAAATACATTTAATAACAGTTGAACTGTCCATTTGTAAACAGATTTCTGATTCAATCATTTTAATAAAGACTTTACAACACAAAATTATGTCAGCAACAGGAATTATTTGCAGGATTAAGAAGATATTTTAATATAATACTATGCATTGGATTTGTGAAATTGAGGAACTTAAGAGCAAAATCCCAGTTCTATATAATAAATTCCTATTTGCTAACTCATATGCTACCATTTAACTCTTTTCTATCTCAGTATTAAATGATGTGAGTTCAGAGGTCAATAACTAATATCATGTTGGGGAAACATTAATTTTAATATCAAATTTGAGTGACATATGACATTAATCAATGCATTAATTCAACAAGCATTTATTAGACCCCTACCCCTTACACAGGTGTGTCAGAAGCTAAAAGTTGCAAAATTTAAGGAAATGTCATTATAATCCTGTGTTTTACAATGTTATGAGTGAGAGATTCAAAGCCTGTACTACAATAAATAAGTCATGTACCTAAGGATCTAATGAACTCTGACAATGCAATGAAAGTCTCATTCTTGGGAAAGCCAGGGAGAAAGAACTCAGAAAAGAAATGAAGTCTGGTATTGGTGGCCAAATTTAAAGTTGCTGAAATGTGGACAGATTTTGTAATTAATCTTAAATAATGTATTGATTTAATTAAAATGTATCCAACTGCTTCAAAATATATCTAAAACCAATTGGATTTTGTTTATTTTCTATCTTGATGTCTCCAATAACTCTAGCCACACTATTTGAGCAGTGCCACAATACACAGAAGCAATCAGACCACACATGTCTCATTTCCCTCACATACTCAAACAACTTTACTATAAATTATAAAGTCTTCTGGGATGTATGAATTTCCTATTTCTCCAACATTACCATCCTATCTTAGCAATAACGAAAACCTCAATTACTTATCTAAAATGTATACTAATGTGACATGGTTTCTGACACTGATACTTTTAAAAGTTATGTAATTGGAGAACAATTTAACTTTCTTATGCATTTAGTAAGAATTGTCCCAGTAACAATCATCAAAATGATAATAGCACAGAAGCGAACATTGTAATCCTTTGCATATGCTAGGTATCCTTCTGGTTCTAATGTATGTGCTTTGAACCATTTCACTGATCTCTCTGCTGACCAAAAGACATAAACAAGTCTTTCAATGTACTGTGGGTGCTAGGAAGAGAAATAAGGGGCACAAGAGGAATCTTCATCTCTAGATTTTCTGTTAATATAGTCCTAGAATTTCTGTTAATCATTGCCATTACCTTAAAAGTAAAAACAGCAATACAATAAGTGAGTAAAGGAAAATTATTTTCAGTCTAAACAAATTCACTAAGAAAGAAATAGTAAAATATAAGTTCTTTTTTTAAAAAAAAAAGTTTTTATTTATTTATTCATAAAAGCACTGGGGTACAGGCCAGAGGTATGGAGGGTGAGAGGATCCACCAGAGACAGATTGGGGAACAGACTAACTGAAATACACTGCTGAGGGGAGCAGTGGGCGAGGCAGGAGAGGTCTGCAGCGCCATGTGGGTCACCTCCCTGGCCAGCAGCAGGGATGGAACTCGTGCTGCAGTGGCTGTGGTTTGCTTCATAGTGCATTGCTTAACCCACTGCGCCACCAGGGAGGACCCAAATATAAGTTCTTTTAAAGTTAAAAACTGTGGAAAAGCCCTAAACAGTGTTTCTGTTCTCCAGTCTCAATTCCTTGAAAAGAAACTTTGAATCTTGAGATGAAAGAAGATCTATTAGGTCATCTTGTCCATCTCACTGCCAGTGGAGAATTGCTCCCGACAGTAAAGAAGTTAACTTATTGACAGCACTCTTTAAGCAGCAATTTACCAGGTGAATCCCTAAAGGCAAGAATGACTTCTCTGGTTTATCTTTGGCTTCTTATCATCAGTATAGTTTGGAGACCCATTCAGTCTTCTCTGCTGGATGAAGGAAGGGGGCAGGATTCTTGAATATGTTTCTAAACTGCAAGGGATTAAAAATGTAACTAATGGTATTTTAACAGTTTAATCTAGCATCATTGCTCTTCTTTCATATTTAGGCTAGCATGTGTGTGGGTGTCTGTCTGTGTTTGTATTAAGAGATATTGGATAATGAAATTCTAAATATCAAAATTTATAAGTTTAATATGCTAGTGGATGAATATGAAAATGTATGATAAAATATGAGAGAGCAAAGGAAATATTAGAAATATGGATGACTTACAAAACATTCTGAATGAAGTTGTCTCATTGTCAAAATATAACAGGGTCATCCCCAGGAAAGGGGGAAGTTCCAGGATCCCAGTTCCACTCTAAGTGAGTGAGGCTGGACAGGGAAAACAAGATTCTGCAGAGAGGAGGACAGAAGGAAGGAAGAAGGAAGCAGGATGGAGGGCAGCAAGGAGGCATGGAGGAGGCACGTGGAGCAGAGCCACATGTGAAGAAACTGCACTTGCTTCTTGGTCTTGGACGGTTGGAACAGATGTGAGTGAGACCCATGGGGAGGTGAACAATGGTAGCTTCATCTTGATTTTGATTTTTCTCTTTTCCTCCCAAATTTGTCTGACTCTTTCTGACCCTTTTCTATGGGTCTCTACTGAAAGGTTCTTTGGATGTGTGGCAGGCTTTTGGGCCTTGCTTTGGGCCAATCCTATTTGGCTGAACTTTTACCCTCAAGGGGATGGGTAACTTTGGATGCTTAACTTAGTAACTATGTTCTTTGTCCTTTCTGTATTGTACCCTAATTGTATTAAAGTTCCTTTCTATTAAAGGTCTTATATGTTTGTTTTAATGTGGTGGATGGCAGAACCCATTCAGAGAGGGCAGACTTGGGAGTTCTGGGGTGCTCCTCTGCCCTGTAACAAAAATTGTGGGTTTTAAGCAGTTTCTCAGTTCTTTAGATGGTATGACTAAAGGGAAGAAATATACCTAGATATCTTCTTTCATTCAACATATTTTTTAAGATTTATTTATTTATGCATACTTTTATGCTACTGTCATCACTCTCTATGCAGATTCTATGGGATAATTTTATATAAAGCAGCTGAAAAGAAATAAATTTGTTATGAGCTGTTGAACCAACATTAATCTTTAAATTTTAAGAGCTATTTAAATTATTTTTTGTTGAAGTGACATCGCATTTCAACAGTCTGTTTCTAGTGTTTATCGTATCAACATAAGTTACATAAGGACACTATCAACAAATGCAAATACTTAATGTTATATGTGTACAGACTCACCCCATATGCCTTCTCATGGAAGACTCCCATCCAACTGAGGGACAGCAGAGGATGAAAGAAAATCTCAAAAACAATAGAAGGGGGTAAACATGAGACAGGTAATGAACAAAGGTTTTTTCTGGAAAGGCATAATTTTTAGATGAGTTTTAAAGGAAGGAGAGGTGTGATGAGTGGGAAAGATAGGAGAAATGAGTGTGTTGCAAAGTAAATAAATAACATACAGTCTTGCTTGTTTCATCTAATAATTGACATGAATGCCAAAAACTACAGCCATGAAAGGTAGTTATCAGTTACTGAAGCTGTAACTAAGGTTATAATCCTTTGGTCTTCATCATGAAAATATTTAAGACTTTGAATAAGCCTATTCTGACTTTAACCTGGGGGCTCCTCTATGCCCACCTTCACTTAGCATTTGGTTATTGAAATAGATTGCTCCTAGCTTGAATTGCTTTCTCATGATTATATAATAAACTATACAACTTTTTAATAGTTTCATGCAATGATGGTATTGTTTCAGAAGGTAAAGATTTTCTAGTGATTATTTTCCATGTTTTCTAAGGGTTATTGCAATAACAATCATCATAATCTCTCTGTAGTCTTTGGACCTTAATATAGACTGGTCTAAAGTAGGAGGGTGCAGAAAGAGAGATAACTAATAAGTGGATTTCCAGATGTAAATACTTGTTACCACGCATATTTGGGGAATAATCTACATGGAATAAAAGATGATTCTGGTGTTTGGTTTAGGCTAAGTCAGTATCAGTAAAAAAAGCAACAAATAAAAAATAAATAGGAGGTGAGAAGTACTTAATTTATTTTTGTATCTGGTGAGTTTTTTTCCTGTATGATAACTTTAGACAGATTTCTTTACTGGGGGAAAAAAAAAGATATTGATACAAATTTAGGAATCACCAAACATAGGAAAAAGAATTGATGATGCATGTGATATGAGATACTTTATAATAAATGATAACTGGAGATATTTTAGAACAGGTTTTATAGCATATTAATAAAAATTTGATTTCAAGGAAAGAACATTTAGAGGCTGTAACTGGCAATTTCAGTAACTGGCAGGTCTTTATAATTTTTTAAAGAAGATTATTCATAAATCTCTTTTAAAGTTACAAATTCAGTGGAATTTCAGTCAATGTCCACTTTGCAAAAAGTGAAAATGATAGTTATGTTTCTGTTCATGGCAGCTTTTGGTGAATAATGAGACCTGGTATAACTTTTTCATTTGGGATAGTGTTAAGATATGTCAGCACACTTTATTTGGAATAATTCAAAATTCACATATTGTAATTCAGTCTGTGAAAGCACCATGGATAAGTTTTCCATGTGATAAATTGAATGTGGGGAGGGGAAGGGAAAGCAGCTCAATGATTAAAACTCTTAGGGTGATATGACTTTCTTTTAAATGATGATAGGCAGCATGGAAAACCTCTGGAAGTGCACCAAGGTTAAATCTTCAATGAGGACATACATCTAAGCCCTTGAGTCTAGCTTATATTCTGATGAGGAGACATTTGTTTTTAAAAATGAATCCTGTTTGGAGCAGGTTGAGTTCATCATTAGACATGGCTTCCTAGGTGGGAATTTGGATGTTGCTGATGGAGGTAACAGTGGCAGCACTAGTAGCCTCCCCAAAATGCTGAAGAAATATGAGACATCTTTAACATTTGCTCTGTGGTTTTGGGTCCTAAAGCTTCTTTTCAATCTTCTCAGAGAAGATTGAAGTTCCGGTTTTTAACCATCCTATCCCTGTTTAAGAGATCCAGCTTTTCTTGTTGGCTGAAAATGAAAGTCAAAGTCTACCAGACTAAGTGGTATGGTTACATCTGGTTCATCTTAGACAATGTGTTGTTGATGCCATTGTATAGTGGTCACTGGTCCTCATTTTTTGGTCACATATGACTCCATCATTAAGATTACTGTGAAATGCTGCCTTGTTTATAGTTATCCATTAAACTATGTATCTATGTAAAATCTACTAGGTAAGCTTGGAAGGATGATAAAGTCCTCACCAATTGTCAATATCTCTTGAATTAGACATGAACTGGCAACAGATAACAGTGTATCTCATCTTGACCAGGGTTTCTTAACCATGTTTTAGGGAGTCAGTACCCTACCTCCACACATAGATTAATATATTTCTTAGCTTTACTGAAAGTATGTCCAGGTAAAAAATAAAAAGCTGAGTCTAGTAATGGATGTATTTAACAAGAGATTGAGCACAATAAATGGTGGGCATCTTAATCAGGGATTTACCTGTAATAGGTGAAACAAAGGGAAAAATAGTTTACATGTTCAGTTAGGTAGAATCTGATTTATATTTTAAGTTGCCAGTAAAATCAAAGTGTTATTACATGATAATTTATTATTTTAAATCTTGTGAGCTTTTTAGTTTTTAAAACAATTTTTAAATTTTTGTAAACTTGAACAGAAATACCACACTTCATTGTGAGCACACCATTTACATTCAACCATAAGTTACACTCAGCAGCAACTCAGAAGAGGTGTGCCTATATCCGTTTCTTTTATGGATAAAGAAAATTACTTCTAAAATTCATTTATTGTCATAATGAAAGATGTGAAAATGTCACCTGGATTCTGAATAAAGAGCATTGAATGAGGAGTCAAAAAAACTGGGATTGAGCCAGGTTCCCTGCCAGGTTATATGCTCTGGCCGAGTCTGTCTAATGCCTAACTTCATTCATCTACAAATTTTTATCTCAGGACTCATTTAATAGAAAATTATCAGAGCTCTTTTCTGCTATCTCTGCCCTATAAGTAAATTTTGTATGCGGCAAGACTGTGTACTGTGGATTATTTAAAATTCTGTCCAAAATAATTATCTATGCCAAAACATCTTTATAAAAATTCTATTTTTGGTCAATTTGCAAATAATATGAAAACAAAAGTCAATAGTATTACATTTTGCGATTTGTGTTGTAAATGACTTCTAGTTGGTAAATACATGTTGCTAATCATTATAATTTAAAAAACCCACTACCTATCAAATCTGTTCATGATTAACTGAATTTGGATATTTGGAAAGTTTAAGATTTACTACCTTAGTCCACATTTAAAGAGAATGTCTTACATATAACCCTGGACAGTATGAGTGTGAAGACTGGATATTATTTTTTAACAACAACAAAAAAATCCATTGTCTTTCTCCTCACTGATTTAATCTGACAATTTTCCTATGCTCTTTATATGTACAGCTTTTTGTTATAGATATTTTTCAAAGTGGATCATTTTATAATTATTTCTTTTTATAAGGAGGGTGTTGTTCTGTATGAGATCTATTCCTGTCACTGAACAAATATATACCTGTGAATCCAATCTAGAGTGAAAGGAAGGAAGAGCACAAAAGAGAGAGTATATAAAGCATATCTGTGTGGAGCAGAGGACAATCAATTAGATTCATTATCTGCTCTACATTCTAGTCACTTCTTTAAAAGAAGAGAAGTACATAATACCATGGCAACAGTTAGACCTGCAGTCCGTTATGGTATATAATCATTAAGAGGTCTTCAGTCTCCCCTGAAAATAGATATGAAAAAAATTCACAGTGGTTGCACAAACTCTCTACATTTATGCTGATTAAATGACAAGTTTGTAATTTACAGGTGTCTTATTGCCATGGGAATGCAATCATACAATTCCATTTTAGAATTCAAGGGCTTTTGAAACATGCTGCATGATTGTTAGCTGGGCTGCAAGCTAAGATTAAATTGAAAGGGTGGCATGTAGATTTTAGAACATGGTGTTGACATTTACTGGCCAATCACATTTTGCAACACTCCTGCATGACAGCAGATGTTGACCTTTCAAGCTTTCCCTATCTGCTTTCACGCATTACCTGCAGAAATTAACATAACTCTGCTTCCTGCTCTATGCTGCTATTAATGTCATCCGGGAATTGAGATTCATGAATTCAGTTATTACCCAGGCTTGAGACCCATTTTATACTCTAAGCACAGAACTAACAGCTCCTGGGAGCTGGTATTTTTGGATGTTGCTTCAACTACCTCTGTGGTTGAGGGATAGCTAGAAGCTATGGAGTAAAAAATGTCAAAGGGAACAAGCAGAGAAATAGGCAGAGGAGGACAGTTTCAAGGAGAATGCTAAGGGCCAAATAATTGCAAATACGTGGGCTAGAGGAGCTTAAAACATGGAAAGGGTACATTTTAAGTAAGTCAAATAATGCCGAGTTTCACTTCTCTTGTTAACTGAACCATGAAAAGAATACCCCTTAGAGTCTGTGTGCATTGAGCTTCAGGGTTTACTCCACAATGCCTAGGGCCTCTATTATCGATGATTTAGGAGAGAAACAATCTGTGGTAAAGATGTTATAGGTAGCCCTGAGGAGTTCTATGCATAATTGTGAGTCAAATTCTATGTGCTTCCTCCTAAATAAAATTCTACCTTTCTGTTACTTTGTCAGTATTGTTTGTTCCATTTTTCTCAGGCAGACAACCTCTTCTTAAATATTTGGATGGGACTATTCAATGGTTCGATGAAGGAATAAAATTCTGAGATACAATGTTTTCTAGGACAGGAATTAGTACCTCTTATAAGTCCTGTTAACACAGATATCATAATTAATGGCATCTCTAGAATGTGGTAGGAAAAGTTATGACACTGTTTATCAAAATTTGCAGACTGTAAAGGGGGATTCTGAATCTCGCTTAACCTTTTCTCTAGGTTAGCTGTATGGATTCAGTAAATTTCCTGTCGTTCTGTCTTTTAAAGTACTTGGAGAGCATCTACGAAATATCTTAGTCACGGTTCTGTGAATATAGTCTTCTGAGATACAAGCAGATGCATTTATCTCAAATAGGAATTGATTAACAGAGCTCAAGATGTCACCAATGAGATATGCACATACAGGCTACTTCAATGGCATTGCTCTGACTTACCCTCCAGCAAACATTCTGTGCTGATTTGCATGTTTCAGCTGCAATAAAATTTCCAGCAGTTTCTCTGAAACTAGCACCTCTTGCCATTATATATAAAATATAAAAGTAGCATAATTTTAAGGGTCAAGAACCACTCTTTAAAAATAACTTTCCAAGATGGTGATGGGGACTACATGGGGATTACAATTAATGGCAAGTATATGTAAATTTTAAAATATTTTAATAAAAAAAATAACTTTCCAGTTCAATTCCACTGAGTGCTTGAAGCTCCATGTTTTGAAATTACCAGTGAGGTACATATATCTAAATACCAGATGCACATCTCCAACTAGACCTTCCCAAATCAGCTCAAGTTAAGGATGCACAAACCCCCTTGACACCCTCTTCCAGTGAATTTACTTTTATTCCAATATCAGAAATCTGAGTTCCACTTTCATTTTTGCTATACACCCTACCTTTTAAATTTTATCATGAGAGGAACTGAGAATGATTGTACAGAGGGGACTCACATTATAAAACTATCATTGAAAAAAATCATCTAAAGCATAGGGTAGTGAATTAGATGGATACAGTTAATTAATTAAAATATTTTAAGAAAAGGGCCTCCCTGGTGGTGCAATGGGTTAAGCAACGCACTATGAAGCAAACCACAGCCACTGCAGCACGAGTTCAAGCCCTGCTGCCGGCCAGGGAGGGGACCCACATGGCGTGTCAGACCTCTCCTGTCTCGCCTGCTGCTCCCCTCAGCAGTGTATTTCCATCAGTCTGCCTGTTCTGCTCCCCACTCTTGTCTGGTAAATCCTCTCACCTCCTGCAACTCTGGCCTGTACCCCAGCTCTTGTATGCATAAATAAATAAATCTTAAAAAAAAATTTAAAAAAAAATTTAAGGGCACGGGAAAGACACCATGAAGGAAGAACATCTGAGATGTTACTGTTGATATCCAGAGGAGATAATTGTCTAAAACAATGTAGGAGAGTGGTTATCACAAAAGCTGTTCAGATTTGAGGTGTATTAAGGATGTCTGAATAGAATTTGATGATATACAGGCATTCATTGCTTAAAGATGGAGCTATGTTCTGAAATAGGTGTTAGACTAGTTTGTAGTTGTGGTGCCTATAACATTAGCAGTGTATTTTATATGCTTAGGGGCAAAAATGAGCAAAATACAAGATTCAACCAAGCAAAGGGAATAAAGATGCTATCAAGAGATACTGCAAACAGGAGATTTATGAGGCTGCTGCAAAATAAAATGTTATGATGTTACAATGGCTACAAAGTCACAGTAGGAATAACTGTCATATATGTGGCCCCTTGTTGACTGAAACATTGTCCTGCAGCACATGGCAATCAGGGAGGACTTTTACTAGTTTTTGTTTTCTAAATACAGTAGCATCTGGTGTTTCTCATTGAGAAAAGGGACACATACCATAAAAATGTGTGGGGAAACATGTTGACTTCATTTTTAGACATGCGATTTTAAGATCCCATAAGCTAACCAGCTGGACATATTTCTTTAAGATCCTCCAACCCTATGTGTTTCACAAAACACTGCATGAAATGGAATCTCCAGTATTCCTTTTGTTTGTGGTCCAAAGTGGAATTTACTTATTACAGGGCATTCTAGAAGAAAGCCAGGATGGCAACAAGAAGGGCTTGGTGTATGAAATGCAAAATAGTTGAGCCCAAGGTCCCATTCTATCATTCTGTCATTTGCTGTGAGATCTTGGATGAAATAAATTGATTTTTAAAAAGATTTCTTTATTTATGTATACAAGAACTGGGAGTATAGGCCAAAGGTGTGGGGGATGAGAGGATTTATCAGATAGTGGATAGAGTGGGGAGCAGAACAGGCAGATCTACTGAAATACATTGCCTCGGGGAGTAGTGGGCAAGGCATGAGAGGTCTGCTGTGCCATGTGGGTCAGTTCCCTGGCTAGGTATTAAACTCATGTTGCAGTGGCTATTGATAGCTTGATAGCGCTGTGTCTTTAACCCCTGTGCCACCAGGAGGCCCTGAATTTAAATCTATTACTTAACATTGAGCTACTAAAACTCATATTGGCATATAACAAATAATACTTTTGATTCATTTTATTTATTATTTTCAAATTGACCTCATCACTAACTTTTGCATGCAGGAGCATAATCTAGATAAGACTACCTCTGCTGCCACAAGTTGCCTGGGCAGTTTCAATCTATTATATAGCCCTCTACCTTGTTGCTTATCACCATCATGTATTAAAATAATACATTAATAAGTTGGATGGGAACTAATCTATGCGACCAGAGGTCAAGACGATATATGCAGCCACATACAACAAATGTAATTCCTTAGCATATTAAAATTTGGTTGCTTAATATATCTATCCAAATGAGAAATTGTTTGTGTATGCAAGTTTAAATTTTATTGGTGTAGTTATTCCCTCCTCACACTCCATTTTCCTACTATACAAGAAGACAGAGATAGAAATACCATATTCTATAAGAGGAATAAGATATTCTTATAATTTTTGGATACTGACCAATTATTGATTATATACAATATTACTTAGATAACATAATTTTAATTTGATCAGAATTTTCTAAAATATATCTTCTAATGAAGACAAAAGAAAAGATTGGATTTCATGATCTATATCCAGAATATAATTATTTAAGAAGCATTTATATACAAAAATCCAAGTGAGACACTACATAAAAGTTAAGGTACTGGATTAAAAGTTCAGAGGTGATTTAATTATGTTTGAGAAATGACTTTCCAAAATATCTCATATGTACAAATGTGACATGTGTGAAAAATAAATTGTACTTAATATTCAGTGTCTATTACATGACAGGCAGAAGAAAAGAAAAATATCCTATTCTTCTACATTTCCCATTTTTTAGCAGAAAATACATGTTTTGCACTTACATTCTCTTTCACATTTTCTTCCATCCTGGTTACTCTCTTACTATGTTCACACAAACATAAATCTCTAAAATAAGCCATAATTCATTAGTTGTAATTATTTCACCTTAGATATCAGAAACTATTTGAAATCTCTCTCATGTGCTTCTGTTCCCACATAAAGCAAGTTCACTTGGGCAGAGCCTGACCATATTCTATCATCTTCTTCTGTTTACTCAGTCACTCACTCAGAACAGAGCAAAGAGATTGTATTAGAGTTTACAAAGATGACTAGGCTATCTTAGTAGTCAGAGGAAGGAGAATTATGGAAAGCACATCTTAAACAGAAACCTCCGTTATGTAAGCTTAGGAAGGCTTGAATACTTCCCAACACTTAATAAACAATACTTTGTTTTCATAAGGTTATTATTTTTTTAAAATATCTTTCTTAGTAAGACCTTCCTAAAACAGAGGGGTTGTGTGGTAAAAGCATGAAAACCTCTCATAAAATTCATTATACATCATTTTATCATGTTTTCGATGGAGACATCCAAGTCTAGTAGCAAACAACTACAGTTAATTTTCAATTTTTCTACTTCTTGGCTTGAAAGTCAGATGAAAAGTTTGACAAATTACAAGTAATTAATGGAAACTAGAGCATGGAGGAAACACAAACTTTGAATTTGGTCAAAAACAACTGAGATCAGCACGATTAGTATGCGTAACCACAATTGTTGGCAGTGTAGTAGGAAGGTCAAGTATGTGTAGAGAACTAAGACTGATAATGAGCTTTCTCTCCTCAAAAATATGTAATTTCTGAGGCTAAAGTGTTAGGAGATAGATTTACTAGAACCACTTTCAACCCCCAGAAAAGGAAGAGGTAGGAAAGAAGCAGTGTAGAAAGAGTCTGGAGACAAAAAGTCTGAAGTATAAGATTGATCTCACAGAGGAAAGGCCAAGGTTTGAAAGTTAAGGGAACTCTTTAAAAATGGACTATCTTCTAGAGGATGGGATAAGACTAGAATGCTTTGCAGTCCATATCAGATCTGAGAGGTAAAGGTTACACCGTCACACAGAAAAGACCTCATTAAAGAAAGAATGTATCATTATAGCAAAAGGAAGGGAGACCTTGAACAGAAAAATTATCAATCCTGCGTCCCTTCCATTCTTCTGTTTACATTATTTTAAATATGACACAGGAAAATGCAACTAATTCAAATAAAATGTAAAATGTATACATATACTATTTCTAAAAAAAAAAAAAGGAAAGATGGCCCCAAAACATCAATGTATTAAAACTCTCTAGCAGAGTATTTTATTTGAAAGGCATACAAAAATCATTAAGTCAAATGTTATATAACATGTCAAAAAATATATACTATAGTGAACTCAGTACTAAGAGGTAATTCTTCAAAACAGAAACACAAGTACTGGATACAGACATGTCTAAATAGCAGAAGGAAGGAGCTGTTAAAATTTAGGAAAGTAAATTAAAAAATAAAAGGACAAAACGGTTTTAGAAATTAATTCTAAATTTAAAGGGTCAAGATGGAGAATGGACTCCTGAAAAGCACAGGAAGAATTTGTAAAGCAAAACTTAGAAGAATTAACAAAATAAAAGAAGTGATATAATGTTTAAGACTATGCCATTCAGAATGTAGTAAAAGAAGGTTGAGCTTATACACAAGTGGAATTCACAAGAAAACTAAAACAATGAAAATAAGCACATGTAATTTAAACATTATTCCTTAAAAATACATGACTCTATATATAATATACATAAATCATTAACTGAACTGAACATACTAGTACGTTTTTTAGGGTTATAATATGAAAGAATCTTTGGGCAGCCAAAAATAGAAAATAAAATTCACTTGAAAAGGAAAGAAAGCCTCCTGACTCAGACATTTCATAGCAACATTCAATATAAGATATCTAAGGAAAGAAATGTGAAATAGATTTCATAATCATACACAGTGTGGACGAACAGTTCTAAATCTGGAAAAAAATAGGGCTATGTGTGACAAGAGATGATGCAAATATAGTATACCCTGATAACTGAGTAATATATGAAGAAAGGGTGAGAAATGTAGAAAGTTTACCTTAATTTGAGTAATTGGAAAACTATACTACAGAAATATACCTACATATAATCTACATTTAAGATTCTGTTTACTTACATTTTTTATTTTTTCATCATTTGCTACATACTTTCCAATGCATATTTATGAAACCCATGCATTTCCCCAAACAGCAGTGCAGAAAGAATTATATTATTTCTTTTATGAGTAGCAAACGATTTATAATTCCTTGTGCTAGTGTTATTGAGCGCCTACTATGTGCCAGAGACTGTATGAGTAAAAGGCACTTTACATAAATTATCCACAAGATAATATACATATTAATAAAAGTATTATAGTTAAAATAATCACATACCAAATAGCATAGCACAAAATACTGAGTTTCAAATATTGACAAAATGTAATCATGAGTGAGAGGCCTTTTCCTACACTGTTGTAGTAAATATCAAATATTACAATCTCTATAGGAGATAATTTGACAAATACTATCAAAATTGCAATTATACTTGCATTTTTACTACTAGGCATTTACTACAATAATATGCACTCATACATGAAATAACTTATCCATAAAATTCATTGCTACAATGTTTGTAATAGCAAGAGATTGGAAACAATCCAAGTATCCATCCATTTGGAACTGGATAAAAAAAAAATCAATGGCACACAGGAAATTCTCTATGTAGGTTATGGAGCATTCTTTGGTAAGAATGATTAACAAGTACATTCAGGACAGTATGTATGTTTAAAAAAACAAACCTCATTTTTATAAGAAAAAGGGAGAATAGGATATATATATATATTCATATATGCTCACATTTGCTTAAAAGACTCCAGAAGGATGCATCCACAAACTAAAGAAATGATTATCTACGGAGGAGAGGGATGAGTTAGAAACAATGTGAACTAGCCTAGGTGAGCTAAATCATGAGCTGACAGGAGGGCGCTGCCTAACATCCCGCTTATCCAATTTAAACGGGTGAATGAACTTATAACTTGGGGAAGCTACCTCATACCTTGTTTTAACAACCCACTGGATATATCCCACCAGACTTACAAACAGGACATCCTGACAAATAATTCCTCATAGATACAATTCTAGCACCATATTTCCATAAATACTGGTTTTAACAACTGACAAGAGCATGGTTTTCCAAAAAACAAACAAACAAAAACCCCAGAAAACAAAGACAACAAACAAGGAGGGATAGCAGAGGGTCTGCATATGCAGATAGTAAAATCCTGACCTAGAGTGACCAAGGTCTCATCACCATGCTAAAATGCACATGCCTGGGTGGAGGTTTCCGATGCTAATAAAGCATGTGAAGTATGAAGAAGCATGTAACCCTTCTGAACATGCCCCATGCAGTCCAGCCCAAAGTATCCTATGACACTGCTCTCCTCTATCCTACCTTAGTAAACAAACTTTCTTAAAAACATTTTCATAGCTCCCCTTGGGGAGCCAGCATGAAAATTTCTCCTTCAGTGCTGCCTCCCTTATGCTTGAGCATAAACCTAATAAAATCTTGTCTGAATGCAATTTGGCTTGCTTTTGGTCAAATTCTTTTACAAGATGCCAGAAACTCTACAAAGACCTTGTTAGAAGACTTTGTTTCTAACAAAGTTGGATAGAGCAGGATGAGACCAATTTTCAAATATATGCTGTTTTTAAGTTATTATGTCTTTTTTTAAAAAAAGATTTATTTATACATACAAGAGCTGCGGTACAGTCCAGAGTCCAGGGTGGTGAGAGGATTCACCAGAGATAGAGCAGGAAGTAGAACAGACAGACTGACTGAAACACTCTGCTGAGGGGAGCAACAGGCGAGGCAGGACAGGTCTGCTATGCCATGTGGGTCCCCTCCCTCATGCTGCAGTGGCTGCAGTTTCTTCATAGTGCATTGCTTCACCCACTGTGCCACCAGGAAGGCCCGTATTATGCCTTTTTAAACATATATTACTTACTTTGAAATTAATATAAAAGTTAAAAGCAAAATAAAAATTTATAGTTTAGAAAGAAAAGACATGAACTCAGCTTTCAAGAATCCTGTGCATAATAAGAAAAACAAGAAGTGATTACCAATTATTACAATACAGGATGAAACAAAAGAACAAACTTCTGTTTCACAGAATGTGCAGGCATAGCAGGGTATAGATGATAAAAATATCCAGCTTCCTCGGTGTAAGACTATGCTGTTATTCAGAAGGAAACTGCAATTATATATATATATAATTTGATATTTATATACAATTTGTTATATATCATTATGTAATATACATATATAATTCAATGCTCCATTGTTACTATTCTGAAATTCTATATAATTTTTAATAGTTTGTCCTATGTTTTCATTTTGAACTAGACATCAAAAATCATGTAGAGAGTGCAGTGTTGAAAATTAACATTTCTTCATTGTTATCCTCTCTACCCTACAGCTTCTGAGAAGCCTTTTGGATTAATACTGTATTAGTGTGATATAAAGGGAAAGCAGTAATATGAAGCCTTATGATTCACATTACTTGGTAATTCTGTCTATTATTATATCCATTTTTATATCAGATTGCTATTTTAAAATTTGCCTTATCCCATCCTATATAATACTTCCATAATGTGACATAGTAAATGACTATGAGCAAATACCTTAGAGGAAGTTTTTATTCTAACAATGGAGATTACTAAACAGGGACTCCAAAATATATAATTATATAATTAATATAGAATTAATATATAATTATATAATTAGGTACGACTGTGGAACCTGTTTTGAGTCAGACCCCATCTTCTCTCTTAACTGCATGTTGAGACTTTTAAGTGAAAATAAGCAGTTTGACTCAGCAAGAGAAAGAAGAGTTTGTTTGCTGATCCTGACAACAGACCCCCACCCTACACTGCAACCTTCTGTCTAGACTTTTGTCCAACAATCAAGGATAGGTGGACTTAAGAACCAATTCAAAAGTCCCACAACAAATAACTTAAACCACAGCCTGCCTGATCCTTTAAAGCTTCCTTTGCCCTGTCCCTGATATATACACCTTGGGACATTCCAATTCTCAAATCAATGTCCTTTTGATTGTACTGAAGTGTGATTGTTTCTCAGTAGTCAATGCAGAAGCAAAATAGGATTGAAGGGGTGAGTCTGCTGCATTTCTTTCAAAGTTGTATTTGTTAAGTTACCTTGATCATCTTTAAGTTCCCTTCAGCTTGGCTAAACTTTAGTCAAATCTCTTCCTAACTCTTTTTTAGAGAATTTACTTTATAACTTTCACTTGTAATATCTTTCTCTGCTCATTTGATATATAAATCTTTTAAGATCTTGCCTATGTTATAAACCAGGAATGTCTTTCTCAAGGGCCAGTAGGCATCCCTGTAAAATACAAACATCAAGGAACAGAATCCTAATCTTAGTTTCTGAACAAAGATAAGAGTCTAATTTATGTGGGGTGTCTAAGTTGTAAAACTACCTCCTGTAATGAGATTATAAGAAAGGTTACATTTATTTGGGTAAATCTAATTAGCAAACATATATAGGCTATGCCCACACCAACTCTTAAAAAATCCCCAGGTTTTATTTCAGTAGAGTTGAGCTCAGACTGAGTTCTGATCTCTGGTCCTGTTGTAGTGACATCCTTGAATAAAGTCTTCCTTGCCTGTTTTATTTTGTACTTTGAGCTATTTTGTCTCAACACTATAATTTTATAAATGTTGATAAAATGTCTACTGTCCATGTCAAAAGTGAAGTGTTGATAAAGATTACAGTTTTGTAAAGAAGAGATTGCGCTAAATTTTTTTTGGTTTATCTGATAAATCATGTCTTTGAGGAAACTGGGTTGAAATCCAATTTTTAAACAGATATAGTGTCCTAATAATCCAGAAAATATTTTACTAATAATAATGTTATGGCATCTGCAACATTTCTGTTTCAAAGTAGATTGAAAGTGAAATGAAATGAAATTAGAAATACTGTTCCAGTCTTTATATAGATGGTTGCTTTCCCTGCACTTTCAGTCTTAAGATAGATCAATGAGTTTTGTTTTCTGGCCTTCTCTCTTCCAGCAGTTGCCTGGTGGTGATTTAGCTTTCCTTTTTGTGTGTGATTTGATGCCATATTTTTCTTAAGATACTCTACATCTCAGATGTGATTTTCCAAAGCATCTGTTTTTCATGCAGTGCTTTTGCAGGTCCCCCTCACCCCCCAATTTTCAAATGCAGAGTATTATCTTTACTGCTCCAAAGAAATGGACCTCATATTTCAACAACCATCTAATAGGATTTTTCTTCCGCTCAGATGAAATGTAGCGTTCATGTATTTATTTTCTGTAGTCCTCTGCTTGCTAGAAAGGTGCATACCATGTAATGTGAATGCATTCTTTGTTTCTGCTTTGAAGAGTATTTACAAAGAAATAAGGGGAACTTTGTATGCAAATGAAATCTTTGGCACCAAGTTCCACCTAGTTAAACACCTAAATATGCCCCCTGCAGAAAATTAGGTACTGAATTGTGTACCAATGTCCTTAAAGGCATTAATTAGACCTTTAATTTTATCATGTGGGAAATGTGCTCCAGTCAAGAAACACCTGGTGAAGACAAATACTAAAGGAAACAATCAAATTAAAGTGTCTTGATAAACAGCCCCAAAATATTAAACAAACTGCATTGTGATTAAACAAACAGGGAGCTTCAGACATACAAGGAAAGGAAAGAAATCTCATATAGAGGCTTCTAAAACCAAGTAAAAAAGTAAATCATATTATTAAAATAAGTATCTATAGAAAAGAAAGTGCCCCATTAGGACAAAAGTTTTTTTTGTCCACAGACTCATTTAAAAAATATTAATACCTGATTTTGAATGTGTTTTGGCGCCCTCCCCAACTTTAAATGACCTTTTTCCCCTTATTTACACAATGTAAGTCTGTAAATATACAAACTTCAAGTCCAAACAATTATAGTAATTTATTGTATCTGAATTCAGTGATCAGTCAGAACAAAGTAATGGTAAAACTATTTTCTAATTATATATATATTTTTTTTTCATATACAAATATTGTATGTATATGTAATTATCACTGGGTTCCACGAGGAAAAATTTTATATGGCTGCATGTTATTTGATGTTCTAAACTGCTCGCCTTACTATTATCTATAAATCAAGGGAGGGCATTCACACCGAAGAGCAGACGCAATTCCAATATCGGCACTCCTTGAGTTACTTTCAATAGCTATCAAAAGGGAAAGGACAGGCATGATTTATCAAGTTTATGATGTTTAACTACTGTTGATACTATTTACAATTTACTCCTCAAATATATATTTAGAACTCTGGCACTGTGAAATGTAGTATTATCATAGGTCCTAGAAATCTAGGACTCTTTTCAACTTAAAATGTACTTTCCTTCAAATTCTTAAATTTATTTTTTCAGAAACATTATCCTTTTTAAATTTATCTAAAATTGTGACTTTCTGGGGCCTCCCTGGTGTAGCAGTGGGTTAAGCAACGCACTATGAAGCAAATCGCAGCCACTGCAGCATGAATTCCATCCCTGCTGCGGGCCAGGGAGGGGACCCACATGGAGTGGCAGAACTCTCCTGCCTTGCCTGCTGCTCCCCTCAGCAGTATATTTCAACCCATTTACCTGTTCTCCTCTCCATTCTGTCTCTGGTGGATCCTCTCACCGCCCACACCTCTGGCCTCTACCCCAGTGCTTGTATGCATAAATAAACAAATCTTCTTAAAAAATAAATAAAATTGTGACTTTCAGTAGCATTTAATATTGAGATTACTACAATAGCACTAACAGGAAAAATAAGATGGAAACTAATAGGTCTCACCTTAGCAAATGAAGTTGCAAACCTATCTAAGTGAGAGTCCAAATACTTTGCTATTAATAGGAAAACCTATATTTAATATAATTTACACAATTTAAATTATAATCTTATAATTTAGGGGATAATTTATTTTGATAGAATTTACATCAAACAATATATTTACATACCTTTTTTTTAGTAAAGAAAAAGCACATCTCTAGGACAGGATCAACAAACTTCTTAAAGAGATAGATAATAATATTCTAAGCTTTGAAACCAGCTCGTCCTCCGCCTATTGTTTGCAAACCTTTTGGTTAGACTGGGGAGTGATGATAAATGAGGGAAATTAACAAGTTCATAGAAAATTTAGTTTCTTCAGTGACTCATTGCTTTGGTCAAGTTACTTTCCTAAAGACCAATCAAGCAGCCATGGCTTAAATCTCAATGGGTTGGATTTAGCATTAAATGTCAGTATAAACTTCTCATCATAGGTAGCTTTAAGGATTTTGGTTGTTTAACTGTAAATACATTGTCTTTCCTTATAAAATTTAATGCCAATTTCTTAACATAGGTCTCTTGCATAACTTTGTTCCTTCCTACTCTTCTGCCTTTCACTTGATACTGTCACAGAATTATTTCACTATTTTCTCTCATTTGCCATTATTTATATTGCCCTGGCTTAACTCACACATGCCATCCCATGTGTTAATATTTTCTCTATCTGGAACAGTATCTGATGGAGTGTGTTTTTTCTCACTCCATAATATTCTCTTTCTAAACTAACTACATTGGAAAGGCATGATAGTTACAATCTTTCCAAACTGGGTAAGGTACTCCTCCTGGCTCCTTCTGCAGGGTATTTATGTGTTTTCATGTCACTAATGAAAAAAAAAAAATCTTCTACATACTCATTCCACATTTACCCTATTATTATTTTATATTAGCCTGTTACATTTGTTATGACCAATTACCCAATTTTGACACACTATCATTGACTGAAAGTCCACTCTTTATTCAAGTTCTAGCTTTTCCTACGTTATTTTCTAGTTCTAGGATTTCATCCAGGAAACATATACATTTATTCATCATGTTACCTTATCATCCTCATGATTGTAACAGCTTTCATAGTAAAATTAAGATAATAAGAAAAAACAAGGAACTTCTTTCTTAACCAAGAGATTTTCAAAGTTGTAAAAAATCCAAAAATATATTAAAAATTCATATCCCTGAAATGCAAATCAAAATCACAACGAGGTACTAACTCACATTGGTGAGAATGGCCCGTATTAAAACAACTGGCAACAACAAATGCTGATGTGGAGAAAAGGATGTGGAGAAAAAGGAACCCTTTTACACTGTTGGTGGGAATGCAAATTGGTCCAAACACTCTGGAAAGCTATGTGGAGGACCCTCAAAATACTAAAAATGGATCTACCATGATGACCCAGGAATCTACTCAATTTAAGAATCTAGCAAAAGGAGACAAAAACTAATTTGAATGTGTCATAGATATTCAAAGGAAACCTGCACTCCTATGCTTATTGCAGCACTATTTACAATAGCTAAGATATGGAAACAAACTAAATGTTCCAAAGCAGATGAATGGATTAGGAAGAAGTGGTATATACACAATGGAATACTACTCAGTGATCAAAAAAGATAAACTCATGCCATTTGTGGCACCATGCATGTTGCTGGAAGGGATGATGCTAAGTCAGAAGAAAAAAAAAATATCAGATGGTTTTAAATTTTAAGTGGAATATAGGAAAACTGAACCAAGGGTTAGGAAGAAGACAATACTTGCAGGCAAACCATAGATCTGAGGCATATATCAGCAGAGGGGGAGGGAGAGGGATGAAAACTAAATTAGTCTAAAAAACACTAAATTCAGCTAATCGATGGATATATCTGAGATACAAAACTCGGGAAAGGCAAATAATTATAGGCATAAAAGTAGAAAAATGCAACACAATTGAGTCATAGTGATGAATGCTGTTAGGAGATAAGAATGGTAAGGAAATCAGAATTCATTCTGTGGGTGTTGTTTAATTTTTTTTCCCTTACATACATTTGAAACTAGATGGAAAACCATTAATGTGTCATAGATATTAAAAAATTTTTTACCTAACTGCATTCTTTCCAATTATATGTTCTTATCTAAAGGGTCTATTTACCTTTCAATATTTTGAAGTTATTCCTGTTTTTTCTTATTAAGCTAACATCTAAAAATAATCAAATCACGCAATCATATACAAAGCTCTGGAAATGTTCGATTTAAAATAAACTCTTGAATGATTCACTTACCTTGCTTGTAAAATTCCGATATGCAGGGAAAGCAAATTGCTTGTATATCTTTCCCAGATGGAAAGTTGAGACAAATTATTATAATGCCAGTATAACAGAGCGTTAACTTTTCTCTTTGACCTCATTATCTGTGGTGAGTCAGTAAACAAATTTTTAATCACTGTTTTTGTTGTTTGAGACATGTACTATGTCTTTCTGATTTCTGTTAATAGAATGCAAGTGAAGGAAGCTAGGGAATACAGAGTCATGCTGCTGAAAAATGTTCACTTTTAAACATTAAGGGCTAGATTTAGAGTATAGCCATATCCCTTAAAGATATTGAATGTGTAAACAAACTTTAAAGAATCGTTGAATGCTGCTGTTATGAACTGCGTTACCCAAATATCTGTATGTTGAAATCATAAGCCCTACATTTTACAAGTTTGGGGACAGGATCATTGCAGATGTTAATTAGTTAAGATGCTGTCATAGTTATATAGTTAAGTTGTCATAGTTAAATAGTTAAGATGATGTCACACTGCAATAAGATGGGGGCCTTAGTCCAATATGACTGGTTTCCTCCTTTATGAAGATAGGCATATGGAGACAGAGGGACATGCAGAGAGAATGCTATGTGAAGTCACTGTTGGAATGATGAGTCTACAAGCCTATGAATATCAGATTACCAGCAAATCATAAGAAGCTAGGAAGAATCAATGACGAATTCCTCTTTAGGTGTTAAAGTCAGCCTCCTGATCTTAAATCGTCTACCCTCAAGAACTATGAGAAACTAAATTATTGTCTGTGACACCTTGTTATAGCAGCCCTAGGAGATAAATACATGTCTAATATAGCCCAATGTTATGGTTGTTTCTGGATGGACCTTACTGTCTATCCACTGATTTTTTGCTATTTCAAAATAATGAACACATTGTAGTCTTAAAAATATTTTTATCTCTATTTGGGTAAGCACTCCAACCTTCTTTTTCTTCAATACAGAGACTTGGCTATTCTTGGTCCTTGAAGATGTTACATAAATTTTAGAATCACCTTGTCCAGTCCACAAAAATATACTATAAAGTATCAACATATATATTAAGGAGTTTGGTTTAGAATGTTGAAGACATTTTTTCCCCCACATTACAAAAGTTCTCTTACAGGGGTTCTACTGTGAATCAATCTAGCACTGTTTTTCCATCTTTTGAAACTACTGTAACTTTTTTTCAAATTCTACTCCTTAAAGTTATAAAAGGTATATGCTACTGTTTCCCAAAGATGTTTTCACACAATTATTTTTTCAAATATCGGAAGCCTATTTTATATTCTTTACATTACTGTAATCATTTTGTTATCATACTTTAAGTTACTTGCTTGTTAGGTGGGCTTATTTGGCTGGTTCTTATTCTTAGTTTTTCTTTTGTGCTTGCTAGTGTCTGACTGTGAACTAACCATTTCTCTTAAAAAATTATTTATGGTGTAGCCCACATAGGCCTTAAAATAAAGGTTCATTTCTTAGGATGATTTGCTTGTTTGCTCAGCACCTGGATATACTGCTAGTATAGAAATGTTTTAAAAATATTTATGACTTAGGGTCTCCCTGGTGGCACAGTGGATTAAGCAATGCACTATGAAGCAATCTGCAGCACGAGTTTGGTCCCTGCCGCCGGCCAGGGAGGGGACCCACATGGCGCTGTGGACCTCTCCTGCCTCCCCTGCTGCTACCCTCAGCAGTGTGTTTCAGTCAGTCTGCCTGTTCTGCTCCCTGCTCTGTCTCTGGTGAATCCTCTCACCTCCCTGGACTCTGACCTGTACCCCAGCTCTTGTATATATAAATAAATCTTTAAAAAAAGAAATAAAAATATATATGACTTAAAGGTTTTATATATATATATACATCAATTAGAAATGTTAACTGGAGGTTCATGTGACTCACTTTGGTCAATAAAATGTAAACAAAAGTAACATGTCACTTTTAAGAAAAAGCCTTCAGAGCAAGAACATAGTTGCCCTCTCTTCTTTTCTTCCATCGCAGTTATCAGCAATATTTTAAAATGGCCCTGCTCTGTCATCCTGGGTTCCCATAGGAAGGAAATCTGGATGCAAACCATATTATATGTAAAATGCCCATGTAGTATAAGAAATGCAACTCCACTGATATAAAGCATAAGAAATTTGAAGTGATTTAATGCAACCAGGTAACCTAGATAGTCTTTTCTGACACAGACAATGATGATGCTAAAAAGGGAGACACAATGATGAGTCGTGTTACTTTCTGAGATGAGAGCTAATAGAACTCTTGCTATGATGCAGAATTTTTCCATCTAAGTACGGTTGTGAGAAAATTGTTCCCTGAATCTTGATGCAATGTCATGTAATGGGGCTCCTAGGGCATGATTTATTGACCTTAGGAGACTAATATGTTGCTCAGAGGCAGACTGCAATGGATTTTAAAGATTAGAGGACTGCAGTGCCTTTCCTAGATTCAACAAGGCTTAGCTCAAGTAACTTTCCGACTCTCTCTGTGTTTTCCCTCTTTGTCCCTCTTCTCATCTTCCTTATAAATAAACCTTCTATTAACCTTAAAAAAATAAACAACAAAATACTTTCTGAAGCTTCTCCTTGCATTCTTTAAAGAACAGGAATAAAACGTGCAAATCATCAAATACTTCACCATTAAGCAAAACTTGTACATATTTTCCTGATTTTTCATCTAATGTCTCCCTAAAATTAATAAGCATTTGTGAAAAGTAATGTCTAAAGTATAAAATATTCTGTATTCTTTATTTAAGTTTCTCATTTTCTAATGTAATAGTCTTCATATTTATAAATTCAAAAAATACTGTCATTGGCATAATTTTCATATATATAAGCATAAAACATAAAACATACTTTGTTTTTGTTCAGTTAAAAAACATAATTTGTACTCAAGAAATCAAACATCATTCTTTTTAAATTTTTTTTTGCTCCTTCATTTTGATTTTTGTCTCTTCTTTTACATCTATAACAATGGAAAAAAAAAATCTGTCGATATACATAATGTTTTTCTTTTGTCAGTGTCAAGGCCTGCCCTTTATAGAAGGTACACAATACCTAGAATCTAAAGGACAGTGCAGTCTGTTATATCCATTCAGGTCAGTTTCAGGGGAGCTTTATCCAGCTGGGTTATTTGAATTCCAACAGATGGGTTGGCCCCCAGCCAGTACAAGTCTATGGAGCTGCAACATTAGGCATTGTCACCAGCTGCAGATACATGCTACCTGTTTGCAAAAACTGTCAACTGTCACCTGTTCTGAAGACCACTTCTATTTTGCTTTTGTTAGCAAAATAGAATTAAATGAAATTCTATATCTTCCTGTTAAATAGAAGTTAAATTCAACAAAATGTCTTCAGTAATGTCATGAAAATGTCTGACCCATGGCCAGTATTTGAAAAGAATAAAGAAGTGACAGATGAGTGCTGAATCCATGGGTGTGAAAACACCTCAAGGTTTCTTTTCATTTAATCTATCATTGGGGTAGTTAACCTAAACTCCCTTACCTATAAGAAACAGTTCTGAAGGAAAGTGTTTAGTGTGAATAGTTTATATCCTTGCAATATAAAGTTTAGAAAAACTATACAGTTCTTTAATTTTATGTACATAGGTACCACTATGGATAAATGAACCAACTAAATTAAATTCCTAGACCTAGACTATATATACTTTATATAAAGGTAAATAATTTTCTTAGTTCTACATCCCATAAAAGAGAAAAGCAAGTGATATATGTATATATGTGTGTGTGTGTGTGTGCGTGCATGTGTGTGTATGTATATTCAAATATTCAGCAGTAATAGATACAAATTACTCAGGGTTTGCTGAATGTCAGGCATTGCTTAAAAACTTTATAATTCAGTCATGATGTGGATATTCTGAAGCCTATGTGACTTTCATCAGATGTTAACCTAGTAAGTGATCACTATATATGACAAAACCATCATTAATCTCTCCTACATACTATGGTTGTGATATAAAGAAAATAAGAATTAGCCAAAAGGAAACAATGATTGATAAGTATGGTTTTTTTTTGTGTGTGAAAGACTATTTCTATATTGATGTTTTATCATATACTCAATATTAAAAATTCTCTTAAAAATGCAATCTTGAAGATTTAGATGAGGAAAATATTCCAAGCATACCTAATATTTTTGCTAATCTGCTAGCAAATTTATTGCCTATTACTTTGTATTATAATATTCACCAGATTTAAGACAATCTGTATCTAACACAAAGTAGTCAGTTAAATTTAACTTATTTTTCAGAAATTTCAATAATATTGTTAGGGGGAAAAACCCTCCTAAATAAATTACACAAATAAGTTATAAACTTCAACTCCCATTCCAAACCTACAAAATCCAAAAACTACAAATCTCATAAAATCATTATCAAAAAGCAAATCACTAAAACCTAAGGATGAAGTTGAGCAACCAGGCTAAATATAAAAGCAAACATGTGGACCTTGGGGGGTGACTTTTTCCTGGGGAGCCAGCTCTCAGCACACCGTTGGGTTCCAGCTCCAAAAAAATAATAAAATATTTACAAATCTGTAGCCATCTCTTCCCCTTGTGTTATTCACTACGCTATTTTCCCTTCCCTTGTAAATAAAACCCTTTATTAACCTTTGTTGTGTGTATCTGCAGTTGGGGCATTATAAGTGCCGTTCAAGCAAGTGGGTAAAAACCCAGTCAGGCAAACCCATTTTATATTAAAGTTGCCCTGTAACAGTTTGGCGCCCAACGTGGTTTACCACATTACACCCGTGGCTCTGTAACAATGTTAAGAAGTAAAGATTTCCCCAGATCTTATTGAAATGGAGCAATATTTGGTGAGCTGAAGCTAGTCATCTATGTGAGTGTTGTTACTAGAGATCAAAAAGTATAAAATAATTCCATGAATCAGTAACTTACAAAGAAAGTATAAGAGCTAGCCTTTATGAAGAAAAACTGCTTTGCTGCTTATAAATATAAAATTTCTAATTTAAAATAGAATATACATAATATTTGTCTGTACAATTTGTCTTATGACTCTAGCTCTGTTATCCAGAGCTAGAGTGGAGGGTGTTAATACTAGTAGCTGGTACACCTGCCAAAGGCACAGATGAATTAATGCCAATAAATGCTACATCTGTCAAAATGGCAACCAATATTCATTTGGCTTTCACCAACAACTGCCAACTTGCATTCTTGCCCCTCTCCATATTGTTCAGTGTCTGGAAAATTTACTGCTCTGCTTATTCTTCTGCTTAGTGAGTTGGAGTATATTTGGTGGTCAGAAGTAACACCAGAAGAACCACTTGAAGCCTTCTGCAAAGTGGGGTGTGATGTTAAAAAGTAAAAACCACGTTTTGGGGTCTGTGTTGGGTTCAAATTCCTACTCTTACACTTTTTAACAAAATGAGTGATTCTGAATATAATTGTTTGAACAATTAATACCTCAATTCCTCATCTGTGCAGTGAGAAAGGATACTTAAACAGTGTTTTCATGAGGATTAAAAAATTATGAACATAAAAGTATTTGGAAAAGAAAACCAGTTAGGACCTCACAGCTATCATGGTATGCATTCTTCAGTCTGCTCACTATTTACAGAACAGTATCAACCAAGACTAGATACTTTATTTTATAGAATAACGTGTAATTCACACATAAGAAAAAGTAGGATTTTTTTAAATCTTTCTTGGAGGAAAGAGAGGCAGGAAAATGCAAAGGTGGCTAACCAGCAGGAGATCAGAGCAAAGACAACAAATTTGATCAGAAAAATTAATGGTTTCTTTTGAAAGAAAATTTTCAACTATTAAGGTTTATATATATATGTATGTATGTGTATATATGCATATATATAAAGGTTTATATATGTATGTATGTATATATATGCATATCTAAGGTATTCCATGAGTTTAATATACAAATATCTATTCTGGGCATATATGATTACTTGTGTGCATGTGCATGTATGTTTCAAAAGAGGGAAAGGTTTTCATTTCACATATGTGTTTATGCTGTAAGGAATAGTCAGTATAGGATATGAAAAACCCCTAATGTAATTACTTCAGAAAAAGAAAGACCTGAGTACCAGAGGTAACTGAAAAAATATATATTTTTGGATACTGAAATAACTAATATCTGGAGAACATAGTTTGGATACTGGAATAACAAGATTTTGAAGAGGTTGAGGAAAATTATTTGACCCTAAAATTACACCAATTATCTAGAAACTAATGTTTAACAAACACAACTATTATAGAATCTTTTGAGGAATGTTTTTTTTCTACATATAAATTCTAGATCTCAATCTTCAATCCTTGTAGAGTTTTATAAAGAGAACTTCAGAATGCATAAGGGTAATATATATATTTATTAGAGCTCTATCCATATAAACATATGTATTTATATTTATAAGAAATCTAGATATGTACATTTTGTATATATAGGTACACACCCACACATATTAGAAACCTTTACTATTTCTATTGATGCTATAGAATTGAACATCATAAATTCAGGTGAATTAATTTACTTACTAAATATAATCCCATTGAAATGACAGGAACAAAAAAGTGAAATCATCTATAACAGGAAAGAGCCAAAGGCAATATTGAAAATGGGGGCTCTGGGCTCAGAGTCTTCTCTCCTCCATCCCTGTTTCAGATGGGATTCCATAATGTAGCCATTCCTGATCAGGAATTATGTAAATTCTCTATTTCTAAATTTTCAGGAGGCTGCTACATCAATGTACATTATAAACTTAGGGGCTTCCCTGGTGGCACAATGGATTAAGCAACAATCTATAAGGCAAACTGCAGCCACTGCAGCACGAATTTGATCCCTGACATTGGCCAGGGAGGGACCCTCAAGGTGCTACAGACCTCTCCTGCCTCACCCACTGCTTCCCTCAGCAGTGTACTTCAGTTAATCTGCCTGTTCTGTTCCCCCACTCTATCTCTGGAAGATACTCTCGCCCCCCATAACTCTGGCCTGTACCCCAGTTCTTGTATGCATGAATCTTAAAAAAAATGTACATTATAAACTTAAGAATTATGACATCATAGAAATTTGTGTCAGAGTGTGATGTACTAAGAAAAAGATGCTGCTGCTGCAAACTATTCTTGTGATGATAATCTGTCACCTAATGATGACATTGAAGTTGATATGACACAAGAAGTTGATTTGGAGTCCTAGGTTAGAACTCAGGGTTCCAAAGTGCAGTGATGCTAATTAGGAGGTAGAGACTTGCTAAGAGAAGGCAGCTGTAAATGAAATTTGAGGGAATCTGAGTTACAATATTCAAGAAAGAAGTAGCCAAGTTCTAGTTTACTACTGGGGTTATGATTTTCTGCATTTAATGTGGAAATTGATGGAACCAGAGATGCTTTGTGAAGAAGGGTGAAGAGATGTTTTTATAAGTAAGTATATAGATGATTCAGTTTTTAAAAGGCACAAAATAATACTAGTTAGATTTTACAGTTAAATGAACATGCCACTAAGATAAAGATAACAGTGGGATTTTCACAGTGAGTTTGTCAATTAAAATGTTCAAAGGAAAGAGCAGACATTTTAACTATTTAACCAGTACTGCCAGGAATAAATGATTTTTACTTTTTAATCAGGAGACTGAAGTTTTGCCTCTATTCAAACATATATTTTGTCTCTACTCAAAACTTGTATTAAAAATAACTTACTTATGTGCATTGCTGATCTATTATTACTTGTCAAAATGGAATTTGAAATAAATTATCTCTAAGGACCTTTTACCTCTGAAAAGTGAAAATGGTAACAGGTAAAATTTTAACAGAAAAATTTGTGTGTGTTAAAAAGTATACTTTAATAACTATACATTTATATGTTACTAATATGTCAAGGCCATACTAACTTAAGATGTTAATAACGGAGGAAATTAAGTATGGGACATACCAGAATTCTCTATATTATCTTTGTAATAATCCTATAAATATAAAACTATTCTGAAATATTTAAAAGTTATAGAACCATTAAAAAATTGCACTACTATTAAAATTTAGGACACTTCTTAATTATTGTGTGACATTATTGTTTATTAGAATTTTGCAAAAAATTATGTATTTTATCTCATTCAACCATCATCAAATTCATAGGAAGTAGATTTAGTTTGCTAGTTCTGCCATAACAAAAACACAAACTGGGGATGACAATTTATTTCCTCACATTTATGTAAATTTTATGTCTTAATTTTCTCTTTTATGAAGAAATTAGTCCTACTGGATTAGGACCCATCTAATCATCTCGTTTAATTTCAGTTTTTTAAAGACCGTATCTCCAAATGCACTCACAATCCAAGGTATAGGAAATTAGAACTGCAACATATAAATTCAGTAGGAATATAGTTGAACTCATAACAGAGACTAAAAAAACAGAACTTAAATTATTATCTCAATCTTACACTGCTATTTAATGGTAGAACCAGGTGTCAAAAATACTTCTATGTGTCCAGAATGCCCATGGCTTTAAGAAATACAGTTTTGCTTAATCACTTTAGGGACCTTATTGGTAAAATACAATAGAGACCCTCTCTTAGTTTAAAAATATTAATAGTCTGATTATTTATATCACTGAGATGTATATCACACAAATATTATACTCTCATGTATATAATCTTTTCCCTTGAGTGGCTTGTTATAGTTGGAAATGCAGACATACAAGTAAACATTTGTAGTATATTACTGTAAATCTTGTAATTGAAGTATAGAAAAGGTGTTAAGAAGATGAGATAAAAAGTTGTTGATCTGTGAGATGAGTGGGAGCTAGATATGGGAATACAAGAAAGCTTTAAAGAAGTTGATATTTAAGCATTGTAGAAAAATTAGTAATTAATCAAGCAGTTTGGAGTGGTTAGTTTGGGAAGAATAGTATAAGCCTCATTGTATGTTATATGTGTCTACTTGGAGATGTAAGAAGTTATGCATTGATTGTGGCTGGAATGAAGTCTTAAAATAGAGTAGTGATAGGAAATGTATTTTAAAAGTTAAGCCAAGTAGCTAGGTGCCAGATCCTATAGGTTTGGATTTTATTTCAAAATTAATGGATTTCAGAGATTGTTTTAAACAGGTATACAAAACGCTAAGATGTTTACTTTGGGAAAATTATTGTATCACTACTAGAAATATTATGGTGCCCCACCAAGCTATGGGGAAAAATATTAAAAGAGACTAAACTGAGAGCGAAATGAAAATGTAAAAGAATGTTTCAACCATATGTTAGATGTGATATTAAATTTTTGATAGGTGAATAGAAAGGGATGTCAATCATAAGTATTTAAAGGACATGTAGGAGTTATAAATGTATACATTACATTCTAATCCTCACTCTGGTGAAGTAACTGTCTCAGTACAACCTTCCCATTTCCCACACAAACTTTAAGAAGAATTATTAAAGGTGAAGAGGTACATTTTGTATTTACAATAATACTAAACTTATTTGAAATTGGAATTGAACATGCATTATGTGCACATATGTGCATACACCTTAGAATAACAACTGAAAAGGCGGGGGTAGACATTATTTGATATCTTAAAGAGTTTTCACAGTAACTGATAGAAGCAGACAAAATAATTTGAACAATTCAATCAGCCAAACTGAAATAAGTGACATGTATAGCACAATATAATCAACATCTGTAGAAGCTGATTCTTTTTCACATAAAAAAAAAAAATATGTTGGCCAATAAAGCTAGCCTCAATAAATTTCAAAGGAATGGAATCACGCAAATTTTCTCTCCAACACCACACAATTAAAATGAAGTATATACACAGTGGAATACTATTTAGGTCTAAAAAAAGATGAACTCTTGTCTTTCACAGAAACATTGATGCGACAGGAGAGGAGATTTTGCTAAGCACATTAAACCAGAAGGAGAAAGACAACTAGTGGATGGTTTCACAGAGATTAGATTAAGATAAACAAAATAATGGTTTATAAAAAGCCAAACCAAAAAGTAATATCTAGAAATCTGACTAAATTGGGAACACCTGAAAGGGGAATGGGAACGGGAAGGAGAAGCTCAAAGTAGGGAGGAGGCTCAAATGACTATTCTGGAAGATGATAGGTGTCTTGATGTTAGGTACGGTATGGAAATTATGGCTTTTTTCTTTTCATTTTTAGGTACAAATCTACCCCTCTGAATAGTATACCAACTTGTAAACAAATGTCACCACAGTTAAAAAAATAAATACAAGGACATCTTCTTTGATTTTGTTAGTGAACTTATGACATATATAAAGTAAGTAGAAAGAAGAAATAGATATAAAAACACAAAATAGCATTAGTGAAATAGAAAGGTGTGTATACAATCAATTAACTGAAGACATCTAAGTTTTTTGGGAAAAGATTAACAATTTTGATAAATCTCTAGCCAAACTCATCAAATGAAGACCACAAATTACCAAAATCAGAGTAAAATCCTAATAAACAAGACAAAATAAAAAGGTATTATTAATGATCACAAGCTAATATATTTTGAGACAGATAAAAATGGAAATTACTTAAAAAAATAAAATTCGTAAAACTGACATCAGAAAAAAGAGAAAATCTATTCCTAAATCTGTCAAAAATAATTTTATCTTTAATGGAAAGCACGTAGCAAAATTTCCCTCATTTACTAGATTTTAGTGATGAATTTTTTCAAATATTTAGAGCAATATTAATGTCAGATTTTACTTGAAAATAGTAGTGGGATGCAAGTAATATAACTTATGTTATGAAGTTAACATTACTTTGTACTTCAGCCTAACATAATCGATTTAATAAGGAATATTAAAGATAATATCTCTGCAGGTAACATTGAAATTCCTAAATAAAACAGTAGCAATTTGAATCTGGTGATATGAAAAAAGACCAAGCATGACAAAGTAAAATTTATCATGGGTAAAAGAAACATATAATATCTGAAAATCTGTCAATGTCATCACACTAATGGAACAAAGGAAAAAAAACATCTTTTATGTGCATCAGCAGAAGCATTTGAGAGTTTTGAAATCCTTTTTCTGATTAAAACAACCAAACCTCAGCAATCTTAGAGAGGAACTCAGTTCATTTGACAAATAAATCTAAGAAAAAACAAAATTAAAAAATTGAATGAGCACTATACCTTGTAAAGTATTGAAAGTTTTCTCCACTGGAGCTTGAAAGAAGGAATGTTGGTTCACTATTCCTGCAGTACAGATTTCCTAAGAAAAATAAAATAAATATAAAAATCTTGAAAATTAGAAAGAAATTATATGAAAAGATGTTATGATTCAGATGCCAAAAAATCCAAAATATGTATACACATACTATTAGAATAAGTAAAAATAAATATAGATAAGTTCTCTTGATATAAGATAAAATAATAAAATTTTGTATATTAGAAAAAAGTAATTGAAAATAAATAAAAATTTGTAGCTGCATAAATCACATCAAATTCTTAAAGAAATGTCTAATTGGGAGATGTGCAAGTGCTCTGTCAATAGTACACTAAAAGATTACAATGAAAAATTATGGAAGAGCTAGATAAATGAATAGATATGATGTGTTAATGACTAGAAGACTCTATACTGTGCTCTCAAAGTTGGTCTATATATTCACTGAGTTCAAAATAAAACATTCCAAGATTTTCATGAAAATTAATGAAGTGATTTATGTTAATACAGGGTTTTAAAAACTAGAGAAAAGTCAAAATAAACAAGTGAATTGAAGATTAAAATACCAAGTATTAAGGCCAGCTACAAATTCATGCTAGTTAATACAACATCAGTTCCATTGCTTCATGTATATAGATGAATCAATAAACATGTAGAATATTGGAATGTAATCTAAAAATATTTTTATGTAAATATCACATTATTTATGAAAAGGATGTGCCTGGATTCAGTAGTCAAACGATAGTTATGATAACAAATATTTCATGTCAACTGAGTACCAAGTTTTCTGAGTATCCTGATCCTAACTACATATTAAGCCCAATTGGAACACTATGGTTTTAAATATACATATATACAGTAAAATAATATAGACTATATTTCATCATTGGTAAATTTTTGCTTTTGTTTCTTGATGTTGAACTTCAGTCCCTCAAAACTTCTCCAAGACCAATGTGAAGAAGACTACCACTTTTTTCCATGTATTTTATAATTTTAGGTTTTATAGCCAAGTCTTCAGTCCATTTTTTTAAAAGATTTATTTATTTATGCATACAAGCATTGGGGTACAGGCCAGAGGTGTGTGGGGGGGGGTGAGAGGATTCACCACAGAGAGCGGGGAGCAGAACAGGCAGATCAACTGAAGTACACTGTTGAGGGGAGCAGCAGGCACAGCAGGAGAGGTCTGCCTTGCCATGTGGGTCCCCTCCCTGGCCGGCAGCAGGGATCAAACTCATGCTGCAGTGGCTGTGGTTTGCTTCATAGTGCATTGCCCAACCCACTGTGCCACCAGGGAGGCCCTCTTCAGTCCATTTTGAATCATCATTTTGGGTATGCTTTTAGATCATGTTCTAGAAATATTCTCAAACATGTGGGTGTCCAGTTATCCCAACACCATTTATTGAAAATTTCCCTTGCTTTATTGTATACTCTTGGTTCCTTTGTTGAAAATTATTTGTTCATTCAGATGTGATTTTATTTCTGAACTCTCAATTCTGTCCATTAGTTTGTGTGTCTGTTTCTAGTCTATACTATGCGATTTTACTTACTATCACTTTGTAATGAATGAAGTTTAAAATAGAGTACGTGACACCTTCTCTTCTATTCCTTTTTTTTTTTTTTCCTCAGGACTGTTTTTGCTATTCGGGGTTCTGGCAATTCCAATAAATTTCATGTTTTTTTTTTGTTCTATTGGTATAGGAATGCCATTGGTATTTTGATAAGGATTACTATATCAAATGAAAGCTCTGCACTGTGACAAAGTTGTATAAAATGCAAAGACATCCTACTTAATGGGAGATGATATCTACAACATCAAATGCTTGACAGTGAGTTAACATATGAAATGTACAAATAACTCATAGAAGTCAACAACATGAAAAATTAAAAAATGAACAAATGATCTGAATAGAAACACTTCTCTAAAGAAGATCTAAAATGGCCAATAGGAGCATAATAATATGTTCATCATCTCTTACTATGGAAATGTAAGTCAAAACAATAATAAGCTACATCTCTCCCACGAGACAATGGAAACTAACCAAAAGAAGATAAACAAGTGCTGAAAAGAATGTGAAGAAAAGAGAGCCCTTGTATACTGCTGAGTGAAATGTGAATTGGTAGAATCATTGAGAAAGTAGTATGGGGTTTTCTCAAAAAATTAAAAAGAGAAATTCCATACAGTTCAGTTATGCTATGATAGGGTGATTAGCCTAAAATACAAAAATACTCATTTGAAGACGTATTTTATCCATACATTTATTGCATCATTATTTAAAACAGCCAGGAACTGGACACACTAAGTTCCCATTGAAAAAGGATTGGTTAATGTAGCTGTGCTATATACACATAGTTGAATGCTATTCAACTCTAATGGAGATGAAATTCTGACATTTGCAAAATCATGGATGGACCTAGAAGGTATTAGGCCTAGTAAAATGTCACCCAGAAAAAGATAAGCCTGCATGATGTTACTTATGTGTGGTAAATTGAGAAAACAAATTAATAAACTAGATAAAATAAAAATAAATGTTTAAATAATAAGACCAATTAATGATTAGCTGAAGGAAAGAAAAAAGGGAGGTGGATATCAGGTAAAACAGGACGATCGTATGTAAAAGAACAGAATTGTATTTTCAGTGGTGAGTTTAAGATAGTATATATACTTTGATTTCAATGATGTGAACCTGAAAGTATATAGTTATTACGCAACATTACTTTAATTTAAAGAAAGTTTTTAGTAATCAGAAAATTGTATTCTTCTTTGAAAAATCTTTTAAAACTTTATATTGAGGAGGCCTCCCTGGTGGCTCAAGGGGCTAAGCACTGCACTATGAAGCACCCATAACCCCTGGGGCACGAGTTCGATCCCCTGCCATGGAGGTGACCCACATGGTGCAGCAGCCCTCTCCTATCTCACCCGCTGCTCCCCTCAGCAGTGCATTTTGGTTGATCTGCCTGTTATGGCCCCCATTCTGTCTCTGATGAGTCCTCTCACCCCTACACCTCTGGCTTGTAACCCAGTTCTCGTATGCATAAATAAATCTTTTTAAAAAACATTTTTTTTATAGAAGTAGCATTGGTTTATAACACTGTAATGATTTAGGAGTATAGTATGACCTCCTTCAGGTGTTACTATACTATACTCACCACCCAGGTCCCCACAGTCCTCCATTATAGTTCATTGTACTGCCTCCTAACCATTCGCTCTCTGATAGCCTTAGCTCTACAACATATTTCTAGGGTTTGTTGTTAGTTTCATTTTATCTGATGCTTTGTTTCTCTATATTCCACATTCAAATGACACCATTCAGTGTTTCTTTCTCCTACTCACTTATTTCATTTAGTGTAATCCCCTCCAGTTCCATCTATGTTATTTTATGACAAAAGTAATTTTTTTAAATAGCTAAATAGTATTCCATTGTGTATATATACTGTATCTCCTAATTCACTTATTTGAACACTATTTCAAAGGACTTAATGCACAATCCTATATTAAGTGTAGCACCATTTGCAATAGCTAAGCTATAAAAAAATTATTGTAATATTGAGCTATATAAATAAACCTTAGAAAACAGTAGAAATAATCATAAAATAAACTGAGATTTAGACATTAAATTTACAATTTTTAACTATGAAAAGTTCATTATTAAAGTATATAAGACAATTTACATAACAACATAAATTATTGCTATTACATGTATTCACAAAGACCCTGTCTCCAAAATATATAAAGAACTCCTACAAAGCAATAAGATAAAAACAGATATTTAATTTAAAAAACATACCAATTAACAGAAAATTCATCATAAGAACAATACATGAAAGCCTCATTAGTCTTTAAAGGAATGAAAATTAAAAGCATATATAAATTTTAAAAAGTGACAGAATGGCTAAATTATTTTTTCAATACGAGCAATTATAATGGCAAATATTTGTGAAGGTGTCAAATAACTGAAATTTATATGCTTTTCTGGTCAGAGAATATGAACTGGTACATCAGCTTTGGAAAACTCCATTAATGATACTAAAGCAGATCGTAAATATGTCCTATGTCAGAACACAGTAGTAATATTATGTTCCAAGGCTACACTACATCTTTAAAAGATTATTAAATATAGAAGTGTCCTATACTACATTGCAATAACTATCACATTTGTCTTCTAGTTCCATTTCAACATCTTAACATCATATACTTATACCCCTGCTTTTCAAAAGTTTGATTTACATTCTTGGCTATTAGAAAACACCTTACTAGGTTTATGCTAGCTGAAATCTAAAGAAGATTCTAGCTTTTGCAACAAAAAGAAAGAAACACTGAAAATTAATATGCATACATTTCAACGGAATAATGTTGGGTGGTTAAAAGTGTTCTCATGCATGATCACTCAGCATACACCACAGAGTGTAACCTAGAAAGACATGCCCATGAGCTACTTTACTCAGAGGCAAGCTTCTGCTTGCCTAGTAACACTTCAGCCAATGGGAGAATGACACACCCAGCAAATGATAGGACACTTTACTTCAAACACTTGGTTTCCTCCAAAGGACGCTTCATTTATAATAGTCCCTCTAAAATTTATATAAGAACATTTCATTCTTTGTTCTGAGGAAGTGTGCTATGTCGGACCATAAGAACATACTTGCCAAATTGCTTTTTGTTATTGTTTCTATATAAATCTATTTTTGCTGGTGAAAGAACTGGCTGCCTATTATTTTGAGGTCAACAGTGCTCAGCATTGTTTTTGTAGCAGCTATTTTAGAGGCAGGCAGTGTACAACCCGAGAAGTTGGCACTGCCAAGTTCTTTTCCTGGGCATCACTTTATAACATTTACTTATGTATTTCTGATATCATTCCTGCTTTTATTTATGCTAGTGTTGTTTTAGATCTTATGTGTTATCTGGTATGATTTGGTAGGATATTTTTTGGATCTGGGAAATGCTCAGATTTTCCATATAAACTAATGGTATTGCTTCTTTGTTTTGTACAACATAAACTTAGAAAACTTTTCATAGAAATGCTCTCCTTAAAGATAAACTCATGCCAAAAAAAAAAAAAAGATAAACTCATGCCATTCACAGCAACATGGATGGAGCTAGAAGAGATCATGCTCAGTGACATGATCTTTCTAAGTCAGAAAGTAAAAGAAAAATATTGGATGGTTTCACTTATAGGAGGAACATAGGGGAACCAAATAAAGGATCAAGGAATAAAAATAACAATTAAAAAAAAACAACAAAACTAAACAGACAACTATAAATCAGAGACATTCTGCTGCTCAATCTCCCTGGAAAGGGATAGAGACAAAGGTGGAGGAGCACAAGAGACTATGGTGACGGTGCACTGGTGAATTGAGGGAGGAATTCTATGGGACTACACCTGAGAAAAGAAAGCAAACACTGTAAAAATAATAATTATTATTTATACACACAAAAGAAATGCTCTCCTTCTGGAGAGTGGGGAAAACATGTAACTCATAATTAGCAGTGGAGAACCCTGTGCAAAATGTTGAATATTGTTTTATATATATGTGTGTATATATGCATACATATACACACATATATACACATATATATACACACACACTGGGGTTATTTAAAAAAATTTTAATATTTTAATTTTTTCTTACAATGTTTACTTTCTTGACTATGTGTAGTCCCCATAGAAATTCTACCACCAAACCACCAATTCACCACCATCACCATATTCCATTGTGCTCTTCCACTCCCTGCCTTAATCCCAGCCCCATTCTCTTCCTGCAGAATGTCTCGGATTTGCAATTGTCTGTTTTATTTTTCTTTTGTTGTTGATGTTGTTAGTATTTTTTGGGGGGTTTCTATACAAAAATTTTACTCAAGTTGCAAGGAATACAAAAAGAAAAATAAAGGGATCCTCTGGAGAAGATGAAAAATTTAGGCTAAATCAACAACCATTTTTGAAAAATTTAATAAAGACCGCTGTGCTCTAAATAGTAAATGCCAAAACAAATGAACAAATAAACTCTAATTTGACATCTGGATGTTAAGCATTCTTACCAGTCCTTATTCAGATCAAAATCTCAACATTTGATATTTGACATTAAGAAATCCTTCTCATATAAGCCTTTCTTAAACATTCTTTTTGCTTTTTCTCCCTAGAAAAATACTTTCTTTATTCTCTTTCCTTTCTCTTACATTTTCTCCTTTATACTTTCCATATATTAATTACTAGAGCTGGCTCAAATTACTCAATCTCATCCAAAGTCTTCCACCTCGCAAATTTGTAATATTTAGTAACTGGAAATATTGGGGTGATTAAATAAAATAACGGAGGCAAAGCACTCAATACACAATCGAACACATGTCATGCATTATTTCTGTCTTTTTCCTTTCCCTTCCTAGTTTCTCTTGTAGTGTAATATTTGCCATTTCACTACTTTATACCTGTCTTCTCAGAGAATGGAATTAGGTAACGTAACTTATGACATAAATTTGAATGATTCTTAAATCTATATCTCTAATTTTAATACAGAACCTCTAGCTCCATATTTCACTGTTCACAAGACTGCTACTCTCAAATGCCAGTCACCTTCATAACAATATTAAAAAAATTCAAATTAATTATATAAGTATACCTTTTTCAAATTCTCTCTTCCTTTAAAATAGCTTATTACTCTCAGTGTTAGGGACTTAAGTAAATCTCAGTTCTAAAATATGTGATTATTTTAATTAAAAACACAGAAGAGTGGTCAGGGTAGTCAACTTTCATTTTTAAAATAGTTAAACTTCCAGTCTAATGAACCTTGAATGTCTGCTAAATGAACTACTGAATTGAACTTTAAACACAGAAGGAGTACCATATCTGAAGTACAGAAATAACTCATTCAACATATAACACTTAAAAATAAAGGCTATTGGGGCCTCCCTGGTGGCGCAGTGGGTTAAGCAACGCACTATGAAGCAAACCACAGCCACTGCAGCACGAGTTCCATCCCTGCTGCCAGCCAGGGAGGGGACCCACATGGCGCAGCAGACCTCTCCTGCCTTGCCTGCTGCTCCCCTCAGCAGTGTGTTTCAGTCAGTCTGCCTATTCTGCTCCCCGTTCTGTCTCTGATGAATCCTCTCACCATCCTGGACTCTGGCCTGTACCCCAGCTCTTGTATGTATAAATAAATAAATCTTATTTTTTAAATTTATTTTTTTAAATAAAAAAATAAAATAAATGCTATCTCTTGAAGGGCAGGAAAAAATGGTGCTGCATAGCAACACAGGTACCCTGCTGAAAAGAATATCCAAATTCAGAAATGCCAGGTTACAGAGCAGTGAATATCATGAAAAGACAATTACACATAATTTAAAGGTGTGTTTTAGTTTGTTGCGTAGCTCACACAATAACAAAAGACTTTGTGTGCATTTATAACTACCTGGTGAATAGATGAGAGAAGAATGATAATGTGTGCATATTATAATGAGAGATTCTTTTGCTAAACTAGGGAGGAATAGGGGACATTACAGAGGCAAATGAGAGGATCTCTTGTGTGCTGGAAATAGCAGATGAACACCATCACTGGAGTGTCCATTTGGATAATAGGACTATCTCTGACCACTGTTATCTACTCTCTGGACAGCTGGTTAACAGGACAAAGATAAAACCATTCTATTCCTGCATGACAGAAAAGTCTAAGTTCTTTCTCTAACAGTCACTGAGTCTTTCCAAATTACAGTGAGAAACATCACTCATCTAGTAAAGTCTACTTGCCATACACAGTAGCTTTGAACAATTCCAATATATTCACCTGAAATATACAGACATGTGCTCACTTCTTCACAATGCTCTAACATTAAAGGAAAGTCATGGAAGATAAAATGCAGAATAGCTGGACCTATAATATATAATAGCAGGCATTTCTATAATAGCCAAAGTGCTGCATGTATTAGAAGTCATTTTCTGTAAGAGCTCGCAATGAATAGGAAGGGAAATTATAACATGAAAATGAGGGTGCAAAGTGGATGATGCTTTAAAGCAGTGATTTGCTGTTACATGTCATTGGTTGACCTCACCTGTTTCTTTTTTAAATGCAGAGTGAAAACTTTAAACATTTAATCAAAGTAACTGAAATAAATTTAAACTATTTTTTTCTTTTGTTTTTCCCCTCTCACCCATTATTTCCTCGTCTACAATCAATATTATTATTTGGGAATACGTTAGGCAAATGCTAATTTATATCATTATATATATATATAGGTATATGTGCACATTTATATGTACATTTTTATTTATGCACATCAATATCTCAGTTTTACACACAAAAACTTACTTATTCTGAAAAAAATATAGTATGTGATTATAGAAAAAAAGAGAGCCACAAAGTAAATTTAACCTAGTCATCAGAACTGGATATTAGTTGTTTTCGTATTTTAACCAAGGGGTTAGTTTGTAATATTAAGGGAGAATCTATGAAGGGAAAAAAATGTAAAAAAAATCATAAATTTGAGGGTGAGAGCATTTATCAATAGTATTACTTTGTTTTAGAGTAAGCAGTGTGATCAGAGGACTAATTCAGATCCTGTAATTTGTCTATGTCTAATAATAAACAGTGATATCAGCTGAACTACAAAAGGAGGTTCATAAAGAAGCAATACAGAAGATACAACTAGGAATCTGTAACCAACTATTTATAAAGTTCTCTTTTTTGTACATTTGCATTCTGTAAATGTATGATGATTACTTTTGATTTATTTCTATGCAGAAAAAAGTGAGAATTATTATGATATCAATCAGAAGACTTGGAGGACTGAGATCAGGCACCACATATTTTGATTAACTAGCTACAACACTGTTTATATATTATGATTAGTATTCTTCTTGAAAATATATTTTCAAGATTTCAAAGCAATGTTATTTTTATTTTATATTATGCACCCACCTATTACATAATGCTGAGAGAATCCATTCTATATATTCTATTTTATTCTTTTATTGAATGAAAAAGAGTCATTAGATCAGTTATTGTGGTCACTGATCTTAACAGTTATCTGACACTATTAACCTCCTTAATCAATCATATAGGCCTTATCACATGGTTCTAGTGAGAATCATGTTATAAAATAAAAGTCTTAGAGTAAATTAACTTTAGAAATTAATTTCTTATATAAAAGTGTAATACTTGGAAAAATTATTAAAATGCAAGTGCCATATAACAAGAGCAGGAGTTTGAAAATACTCTTTTAGAAACTGGAAGCTTAATTTATATTTTTTGTTGTTGTTTCAACTTTGGCAAAATATCAAGAAGCCTCTGTTATTAGAGCAGTGTTGCTCTATCAAAGAATGAGCTAATTAAATTTACCAGTCATTAGTAACATATACTATAGGTCAAGTTTGATTTATAGTTATCTGATTTATAGATGAGGTGAGTGGTGGATTGAGTGAATTAAAGGATCCATTAGACTAGTTAAAAAGAATATGTACCTCTTTAGCAATTACTCTAATATCTTCACATTGAAATCAACTAACCATCTCACAAATCTGTAACCATCAGTTATGCATATAAATCACAATGCCTCTACTTTTTTCTACTTACTGTCACTAGCATGACCATAATCTTTAAAAATTTTACCCCTATAAAATTTGATTAGCAGCCTATACATGGCAGGTATCATGATCTTCAGTGACCCAAACACCACTGGGAATATTTGGTATTCATTCATTCATTGTTTCTTAATCATTTATTAAACTCTTGGGACTGAACTAACTTCAGGGATAAAATAATGCCTAGAAAATGTTTGGTATCTTTTAGGGGTTCTGATTCTAATGGAGAAGATTTTATATTATTCACATTAGAATGATAACTAGTTGCACAGATATGCACAAAGTGCTAAGGACACAAAAAGTTGATAACTACCATTCTGAATTCTTTTAGATCAAGCTATATACAGAGTTTATCCTAATAGATTCTATATGAAGAGTATGACATTCTGGCAGGAAAGATAGATGACGAGTTGGGAAATAAACATTTCAAGATAAAGAAATAGTTGACTTTCATTTATACATGTCTGCATATCTGTGTATGAATTCATGCATATGTGTTTGTCAGGAAGCATGAGAATACCAGATCAGAATAAAGGCCATTTATTACTCACAAAATTCCCTTAACAGAAGATCGATGCTCTAGTTTTTCTGAGGGCAACACTTATCAAATAGGAAAGACATGGAAGCTTGAAGTGTTGTTTGTATTTAAGGAAAGCAACATGTTTCAAAGCTGACAAGAATGATTCCTGTGTTCCTTATTCCATGATGGAATAATATTTAGGAAATAAGGAAAAATATGCTTAAACAAACAGTATTTCTAATATTATCATGGAATTTTCTTATCCTTTCAAATGAGTCAGGTGTTCTATTATGATACACAATATATACAATCAACTACTCATATGAACCTAATATATTAATTTTACTTTTTACATAATGACAATAATTCTCAGAAGCCTTTGGCCACTCTTTGATAATTCTCATAAGAATTTTTTAAAAATTTGATATTTTAGTAAAGAAAATTTGAGAAAGGGGCAAATCCAGTCTATGAATACTAGCCACAATAGTTCTGTGTCCATGAAAATTGATAGAAATTTTATTCAATTTAAAGTTGCCATGGTAAACATGAGAGCAAACTGTTAGCCTGAACCCCTTGAAGCTATTTGATCCAGTTTTCTTAGAAGATAAGATGTTAGCTATGTTACCAGAGCTATTTCTTTGAACCAAGTCGTATGATAAGAAGGGAGCGATGTTAGAGGTAGAAAGCAGTGTGGAACTATGATACAGAAAATTGAAAGACGTAACAAAGATACTGACCTGGGCATTGAAAGAGAGTTATATATCACACCTCTCAGCAACAAGGAAAAGGAGAAAATTTTAACATCTCTTTTTAAAAAATAGGTATTGAGTTTCTATGAGTCCACCAGAGCCCCATGTACTTAGCAAGTATACATGCTACTAAACTTTGTTGCCCTCTGGTTAATCTGGATTTTTATATTATTAATATTATTATTATTATTATTATTATTATTATTACAGGAGGATCTCAAGCAAAAACCCAGAAGGGTTAAAGGAAAATTATCTTTCCTCCCCTTCAGTTTGGCAATCTATGATGGAACCTGCTGAGACATCAAACTTACTGAGGAACCTACAGATGGGATCCTGGAAAACTGGCAGAAGCCAGTGAAGGGCTTTCTGTTCTTCTTGTTTCTGGTTCTGTTTTAGGTTTGTTTTCTTTTCTTTTCTTTCTTCTTCCCTGTTCTTGTTCTTTCAATATCTGCCTAAACAGAATACTACTGGAACCTGTACCCAGCCACAGAGGAACAGATATCAGGCAGAAATACCTAAAACCTCAGGAAGAGAAAACAGAAATCATGCCCACCAGCACCAATAGGACCGGGGCACAACAGACTCAATCCCGAAGGTTAACAATGGGAAAAAAGAAAAATACCAATGATCAAGCAGTTTCACCCAAAAACAATACACCACAGAAAGAAAGTCAGCATCCAGAACCTGATATATAGACACAGAGGACTACGTACAACTAACAGACAAAGAAATTGTAAAGACCATGATGAGAACAATCAAAGAGTTAAGAGACAATGCAGAAAGGGATAAGATCACAATCAAGGAAATGAGGAATGAGATGGATGCTCGACAAAAGAAAATAAAAGAAATAGAAGAAAGGGAAAGGAAAACAAATGAAGCAAATCAGAGACTACTGGAGGAGCTCAAAAATTACCAGGAAAACAGAATAGAAGAACTGGAAGAGCAAGTCAGTACTCTGGAAGACATGGACATAAAAGGAACCAAGAAAGATAAGGAAGGAGAAGTGAAAATGAAAAAGAATGAAGAAATGCTTCCAGTGCTATCTGATACCATCAAGGGGGTAATATAAGAGTTATAGGCATACCAGTAAATGTAGAGAGAGTAGCAGGCTCCGAGAACCTATTCAAAGAGATTCTTGATGAGAACTTCCCAAACATGAAAAAAGAAATGAAAATAGACATACAAGAAGCTAGAAGAACGCCAAATTACCACAATGAAAAG
>JAGFMF010012000.1:4721872-4746240 GCA_019455555.1 Galemys pyrenaicus
AAAAAAAAAAAAAAAAAAAAAAAAAAAAAAAAAAAAAAAAAAAAAAAAAAAAACCTCGTATAGTCAAAGCTCTCCTAATTGAAAAAAAGGGAAGTGGAGGGATTACATTTCCAGACTTCAAACTTTACTACAAAGCCACAATAATAAAAACTGCATGGTATTGGAACAAAAACAGACACATAGGCCAATGGACTAGAATAGAAAGCCCAGAAATAAACCCACAAGCTTGTGAACAACTAATCTTTGACAAAGGAGTAAAGAATATGCAATAGAATAAAGATAGCTTGTTCAATAAGTGGTGCTGGGCAAACTGGACTGCTATATGCAAAAGAATGAAACTAGAATACTGCCTTTCACCATGGACAAAAATCAACTCAAAATGGATTAAAGACTTAGACATAAGACCTGAAACCATGAAATATATAGAAGAAAAAGTAGGCAAAACCCTACATGACATACACATCAATAACATCTTTAGAGATACAACACCTAAAGCAAAGATAAACAGCTGGGACTACATCAAACTTAAAAGCTTCTGTACAGCAAAACACACTAACCAAAACAAAGTGACAACCCACCGACTGGGAAAAAAATCTTTGCACACAACATTACTGACAAGGGACTTATCACACAGATCCACAAAGAACTAACCAGACTAAACAAAAACAAAGTGAACAATCCAGTCAAAAAATGGGCAAAAGAGCTAAAAAGGCAATTCTCCCATTGGAAATGCAAATGGCCAACAGGCATATGAAAAAATGCTCAACTTCTCTTGTCATCAGAGAAATGCAAATCAAGACCACAATGAGGTATCACCTCACACCAGTGAGAATGGTACATATCAAAAAAAAGTAGCAACAACAACTGATGGTGAGGACGTGGAGAAAAAGGAACTTTCTTACACTGCTGGTGGGAATGCAAGCTGGTCCAACCATTATGGAAAGCAGTATGGCAGTTCCTCAATTTACTAAGAATGGAACTTCTATATGATCCAGCAATCCCACTCCTAGGAATATACCCAAAAGACACAAATCCAATGATTCAAAAGAATACCTGTTCCCCTATGTTTATCGCAGCACTCTTTACAATAGGTAAGACCTGGAAACAACCTCAATGCCCAAAAACAGATGAGTGGATTGGGAAGCTATGGTACATATACACGATGGAATACTATTCAGCAATCAAAAAAGAAAAACTAGATGCATTCATAGCAACATGGATGGAACTAGAAGGGATTATACTCAGTGAAATGAGTCAGAAGGCAAAAGAAAAATACCAGATAGTTCCTCCCCTAGGAGGAATATAAGGGAACCAAATAAGGATCAAGGAAAGGAATAAGAACAATAATTATTATAATAACAATAAAGACACAAAAACTAAAAATGAAAAGACAAGGGCAAATTGGGGACACTTGGTGGGGATGGGGGAGGAGGAGAGTTGAGGGCAGATGGGAGCATGGGGGACTGAGGTGATGGTGCACTGGTGATATGGTGATGGGGAATACATGGAAAAATATGTATTGCAAATTTTTTTCTCTGAATACATAAATTATTTCTGCTTCCTTTTATAATGAGATGTATCAACATTTGGGTAAGAAAACAGTACTTGTAGAATTTCTGTGTGACATCAATGGATCTACTAACCACTTATTTATGGTACTGAGATGAGAATTAAATGGAATAGTAAATGTGTAGCTAATCTGCTGAATGACCATAACCCTATTTTTTTGTTTCAAACTGTAATCTTATCTGTTAACAAATAACTTGCTTCAGTTTCCCTAGATGAAAACTCCAACAGGCTCCATGATTTTGCCTGTGGTTCTTAATGCTGGTTGAAATGTAGACTCATATGGAAGTATTAAAAACACTGTTGTCTACGGATAGAACTGCGGGAATTACCCTAATGAGTCAGGAGAAAGATAAATACTGTATGGTTTCACCTATATATGGAACACAGAGAAACCAAATAAAGGTTCAGTCAAAGACAAGCTTTAAAACTGATCATTGAAATCTTAGGCATCCAAGGGGAGAAATGGAAGGCGAGAGGAGAAGAAATGAGTGGGGGAGAGCACAACGGACTATGGTAGAGGACTATAGGTGATTTTATGGTAGGAAAGCTATGGTGACCAGGGCCTCCCTGGTGGTGCAGCAGGTTGAGCAGCACACAGTGAAGAATCCATGGCACAGCAGGGTGAGTCAGATCCCCGGACAGCAGACCTCTCCTGCCTTGCCCGCTGCTCCCCTCAGCAATGTATTTCAGTCAATCTGTCTGTTTTGCTCCCAGCTCTGTCTCTGGTTAATACTCTCACCTCCCACAACTCTGGCCTATACCCCAGCTCTTGTATGCATAAATGTATAAATCTTAAAAAAAAAAAAAAACTATGATGACCACACCTTAGGGGAGAAACCTTATACTGTGAGAAAGCTATGGTGAGCACACTTGAGGGGAACCAAAAGAATAATTAAGTCAAATGAATGTGGGGTCTATATATACACACAGACTGTAAAAACTCCCAAGGTATAATCAAAGTTGAGGACCATTGCTTTTACATAATAATTCATCTCACTATCACTTTCATTCACAAAATATAATATTGAATCTGATATTTGAATGTCTAGTCTAATACATTAAACAATATCCTGAATTGGATTTAAAGTTAAATCTTCTCTTGCTTGAGCTAACTAAGCTGAGTAAGGAGAGAGATACGGTTGATGTCTTATTTCATTGCACTGATCTTCACCCTCACTCCCATGGTATGGTTTCTGACTCATTCAGGACTAGAGAGCAAGAGGGGGTAGGAAGAAACATTCGGAACAGACTGACACCATGGTATGCCTTAGCATGTTACACCATGTTGTAAGCATGGCAGGTATCCAAAGCAGCAGCTTCCTCACTCAGTGAAGTCACTATTGACTATAATGAATACATTTCTGTTTTATCTGATCACTTGCTAACATACTACATCCTCTCCTTCGGTCTCAATAAGTTGATAGTTAACCGTTTTCTACCCAAGGCTCTTAAGCATAATACTGACTTTATAAAAAAATCTGATTCATTTATGGTTCTCATGTATTCCTTGTAAACTACTCAAGCACTGGCTGCCCTAATAACAACCCACTGTTCAGGCCCATCTTCAATTCAGTGATCTGTGTTTGAGCTAATCCAACAGCATTGAGTCAGTTTGTCTGTTGACTTTAATTTTTCAGGCAGGAATCAACTACTAAGCCCAAATAATATAACTAAAGTTAGGTTAACACCCTCTTACAAATTGGAGGTGAGACTACCCTTTTTCCTTGGGAATGCCTGTTACTGGGTACCAGAACATACTAATTCTAAAAAGTTTGTTCCATACATTGTCATCATTTCTCTATACTTGCATAGCCTCAATGTGGATGACAGTCAAATAAACAAAAAACAAAAACCTAAAGAGATACATTTTTGAGCACTGAATGTTTACATTTTTACCATAGGCGAGTACTGCATTGTGGAAACTAATATGCAGATTTCAAGAGTTCTTGACAAATTCCTCATTTAAACTGACTATTTAAAGACACTCATTAGCAAATGATAAGTCATTCACAGATACTAATTATTGACAATAGTCATGAGACTATTATGTCTGTCTTAAGAACTATTAAAAGTATTTGTATCATAAGACTATGTACTATAAAAACATATTGCCAGAGCCATCCAAGGAAATAATACCGAATTGAATAAGATTTGTTATTCATTGGGGGTTTATAAAACTCAATACAAAGATCAAAGGTTTAATACTCTGACATATTAAGCATATTTCCTCAAGGCTCTTTGAAATTTCTTTTACTTTGTGAATATTCCTCCTGGATTCACAAACAAGTGATTTTTTTCAAGCCACCAAGCATCACTGCTACCATGACACAGCCTCCCCTTGCCAAAGCAATATAAATCCACATTTTTATAAACAATCTTAATTCTTTAAAACACTTAAACATCTGTTCTAAGATGTGAAGGTAAATGGAGAGGAAATATCCACATGAGTTTTTATAGTGAAATAGGAAAATTAGCAGATGTACAAGTTTTTCCTCTGAAGCATAGATTGAAAAAGTCCTCCAGGATTTATATAAATTTAACCAACCAGCTGCCTTCCTGCTCCTAACCAGTTGATCCAAAATTAAATTAGAGTCTATTACATACACTTTTGATATAGAAATAAATATTCTATATTAATCACCATATAACTATGTATATGAAGGACAATTTGCTTTGATAATTCCCTTATGTCCTGTCATAGCTTCTTTAAAAAAAAATGTTTTCTTTGAACTATTTTCTAACTTCTATTTGAAAAAGACAAAAATTATGTAAGAAGACCAAGGTAGATCGGTACGCCTTTAATATATGTTATGTGGTGTTTCCCAGTCTGTTAGTAGATAGACTGATCTAGCTGGCTACAGCCCCATCATGGCATGGGGTTGATATTATAAACCAGTGAGAGCAATAGAAAATAATTAATATGACCATGAATAAGGCTAAAAATTAATGACTCTATAATTGGTCCTCAGGCAACCACTTTTGCTATATCTTTCAAGTATTTAGTTTGTAGCATTTATTTATAAATGTAAGTTACTCAGGGCCTCCCTGGTGCCACAAGGGGTTGTACGTTGCACTGTGGGGCTGGTCCAGCCACTGTAGTGCCAGTTAGATCACTAGCCAGGGAGGGACCCACATGGCGCAGCAGACCTCTCCTGCCTAACCCGTTGCTCCCCTCAGCAGTGTATTTCAGTTGATCTGCCTGTTCTGCTCCCCACTCTGTCTATGGTGAATCCTCTCACCCCTTGTGCCTCTGGTCTATACCCCAGCTCTTGTATGCATAAATAAATAAAATCTTAAAAAAAAAGTTGATCAAAGGGAATAGAGTAAAAAGGTAGAGAAATGTCTGTGAGAAATACATAGGCCTTTTAAATATTTCTTAATATTTAAAAGATACTTAAATTATGCCCTCCTGGATTACCAGAAAAGTCAGGTAGATATATAAATTATATAACTTTCTCATATATATATTTTTGCTTAATAAGTTCTCCTCAGTGAGGAAATTTATAGACTACTAAAAGCTTATTTCCATTTTTCTTGCTCTTGAAGGAACTGATACTTTCTACATATTAATAAGTACTGTGAGTGAGTAAGCATATGCCATTTTATCCTATTAATTATTCATATTGTCTTTATAATTTTCTATTGTCAACATTACAAGACTTTTTCATCTAATTTGTTAGTTTTCTTTTGGTGGATTTTTGTGAAGAGTTTTATGAGACAGTGTGAATGATTATTCATCACTTGAAATGTTGTGGATGTATAACTGACTACACAGTTACACAGTTAATAAGTAAACTCAGATACATTTTCTTCACTTCCTCTGTGGCATAGAGACAAAAGACCTAGAAACTAAGCATCTTAGCAAGTCTGTGTCAGCATTATTTTAATTATGAAAATCCTCACCTTATTGTTCAACTTGAAGATCAACAATCAGTGATGTAACTATCTAGTGCATTGTGTAGAGTGACCACTGTATGAACACTCATATTCCTGTCTCAGCATGTCTCATGCTGTCCAAGGAGAAAGTGGGTCATCAGTGCAGAACTCTCATCCTGAGCCTTCAAGACTGCTGTACTCTACATTCACCCAAGTTAGAAGTTTACCTTCCTAAAGGGTATGACACTTTTCTTTTGTTAAAAGTAGCCATAGTGCATAAATATAATCTTGTTCAGTCTCTCTAATCATCTTTGAGAAGAGAAAGTCCTATTATGCTAATCACTCTACTACTGCTTTGGAGGCATATATTACATTTTTTTAAAAGATTTATATTTTTATACATACAAGAACTCAGGTATAGGCCAGAGGTGCGGGGTGGGGGTGAGATTTACCAGAGGCAGAGTGGGGAGCAGAACAGGCAGATCTACTGAAATACACTGCTGAGGGGAGCAGCGGGCAAGGCAGTAGCAGTGTGCTATGCCATGTGGGTCACCTCTCTGGCTGGGGATGCAACTTGTGTTGCAGTTGTTGCGGATGCTTCGTAGTGTGATGCCTAATCTCCTGTGCCACCAGAGAGGCCCCGGCATATATTACACATAATAATGTAAAACTATTTAAATACTGTGAAATATTTACTATTTACAGAATTGACAAATGGTTAAAGATTCCATTCTTCCTTTTACATTTATGATAAACCAAAGAGATGTATGATCCAAAAGCTAATGAGAATTTTGTAACATTTAAAATGGAGATGAAAAATATAAAAATGTATTGTTTTAGATAAACAATGTGTTTGATTATTATACATTTGTTAGAAGATAAATAAAATTAAAATTCCAAAGCCATTTTCAAAGATGCCATTAAATGGTTTTTATTTCCAATATTTCATAATAATAGACAGATTGTTGGAATATATTTGCTTCGCCTATATCATTTTATCTTTCTTCATATAAGTATCCCAAACTCATGCCTTTTTATACTTTGTTCTAATTTTAAAGGAATAACATTGTTTATATCCAAAACTGTACTTTGATAAATTGATATTAAAGTTATTATCACAATACATATCTTCACCAGAAATTACTAAAAGGTGTATGACGAAGCCAAAATTTTATAAACCCAATTCCTCAATGGGATTCATATGGAGAGCATAAGTTCGCATAAATATATTTTTAATTCCCACTATGTTTTAGGTTAGATTTAAAGACTACAGCATTTATATAAAATACTGGAATAAAATGAATGTGACAGTTAAGATAAATTTTTGCATTTAATTATAGAGACTAAAAATAATAATGGCTTAATGGACTATCTTATTTTCAAAGTAAGTTTGTGAAAAAAATATAATCTTCATTTTATAGATAAAAAACAAAGCCTTAAAGAAATTCATCTTACTCTACATAATAACATTACCACTCCAAAACTTTAGAGTGCTATTTTTCTCACAAAACAAGGTCAGGAAGCACACAGCCCAGGGAATCATGACCTTGCCTGGACAGTTCTCAGGATTTAGCCTCTTTTTACATTTCTCCTTTGCTATTCTTAGCATTCAATTTCATCTTCATAGTTGTAAAATTTTATTCCTTCCAACATTACAGATAGGTAAGGTTCATAGGAAATGTGGAAGAAGAATATCAAAAATGCAAATGACTTTGGCCATTGGTATCTTTGACTAGGACCTGCAAGGGAACCTAGGAAATAAACTTTAAGGTGAGTATGAGTAGGTTGATGCTTTAATCAAACTCAAAACTGCCTTTCTATTAATAGAGTGGGGAATGACATTGGATATACAATGCAGGGTATGGTTTGGGAGATTAAGAATGTCCCTCTGGCACAAATAAGTGGAGCTGGGATTTATTTAATAAAAGGTAGCCTGATTCTATAACTCATGTTCTAAATTAGAAAAATGTATATGAGGAGTGAAAATGATGTCCTGTTAGTTTATCCTAGAAAATTCAGCTTTTGCTCATCATTAAAACAAATTGTCTGTAGAAGAATGACAGTATAGAAAATATAATGGTTAATCCTGAATTATATAAAAATATGATATCAATAATTTTAATAACCTATAAAATATATAGAAAGATTTAATACCTTTTCATAGATGTTTCCTCACTGGCCATTTGCTATGTTTCTCACCTCCCTTTTCTAAAATCTTTATGGATTCTACTTGGATCCTTTTGATTACTCATTCTTTAAGGAGGTGGGTTTTATTTTTGTGTTATAGAAACAACTATTTGCAGTGGGTACTTACTGAGAAATAGAATATTGTAAAAAGGACAATACCTAGTAGAAAAATAACAATCACCTTGGATAAATTGTTTAAAATATAGCTTAAATCACTTCTCTAGAGATTCCAAGTCATTTGATGTGACAGAAGTCCGTGTATCTCTATTTTTTTTTTTAAATTGCCATTTGACTTGGATATACATGGTCTAAGAACCACATTTCTACTAATACTTATTTTAATATTCAATATGTTGTTTCCTGGAAAAAAGTATGGTTCACATTTAAATTATTGTCTTTACAGTCCAGGAAATTGATACTCAACTAAGGAAACATAAAAACATATTAGACAAAAAGAGTAAAGCAACAGTCTCTGATTCCTTAGTCTCTCTTTGAAAAACTAGTGCCTACAGGACCACAGCTGGCATCGATGTGGATGTTGTACTTGCTCTGTGAAAAATTTTCCCCCTACTGGTATCATTTCTGGGTTAACCCTCACTAATCATATTGCCACTCAGAGGCTTTCTGGAAACTGGTGACTCATCGATGAAGTGATTTTTGAGAATTCACTGTCATCTGATGCTTTTAGAGTGATTTCTGAAACCAAGTTGTCCACTATTCTTATTCTTAAACTTCTTTTCCTCTCCCTTTTTTTTAAAAGATCTTTTTTCTACAGTTACTATTTCTAATTGCTTTTATCTTTCTATGCTTACAGTTCAGATTTCAGAGAGAGAGAGAGATTGATCAAATTCATGGATTTTTGTATTTTTTTCCTTCCAGCAACAGTTCATTTCTTAACTATATATTTGCTGGCAGTAGTAAGAACCCGTCCAAGACTAGTTAATAAGATGGAGCTAGAGCAAGCGAAAAATTCATTCACATAGCATCTGGCCTTTTAGTAGGGGACATAAGTGAAAATTTTTCAATTAGAAACTACTGGCATATCAAGCACCATAACTGAATTCTAATTTGCTCTTGAAGTAAGGGCCTCCCTAATGGTGCAAGGGGTTAAGTTGCAGTACTATGAAGCTATCTGCAGCCACCACAGCACAAGTTTGATCTCCAGCCAAGGAGGTGACCCACATGATGCTGACCTCTCCTATCCTCTCCTGTCTCACCTGTTACTCCCCTCAGCTGCATATTTCAGTATATCTGTCTGTTCTTCTCTCCACTGTGTCTCTGGTAAATCCTCTCACCATTCCCTCTGTCCCATACCTCTGTCCTTCACCCCAACTCTTGTATCCAAAATAAATATTTTTTTTAAAAAAAAGGGATATATACAACATGCTATCAAATTTTATGTTTTTTCCCCCATCAGTTTATTCTTGAGGCCATGTACCAATGTCAGAAGAACATTATGAAATAAATTAAAACAAAATGGCAAACACTATTAGCTAATGAAAGTGTCTGAATGTTTCCCACAAACTGAGAATCCAAAAGCACATAAACTACTATACGTGAATATAGATCTAATCAAGGACAGTACAATGAATACAAGTGTGGCATTGCCTTGCAAGTTACCATGAATTTTGCTTTTACATCTATTCTAAATGAGAGGAACTTATAGATGAATATTAACAAAGGAATAGTTCATTTCTTCACAAAAAGAAAACAGTATAAATTCACCAAAGTGAAAAAAAGATACAAAAACTAGAAATAAAAAGAAATGGAATATTTCATAATAGCATTTTGAAATATTGAATTGAGATTTTGCTGCATTTAAGATATCCCACTCACTTATGATTAAGTTCTATTTTCACTGGTCATGTAATTTATACACAAGTATATTAAGAGAACAGTTATGTAAAAACATTTAAAATCTTCAATGACACCTGTGGCCTACCCCCATAAAGAATGAATCAACATGTACAATTTCACTGAAAACTTTTCTCAGTTCAAATTAAAAAGAATTAATGAGTTTCACAAGCTCTTCCTTCATTGACAAGGAACAAGCAGGAAAAAAAACAGAATATATCAGAAATAGGAGAATAAAGTACACCAGATCTGTAAAGAGGAAATATTTTCATCTACAGATTAGATTATGGCATTGATATGGTGTTATTCTACAACATGGGTGTGGTTGGTGAACCAGGGGGATCTTTTGAGTCTTGAGCTTTTGGGAATGAAATTCAAGAAAGTGGGGATGACAACTATCTTTCTCTTTTGTAATCTGTTCTTTGTTATTGTGTTTAGAATTGATTGTATGCTTTCTAATAGACCAAAAGCCTATGCCAAGAGGCCTGAGAGATAATATTAAAGTGAGATTTTGAAGAGGGGCAAACAAAATATATAACTGATGAAAATGACAAGGCAGTGCTGATAACTGGCATAATAAAATGAAATCCATTCCCAGTGTCCCTAAACAATAAATGTAGTATCAGAATGCTCTATTCCAGAAGCATGTTGGTCAAAGTTGACGAGAAACTCCAAGTTCTAATAATCTTTTTACCAATAACAAATTCATAGGTAGCCTTGCAGCTCTAAATGATTTTATTATATCATATTTTACTTTTTCACCATTATTTATATAAATTCTGATTGTTTCAGCAAAATAAATTTTAGTTCTATGCTATATATAACAAATACATTAATGCAAGATGTTACATATTGATATAAATTTTGCTACAAAATATTTAGAATTTTATTTCAAAATTCATACTTTCAGATATATAAGTTTTTCTATTTTAATCTTAGTGGGAAACCATTCTACAGTTGTTAATTGAGTTCCTATTCAATACTGTGCTTGCTAATGTGAAGATTATAAAGAAAATTATTCCTTCTAATACCCATGGAATTATTCATTTGAGTTAAAAAATAAAAACCTTCAGCACACTTTAATATACTTGCAATATTTGTTTGAGAGAGCTTGTGAGCATGTATCATAGATAGTAACACTTGAAGGAAAACATCTAGATGAACCACTGTTAAAAATAGACAATGTTGAATATAAGAAAGTGAAGGAAGAAATCCAATTTAACAATTTGTACTGAATTTCAAATTAATTTGAAGTAATGATCTTATACTACAAATGTACATTTTCATTAGCTTATGTAGGAGAGAACTGGTTCTATTTTTATAGCATAATGCTTTATTATGATAGAAACTATCATGCGTGATTTATCTTTTCTATTAGTTAATTTTTAAAAATGTTCAGTTATGTAGAAATTGCTTGTAAAAATTTAAATCTTCTTTAAATATCACATTCTATTAAAGTGAACTTCTCAAAGTGTGAGCTACTCTTCATTGTGCAATGCTCCTTGGAGTTGTTTTCTAATTCTTCCTTCAAAAGGAGTTATTTCTCTTCCTTTTTCAGTACAGCACATAATGTAAAGTCCTCACTCCCTCCATTTTCTATTCTTCCCCTTTTGTTATATCCACTAGTACTACTTACAGAGCAAAGGCTTGTTCCTTACTTTTTTGGTTACCTAAGTACTTCTATGATTTTATATGAAATGAACCTTTGTGCTTGTTCAGGGCTAGGAAGAAAGTTTGTGAGATTGAAAGGTAGGAAGACAATCCATTGTTTATTCTCTTCTCCCCAGTCCCTGATATATCATACATACACCTAAGCCTCTGAACTAGAGATTTATAAAACTATATAACTAGAACAACCAACCATCTTTTAACAGCAACATATATCCTCAAAATGAAATATAAAATGAAGAGTATTTTTGTGCTGAATTTGGAGACAAAATCAATACATAGAAAAGCTGAAGTGATTTGACAAATATTGTCTGAGAAATAAATGCAAGCAGCCAGTGTAATAGAAAGACAGAGTTTGAAATACAAGAAAACCTTTAAAAACTTTAGAACTACCACCTCCATGAAAGTATATGAATGAGCTTTATGGAAATGTCTCAGACTAAAGGAAACATTTGTTGCTGTATTGCCCTTATTTATGACTTATCTCTTGCCCATTTTATAATATGATCCTGATTTTCGTCATGTTTTAGTCTCTATGCATTTACTCTTTTGAATTTGTTCTATCACCATTTGATCCTAGAGTCTGACTTCACTAATTTATACATTTGAGTATCTTGTCATAATGTGTCATTGCTTGAATTACAATTTTAAAGTACATTGAACAAAATCTGTTGACCACAAAACCCAAAACATACATATAAAGGGTGTTCACAACATTCATTGCCAATAGAGTTAATAAGTAAGATGCTTTTTCCAATAAATATACTGCAAATATTTATTGAATGCTTCCTGTCCTTGGTGCTAGAAACAAAGATTAATACGTTTATTAGTTAAATAATTTTAATTGACAATAAAAACTCAGTCAAGTATGTTTTTCTCTAATAAGGAGAAATGATTAACTCACTAAAATTGTGAAGACTCTATGTGATTCTTTGGTTCAACAAAGAACTAACTTTATTGCTCTTGTTTCTTTGAAATCTTTGTTACAGTTGTACTCACTCATAGTTTAACTTTCTTAAGTTAACTTTAAATTAAGTTTAAATTATGATATTTCATAATTTCAGGATGGTTTCCAGTAGCATTAACAGGTAAATGTTCTTTTTTAAAAAAGATTTATGCATAGAAGAGCTGGGGTGCAGTCCAGAAGGGTGAGGTGCGAGAGGATTCACCAGAGACAGAGTGGGGAACAGAACAGGCAGATTGACTGAAGTACACTTCTAAGGGGAACAGCGGGTGGGGCAGGAGAGGTCTGCTGTGCCATGTGGGCTCCCTCCCTGGCTGGTGATCAAACTCAGCTGCAGTGGCTGTGGATGCTTCCTATTGTGGTGCTTAACCCCTTGCGCCACCAGGGAGGCCCAGATGTTCTCTTTTCCCAGTAATATCAGAAAGGATTTTTAAACAGCACTGTTAGCAAAAGTCCTGCATATGCTGACAATGGCTTAGTTCAACATCCCTCAGGGACCACAAAGCTACAGCCCTTGGATAAAATCCAAGCCAGCCATTGATGGGAAACAGAATAAATTTACATTTTTTAGTGGTTGTGAATAAAAAGTGAGAAGGGTATGCAACAGAGAACACTGCAAAGCCTAAAATATATATGTATTGCTCTTTTTAGAAAAAGGATTGCTAACTGTTGCTTTCAACAATCAGAGTGGCTAGGTAATGTGATTTACTAACTTGTTGAAGGTTGGGGCATATGATAATCTTCAATATTTATGTTGAAGTTTGGTGGTTTATCAAAAAACCAAAGTACAGAATTATCATATGACCCATCATTCTGCTTCTAGGTATATACCCAAATGAAATAGAGACTGAAAGAGATATTTGTCAGTGCTCATTATCGCATTTTCCATAAAAGATGAATGCAACATAAATCTCTGTCCATGGATGAATGGATAAACATGGTATATAAATAACACAAAATATAGCCACAAAAAGAAATTAAGTTCTGATACATACTACAGCATGAATAAACCTTGAAAATCCTAAGTGTAGAGAGTCAGACACAAAAGTATAAGAGTTGTATGGTGCTTTTTGTATGGAATGTACAGAATAGGAAAATGTATAGAGACAGCTAGTATATTAAAGATTATCAAGAGGTGGGGAGAAGAGGTGATAGGGAGGTTTTACTTAGTAAATACATAATTTCTCTTCGGGGTAAAGAAAAATTTTTTGAAAATAGAAACTGGCTATAGCTGCATTCAGTGACTATCTAGTTAAACCACTGAATTACATATGTAAAATGGTAAAAGTTGCAAATTTATTTTTGATGCGTTTTACTACAATAAAGTAATATAAAGGATAGAAATATATTGACAAGCTCACTGCAGACTTTATCAAAGTCACTTCAAAGGTCCTTTTTTCTACCAACATGTATCATATACTATATTTATGATCATTGCAAGATAATTAGAATGAAACAGGAAAATATAACTCACCTGGAATCTCATTTCCAGAAATAAATACATTCTTTTGTGTGTGTTCCTGCATGTGCACACACGTGTGTACACACACACACACAACTATGAAAAATAAGCCTAGTGAATCCTGAACTCCCTATGACCTACTTAATGGGTAGATCCATATTTAATGGGTAAAAAGTCTTATTTCATGAACCATGAACTGTAAAGAATTATATGACCCTTTATTGATTGCATTATTAAAATGTCCTACCTGGGGATTTTCAGAGAAATACATAGTGCTACCTACAAATCCTGAGTAAGTTGTTTGCTATTTTTAGTATTTCCCAATAAGAAAAACTGTTGGAAATCTCTACTGCACCCTCTTGTTATAGGCTTGCCATATCGATCTATTTCTTCATTCTTTAAGACCACATTTGTCCTCACGTGGAGTTCTCCTCCTGATTTATGGTTTCCATAATCTCTCCATACTTAATAGACTTTGCTAATAGCTCTAGGATTTTTCCTATGTTGTACCACCTGATTTTTCCCACAGTGAACATGGAGAAAAGATTAATATAACCTTATCGCCCTCTGAATCTTAATCAATTTAAAAAAAAAAAACAAAAACATAGAATTAGAAAAAATTAGCCATATAAAGCTATTGCCAGTGAAACTTAGTGACACCTAAATCGTAATATCATGATTATTTAGGCCTCCAGGAACTCCTCTATTTAAAGTGTATCTGATTATCTCTTTAAATGTATATATTTTTATATAAAGTGCCTCACAAGACATAGGTGACCTAAGCTTTATGGTTTCAAATGTTTAGGTTTCCTTTCTGAAATTCATGGAGTTGGGAAGTGGAAACAAAAGCCTAGGTTTCAAATATGGTAACATTAAAATTTATCACCTCTACATCACAGATTTATGTTTCCTATAAATTGAAGAGCATGTTGCAAACACTGAGTTCTTTCAGTCTGCAAAACAATTACATTGTTTTAGATGCCCTCAAGGAACATATGTGTAATTTGTTTACTTCTGTGACTATCCTTAGTGGCACAAAGAGTAGCCCAAGGAAAGTAAGAACAAGAATACAGAAAAACAAATATGTATCAATAATCAAGTTGCCTCTAGAGGTCACTGAAAAAGAAGTTCATCTAAAATCTTTAGAAAAGTTTTGTAGAATAAATTCCACAATTTTCCTAGAAAGCAAATTTCTGGTTTAATTTTTTATATGTTTTTTACAATGTTTGCTTTCTTTTCTAGGTGTAATCCCCATAAAGATTCTACCACCAATTCATCCATGCACCATCAAAAACCAACTCAAATGGATCCAAGACTTAGACATAAGACCTGAAACTATAAAAAATATAGAATATAGGCAAAACACTACATGACATATATCTCAGTAACATCTTTAAAGATACATCATCTAAAGCAAAGAAAATTAAGGAAAAGGTAAATAGTTGAGACTACATCAAATTAAATAGCACCTGTACCCAAAACAGACATTACCCAAAACAAAGAGACACCCCACTGATTGGGAAAAAAAAAATTTGTACTCCATACAACTGATAAGGGACTGATCACAAAGATCTACAAAGAACTCACATGACTCAACAAAAACAAAGTAAACAACCAAGCTGGTTGAATTTTTAGTTTTTCCACTGACTCCTAATCCTCATTAGTTGAGTATTATGCTTGGGGTATGAAATACCAAGCATTTATGTGATTCCATAAACATGTATTGACCAAACTCCTCTAACCTGGTAAAATCTTCCAGAGAGAGAAGGTTCTTGAACTGGGAATTTATCAAAGTGCTCATAAATGTCAAACATCTGGCAAATTCAGAAATGATCTGAGGGGACACAGCACAGAATATGAATAAGGAAGTATCTCCACATTGTTTACAGCTATCTGTCCTCCATTGACATTAGGTAAGTTTGGCTTCTCTCCAAAACCTATTTTGAAAATTTCAGAAGTCATTATAGTTCTCCAAATTATGTACATAGTCCATGAAAACTTAGGAAAATGATCTAAACAAACAAATTAATTGATTTTATCCACATCTTTAGTACCTAAATGAAGCACCTCAAAATCCAACTTTAACTTAGAATTCTTCTATTGAGAGATTCAGTTTGAATTTCCCCACCTTTTCATTAATATTTAACTTGTCAGCTTCCAATCTCAAGAGATTGGGAGAAACATCCATTTTCTTACGTTTCCAACTCTGCCTTGACAATATGTGTGGACTACCAATCTGGTCACAAAGAACCATCAATGCTGCTTTATTCTTCTCAAACTCAATTCATAAACATCAGCATCAGTAACTGTAGGAAATCTATCTGTTCTATTACATTATATTAAATAGGTTTTCCTTTCATAGGTGAAGTCAAAAGGGTATAAAAGAAGTATTGAGCAACATAAATGTTAATATTTTAAACTTCTGGGAAATTTCTGAGAAATTAATTCATTCAAAATACTAAAATAGAGGATCAGAGAATCATCTAGTTTCAGTTACAACATACAAAGAGCTTGAAAATTGTCGTTCCCATTCATACACTAATAAAAGGTGACTCAACCAAAAGTCAGTCATTATATCTTACCCATATAAAACTAATGTCTCACAGTAAACTATTACCCGCAATATCAGGAAAGCTAGTCAGATTCAGAAACATACAGCAAAAAACTCAGCAATTCTGTTGCTGCAGAACACAAAACTACCAGGAAAATCTTCAGTAGAAGCACCAAAATTGTAATTTTAAGGAATTGTAAAGACTGAGTGTAAACTAGAATAAGATGAGAATCTTGGAAACATTAATCTTAGGTTTGCAATAACTGTCTATGGGCATTATGTCCTGGAACCACCAACATTAAGCAGTGAGAATTGAGGAAGATCTCATTGTGACCTTTCCTGGCAGAAGAGAACATTATCATTAAATATGGTGCTTGGCTTTCTCCATAGGTATCATAGTATTCTGTCTTTATGGAGTAGAAGAATTAATGTTGTTAAAATGTCCATACTATGAAAACCATTAACAGATTTAATGAAATCCTTGTCAAGATTCTAATTGTATTTTCCACAGAGGTAGAAAAATATTCCTAAAATTTATACAGAATCACAAAAGATCCCAAATATTCAAGCAATGATGAGAAAGAATAAAGCAGGAGACATTCCACTTACTGATTTCAAGTAAATGACAAAGATTAAATAAACCAATATAAAGACAGATACATACCAATGTAACCAGATCAGGAGCCCAGAAATAAACCCATTCATAGATGATCAAGTACTACTTTGACGGGAACCAAAAATACTCAATTTGAGAAGTCTCTTCAAGATGTGGTACTATAAAGTTGAGTTTTCATATTACATAAACCACAGAAATTAACTCAAAATGAATTAAAGACAACTATAAAACTAGAAACCACAAAATTCATAGCCGTAACATAGGAAAAAAGCTTCTTTATTTGGGTGTTGCCAGTGATTTTTTGGATCTGACACCTACAGTATAAGAAACAAAATAATAATAAAAAAATAAACAAGTGGGCCTACAGCAAAATAAAAGCTTCTACATAGCTAAGGAAAATATGAACCAATGAAAAGACAATGTACAGAATGGGAAAAAAAACATTTTCAAAATATATCTGATAAGGGGTTAAAATCCAAAATATACTAAGAACTCATACAAATCAAGTGCAAAAATATATAAACCAATTCAAAAAACAGGAAAAAGGATAGACATTTTTTCTGTAGAAATTATATGACTAAAATCAAGCACATGAAAAGAAGTTGAAAATCACTAATCATCAAGGAAATTCAAATCAAAACCACAGTGAAATATTACTGCCTGATGAAATGGCAATCAACAAAAAGACAAGAAAAGAAATGCTGGCAAAGTTCTAAAGGAAAAGACACCCTTTTGCAGTGTTGGTACAACTGCAAGTTACTACAGCTTCTACTGAAAAACAATATGGTGGTTTCCCCCACAATTAAAATAGAACTATCATTTAGTCCAGTAATTCTACTTCTGGGAGATAACTGAAGGAATAAGAAAATACTTTGTCAAAAGATATTTGCATCAACATGTTCATAACATTATTCATACCAATGTTAATAATAACATTGGATTGAAAGACAAAGAAAAATTTTGCCATGTCTAATTGTTAGTATAGCCCGACTTCTTCAGGTTAAAACCTAGACATTGGGGATACTTTTCCAGAGTTTGACTTTAATCATGTGAGACAGCTGAGTGTTGACCTAGAGCAAAAAGAGAACTTTAATCTTATCAGACCACTCGGTGAGTTTATCTGAACAAGTCTGTTCTTCCAGGTCTGGTGTATGTTCTTTCAGGTCATTTACAGTTAATTGTATAATATATAGATAGAGAGGATAGGAAATGCCAGTTAAGTATTTTACTCATCCAACAGGAAGGAATAAAAACACTGGAAAGAGGTAGTAATCGGAGATCAGGTATAGGATTAGGAAATACTTATTTTCTGACTTCTGATTGATGTGGAGTAAAGAAGACTGAAACACTGAGTGGTATGCACTTGATTTCATTTTTTTCTAAACTGTCTGAAAGTATTTTAAGTTGTCTTAGTTGAATGCATTATCAGACAGAACATTATCACAGAAAGTTGAAAATGAAAAATGGCATATTAAATAACAGGAAACATATAATAATCCCCAATTCATCATGGCTAGATTAGCACCATGTGGTCTTCTAGAGTACACACAAACTTAGCAGAAGTTGTACATGGGGATCTATACACAAGTGAACTTATATCTTTTGCCTCCAATTCCATAATATCACCAAATGAAGAAAATCCAAATAGAAATTATGGGATACAATGATTATTACAAATAGAGAATATAAACAGTTGTCTCTTGATAAGATTCCTAATGTTAGAAATACTAGAATACTAGAAAGGGAAGTCTGAGCAAATTTCCCAAATATATCTAGGATTTCTGCAATAAAACCAATCATCAGTGTGTAAGGAAAACAAATAAACCAGACTATATTTTGTCTTCCACACAAGAGCAAGTCCATATATTGAATTGTTGTGTTTTCCACCATCTGGACATCTAAGAAACAGCAACATATCAGTTGTATGGCTATGGGCACAGTGTAAAGGGGGCCAGGCAAAATTGCTGTTCTGCCTCTCTCAACATTGTTGTCACTCTTTCTCTGTCTGCCTACCTGTGTATGTGATCCCTGTCTCATCGTTAAAGAACTGCAAAACCCACTGAAGGCTCCAAAATTCTCTCTTTGTCTGTGAGAGCTGACAATGAACCTACCTGACCTGGGATGATTTCACAACACATGGTCCCATACCAGTCCAGAGATGATTACCAAATCCGAACCATTGTAATGCAATGTACTTGTTTCAGCAGGCACACACTTCAGTGAGAATGGAGAAAAGAATTTAGACAAAAACCCAAGTCATCTCTCAATGACTAACAAGTTTCAAGAGAACACATTTTGATTTGAGTTCACTCAACATCAAATTGATTCATAAGCTTTTGCCTATACCTGCCTACCAATATGGATAGAAAACTAGTCAGGCAAACTAGGAAATATGAAAAAACCACATATGTAAAGGTATTAAACTTTGTTAACTTAAAAAATAATTACCTTAGAGAAAGAAACCTATATATTTTTAACTGGCAAAGTTAAAACCTATGTTAAGACTCCTACTTTAATATCTAGTTAGTAGAGAATTCTATGAGAACAGATAAAATCATTTATATAAAAAATACAATATATGTTTTCAAAGCTTTTGTTTTAGTGTGTAAAACTTTGACCTCATTAATAATTGTTCCCCCATGAACTTTATTCAAAAACTTCAAAGGAACCACATCCTTTCAAGTAACTTCTAGTGGACAATTAAAGAGTATTTTTTCAAAAATTCTTATAGAATTTCTTATAAGAATTTTCTTATAGAAAAATTCTAAAGCTTTTTCACCCTTGGTATGATACTGATTCATTAATTTGGCTCATGAATTCTAGTCACTGTCTGCTTTTCACAGACTTAAGGTAGTGACACTGTCCCTTAAGGAAAAAGATTTTTATGGACTTGGCTCTATGATCTACACTGGGGAGCACAAAAACAACTAGTTGGGCCATTTGGTGACCAGGTTTGCTCTACATATGTGTATCATACAGTCATTTGTTTAGTTGACAACATGTAAAGATTCAAATATTTATACAAATTTAGATTCTCTTATTATTTTAATAGAAAAGATATCCACTATCTTTCCTATACACGGGACATGTATTTTTTCATAGCACCATGATCTGTTTTATATCAACTTCCCTTTCAGCTGTGACAAGAAATATTAAGTTCACAACTACCTCTACCAGTCTCTAGTATATTAGAGTCAATTTTTTCACTCATTTATATTTCCTGCCTGGTCCTTGTAGGCATATAAATTTGTGAGATCTTGACACAGACACTCACTTATGTGTTAGTGTCTTTCTGTATAAATTTTAGTCAAGTTCTAATGATAAATCAAAATCTTAAACTGAACTCATGGCATAATACATGTCATTAATTTCTCAAGTTTCTGAGAAAAATTTATTCTGAACAATATTTTCATAGATTCATTTATCATAAGTGCTACAGCATCTGCTAGACTCAGGACTCAGTCTTGAGTGTGAAGTCTGTTAAGCAGTTTTCACTCAGTATGAGACTATCTGACAAAGACTTTTACTTTTTTCCTGAAAAAATATTTCACTTGAGGTGTCCATAAAAAAAACAATGTTCCATTTTAAATTTCATGAGTGAAATTTTTATATTTACTAAATTTAATGGGTTACCCTCATACCACTTTAACCTGATTTGATCCATAGCATTCTATTCTAAACCATGGTATTACTAAAATACATTCATTTCTAACAAAATTTTGACTTCATCATCACTGACTTTATGAAGTATCTTTTAAGTTTTCAATATATTTTCAAGAACCACAATAGCATGTATCTAACCAACCCACATGCCTTTTACCTGGTATCTTCCAGTTGGAAAGATACAAAGTCTCTTTCAGGCATGAGGTTAAACATTTAGCTTATAGGGTATCTGATTACTACTCACTGGATACTAAATCAGGCATTAGCCTTCTCAAAAACAACTCAAAATACACTATGGAATTTAGTAATGGAATGGAATACATTTTCCTAACTTAGAGACATATTCAGAGGAAACATATATGACTACAATATACCTTGAAGATTAATGTAGATATTAACAGGCTTTTTTCACGAGTCCAACCAACTTGTTACATGCTTAGGAAACCAGAAGTCATTGTTTTTCTTTTAAGATATCATTTTCTACACTCAGATTCCACTATCAAAGTCAACACTCATGACACAAATGGTCTATTTTATTCTTGGTCAATCCCTTAATTTCTCACCATGGGTACATCCTAATTTCATCTTGTCTGTTCTTCATGTCATATGTCATCCTTATGGACTTTCATCTCCTTGCCACAAGTTTTACCAGGACACCATTACATGACAGAAAGCTCTGTTGTATTCTGTATCACTAGATCCTATCCTCCTATAATTAGCAATTGACCCTCAAACAACTAATCTAAATTCTAGGACTGCAACAGTTGACAATGAGAACTGCTAGCATCATTACATAGAAAAAAACATTCACATTGAAACCAGACATTAGTCAGAACAAGTGACAAGCAATAAGATCATTATATGAGATAGTAAAATTACAAAAGATAAAATGTCACTGAACAGTAAAGAACAGAAAGGAAATCATAAAGGCAGAGGTAAAAAAAAAATGTAGGCAATTATAAAATACATCAGAGGAGTTGCTTTATGTTATGAAAATTTTCCTGTATTTTTAAGTCTGCAGCTCTTTCCTATGTGTATCCTTCTGGGTTATAGATGGAAAAATATTTTGATGTTAGTATATTTTTTCTCTTGGTTCTCTTTTACCTTATCTCTGTTCAAGTAAATATCCAGATCTACTAACATTATCTCAAGGAAGGTATTGATCTCAGCAGGGCAAAAAGAAAATACAACTTAAAATTATATGGAATTATTTTGTCCCCCAAATACATATGTTAGCAAAGCCTAGTGAGTTTAAGAGGAGTTACAAGAAAGGAATATATGGTCATGAGTGAAGCATCTTGACTATAAGAGAGAAAAATATGTATTTACAAAAAATGTAAAATAAACCTACCCTCCCAATACTCTAGATTGTACAGAATGGAGGAAGGAAGGGAGGTAGGAATGAAGGAAAAATAAAGGGAGGAAGAGGGAGAGAATATCAATATGAATTTTCTCTTTGACTTGCAGATGATAGTTTTCTGCCTGTGCCCTGATCTTCTCTTACAAGGATATCAGTCATATTGGATAAGCGTCCAACCATATGATCTCATTTTACCTGAATTATCTCCTTAATGGCCCTATCTTAGAATTTGTCACACTCTCAGAAAAAGTGGTTAAAACTTTAACATATTAATTTGGGGTATACATAATGTAGCCTCCATAAGAGATGTCCATAGTTCTTAAAAATGGAGGAACACATATGCTGAAAACAGCCAGTGTAACCAGGGAATTTATAAAGCAAGCACGATGGAAGAGGTAACTTTGTGGTATACATTAGCAAATAGGTCCATAAGAGCAAAAATGCCTTTCTGCTAACAATGGTTTGCAGTCAACAAAAAATAAACAAAACAAGATCTGAAGGGAGTTAAGCATCAATCACAGTGGATGTCTGCATAGTAAATAGTTGACTTGATGACCTGATTGGTTCTCTATCTTGACATTATAGAAACCTGGTTACTGTGCCACAAACTTGGGAAGACAGAACTGATGTGACAGGCAGGATGTCTGAAAGGCAGCACAGAATCAAAATTTAAGTTCCTTTTAGGAAATAAAGTTATAATGCTTTTAGATCAAAGTTAGGAACTGAAATTAAAGCCAGCTACCATATTAGACCACTAATATTTTCAGTACTTGGATTCTATCCTTACAAGCAAATTAGTTTAAATAAAACAGAAAATGAAATTTACTAACAGTTGCTGACTAGATAAAGTAGTAAAGTGGTCGCTGGGAGATATACCTCTCAATTCTGTGCTGACATATGTGGTGCAAAATCTAATAATGAAACTGTTTACTATAGTCTACAGATCACATGACCATTGTATGTAAAGTTCTGACAGGTCTTGTAGCAAGTGTTTCAGAGAAGTTCCAAAAGAATAAAGCATGCACTGGTGAGAAAGTGATTAACTGCAGATAATGTTGCCTGCTGGAAACAGATAAGAAAAGTCAGAGAGATAGCTTGTGACTATTCTAGAAACATTTCTTGCTTGTAGGCAAGTTCTAAAATCATTAATACTCAGGCCAGAAACAAAGTATGCACATTTCTGAATTTAAATAAATTTCTACTGCTGCTACATTAAAGTTGAATTCCTAACACATTAAGGTTAGAATCTTGGTGAAGAGGGTCATAGGAAAAACTAGATGCCCACAAAACTCCAGCCTCTTGGAAGTCATATTTAAACATAGCTGTGTAGATAGGGAGAAGGGACACAGTGAATGAAAAAATGCCCCCCCCCGCTCCCCCCCCCCACCCCGACCCAACCAAGTAACTTACCTATCTTAATAAATACATACAAATACAAATGTATCAAGTAGGGACAAAGATTTGAAAGTAGTGAAAGCCAAGGGGTAACAATCAAATATAAAGAAAGGTTCTCTGATGCTCTGTCCACAAATCCTACTCTTGGTAAGAATCTCTGATTTTTAACCATTACCAGAAAGATGGAGTTTTGAGGACTGGTTTTTCTCTAAGCAACATGAAATACACAGAATCCAGGGTCCTTCACAGCAGTTATGCTGCAGAGGTCAAATTAACATAGTTGTGTGATGGACAAACAATATACCAAAAGATTGACTCATATCTTTATCGTATCTTGGATGCTCAGCAATTTCTTGACCAGATTTTAGAGATGCTATTAGCAGTCAAAGTTCACAATTTATAGAGCCCCCTTGGGGGAAACCAAGCCCTCAAAGTGTGGAGAATTAGCACTGTTAACCAAGAACAGACTCCACTGTCACTATTACTGAAGTAAGAGAATGATGTGATATCCATGGAATTCCCTAGTCTATACTGGACCTCAACATTCAACAATTGACATTAGTAGTATTAAACAAACAATTATATTCCAGGACAAGTTATTTACTTTTGGGACAGAAATTCCAGATATTTTCTTTATGTATTTTCTAGATGACATTGTTTCCAGTAATAAAATTATGCAGTTATTCAAAGGGTTTATTGATAATGGTTATTTTGCAATTAATATATTTAGACAAGGTGTATAGAATGTACAAGGTGCAAGAAAAAGAAGAGTACATTAAAGGTCTGAGGAGTGTGAACCCAAATAGCAGACTAGGTCTGACCTAGTCTGTGTCTGCCTCTGACATAAACACAGCATTTGCTTTGGACTTTTTCTCTTTGGAGAAAAAGGGTGTTTTAATGATAGGCAGCTGTAGATGCTATTGAGCAGGATATAGAAATATATTCATCTCTATATTCATCTATTGAGAGAGAGAAAAAAAGAGAGATTTCATGTAGCTCTTTCTTTTTTTTTTAAATAAGGGTATTCATCCATCATACGGATGGCCTCATCTAAACCATTCTTTTTATTCTTTTTTTTTTTTTAAGATTTATTTATTTATGCACACAAGCACTGGGGTACAGGCCAGAGGTGTGGGGGGTGAGAGGATTCACCAGAGAGAGCGGGGAGCAGAACAGGCAGATCAACAGAAGTACACTGCTGAG
>JAGFMF010012000.1:4746290-4864714 GCA_019455555.1 Galemys pyrenaicus
CCCTCCCTGGCCGGCAGCAGGGATCAAACTCATGCTGCAGTGGCTGCGGTCTGCTTCATAGTGCGTTGCTTAACCCACTGCGCCACCAGGGAGGCCCCTCATCTAAACCATTCTAAAGGCTCCTGCCTCCAAATACTATTGCACTGGGGATTAGCAATTCAACATAAAAATTTTGGGGGATGGATAATGTGTGTATACCGACAAAAGAGCATTATAAAAATTCAATTAATGCCTAGTTGACTAACGCTATCTTCAAGGTGAATGATCATCTACATGCTTTCTTTGATGCTTAAATAAACATATTCTTCACTACATAACTGAGTATCCCCCAGTGAATAGCTGGTTTAACAAAGGTTTGGGTACATTAAGAAAGGACAATCTATAAATAACCTCCTGGCCTCCTGTGTAAAAGGTGCAAACTTGAGAAATGTCACCTAGATTCATTCTTTTAACTTCGACTTGGGCTCCTAAGAATCTATCAGCAATAGAGTGTCTGGAAGTAGAAAGATTATGCTGTAGAAAGGGTGCCAGAGTGTCATGGATGCCACTATTCAATATTATGCAAAGACAAATACTAGAAAGCAGAATCTCTTATTAAGTTGAAATCCAATTGTTGTAGAGGAGAATAGAGTGGGAAAACAAACTAAAGCAGAGAAGTGTTAGAGAGACTGGACTTCACAACTGTTGAACTTCCTGAGCTTTTCAGTGCTCAGGAACTTTTCTTAGAACAGCTATAGTTTTCTCCTGCCTCACCCATATTTCCTAAGGTAATTTCCTTCTCCCCATTTTCTGATCTATTCTAAAAGCTAAGGCATACTAGTAAATGATTCATTTTTTTCTCTTTCATGTAACCACATATAGTAAATGTATCCTCATTTCAATTTTTACCATCCATGAAATGGTTGCCACTCTCCCAGCCTTGATTTTAAAATATTTCTGTCAACACAAATTTGGAGTTGAGAGAAAATTGCCTATAGCCAACTGTAGAACTGGACACTTCAAACTGAAATAAATTTAAAGATAAACAAAATATGAGGAGTCCAATGTTAGGAGGGATCTGGAAAGGATCAAGAAAGAAGATCTGGATAAGCACTATAGACTCAGCTCTCTAAAAGTAAACAACATTGTGTACAACATCAAAATAAGCCAAGTGCTTTTCTTTTTCTTAAAGAGGCAATGTAATCCTCTACCTACCACTATGCTTAGTGATTTCAGAGTCAGGGGGCAAAGTGCTTGATGTGAAAATACCGTATTCCAATAAGGCACATCAATCAGAAAGGCTGAGGATGGCATCAACAAATATCAACCCTATGTTGCACAGATGGATCAAATATTGGGTAGAAATATCATTAGAATAAAAAACCAGGAGCTAGGTCTTTGGAGCATGAAACATATATTTGGTAGGTGTAGATGATACTTACTAATCAATTAAAATCTCAACAGGCAGCATATAGATATACTGATGTTAAATTTCTAAATATTAGAAAATATTTTATTTTGACAAAAGCAAAAGTAAATTTTGAACTTACTCTTGATTACTATTTTTCTAAGAGATTCTAAATAGTAAGAAAATTTGCCAATTTGAATTTTAGAACGACTTCTTGGTAAATTAAAAGATATTACAACACTGTAAAATAAAATGATCTTGAAATTTTAATACATATTAATTCAGTAAAGTTCCTTTGAGCTTAGTAAGGTATTTATTTATTTAAAGATTTATTTATGCACACAAGAGCTGGGATACAGGATAGAGTCACCGGAGGTGAGAGGAGCCACCAGAGACAGAAAGAGGAGCCACCAGAGACAGAGTGGGGAGCAGAATAGGCAGATAGACTGGAATATGCTGCTGAGGGGAGTAGTGGGCAAGGCAAGAGAGGTCTGCTGTGCCACATGGGTCCCCTCCCTGTCCGGAGGCATGGATTGAACGAGTGCTGCAGTAGCTACGGTTTGCTTCACAGTGCATTGCTTAACCCACTGTGCCACCAGGGAGGCCCTAGTAAGGTATTAAACTTTACTATAAGAAACCAGTTTTTATTCTCTCCCCCATTAAGAACAGAAGGCTAAGATTTCATGATTGAGAAAGTATGAGTATTCATATCTTTTGGAGATACTAAAAAAATATATTTCTAACAATAAATTTTGAAAAGTTTAAGGAAAATAAGGGTACAGCATATAAAACAAAACACAAACTAGAGACTGAATTTACAGTTAGAAGGACTTACCAGTATTGTCTAAAGATAATGTGACTTTAGTAAAAGAATATCAAATACAAAAGCAGTAAGTTTAAAAGTGTTGATGGGGGAATAAAATGGCCAGAAAAAATCTAAGGGCAGCAAAACAATGGCTCTTTGAAATCAGTATCCAAAATGAAATGGCAAATAAAGGGTAAGGCTCACTTTTTGCAATGATATTATAATTGGTTGCAGAATGAAAGGGAATTATGCAATATTGTGTCTGAGAAAATAAATGTCAAAATTGGAAAAGGTAGAATTAGCATGTTTCACAAACAAACCCATGAAAAGTAAGTGAATAATATGAAGGTTCAAAACTGACACAAGATTCAGATTAATGACATTCTAGACAAGATAGACCCTTATGAAAATTAATTAATTTTTTGGCCATTTCAAAGAATTACAAGAAATAGCACAATTTTTGACAATTAGAAAGTAGAAAAATGTCTTTCTTTCCAAATGAATGAAAAGAAATTCTCAAAACTCCAAAATAATGAATTTACTGAATCATTACTGAATATCCTGATAGAACTTTAAAAGTGCATGGTTTAGCATAAATGCAGACAAAAAAAAAAAAAAAAAAACCAAAAATAAGCACTACAGAATGAATACCTATGCTCAAGAACAAGCTACTATAAAATTTACCCTGGAACAAATGTAAATCTCTGTGCCCAAATATTCTCACTTGTAAAATGGAGGAAACAATAGCACATATGTCTTCAATATATGGACCAAATTAAGTAAAATAATCAAAATTAGGTGCCTGGAACATTGCTTATAAATGACCAATAAAACACTGAATAAAGTTAAGCCATAAGTACAAGTAGTGTAAATATTATTATCACTGCCACTATCACCATAATTGCTTACTATTGCTGGTATTACTACTACAATGGTTTGTAAAAGTATTAAACATTTGGCACTAACTTAAATTTTTAAAATAATATCTAAAGTCAACATTTTTCCCCCTATTTGGTAGTGATTCTAGTAAGGAAGGTGAGAAATATACCATCTTAAAATCACAGTACATGTAGACTTTAGCTAAGTACATACAATTTTTCTAAAGATACATTTTGTGAAAAACTACATATGTAACTTGAATAATAGTATGACTAAACTGCTTCATAGCACACTGAATTCATCTATCAGCCAGCCAAGTATGGGTCAGTGTCCATTTGAAGACACTGAGTGCTATATACGTGAGTGCTATTACATATATATGGAAAATATAATTTATTATAATAGGAAGAGTCTCCTTAACTCAAACTATGGCATGCTCACAAAGAAAAAAGTGGGTAAAAGGAAGAAATAAATGTATTAACTTCTAGAGCAATTGACAATTGTAAATACTTTTCCATGATACCTTTCAAACCACCCAGCTACCCACAGGACCTCACTGAATGGGAATTTGGGAACAACTATTCATAATTAGTTCTCAGAAGTCATTTTAAAGTGACAATAGCACAGACTAGATTCAATCCTCCACAATAAATTTATAGTTCTATTTATAGCATTTATAATATATAATGTATATAATAATGGGATATAAATAATGTGTCCAGATGCTTTGTATTATCTTATTTAATGCTCATAACATTAGAAAGTGTAACTACCAACATCTTCATTTGAAAAACATCCAGATTTAAGATCTTTGCCTCAGTCCAGGGAAAAGTTAACAGCTTTCACATTCAGATTCCAGTTTTAAGGCACTTCTCTGTTTCTTATTCTTATCACAATTTGAAGTTGTCAGATTCAGTGAGATGGTAATATATAGTACTTTACAATCAAATGGTCTTGATAGTTGTAATTATGGACCATCAAAAAGGAAGTTTTATGAGTGACAAGTGTAAGGTAAACATAGATCCAAAATGAAATTCACAATAAAAAGGAAAATATATTTCAGAAATTAATGTGAAAAAAATTGAGTTTTCCTTCAACTCAATTCAAACCGACCATATGATTAGACAGTTTAGCAAATTACAATCATTTTAGTGCTTTTAACATAGGTTGGACAAAGAAGACATTTGTTGCTTAGTGTATTTGGGGCACTTGGGGGACATTGTGATGTGTTTTAGCCATATTTTAAGAATTGGCAAAAGTACACAGGAATAGGTAATTAGCAGAGATTATTTCTTATTAAGAATAGTTAATTGAAGACATCAATCATGAAAACAAAATACCATAAAAGTCTTATAAGGTCATAATCATGAAAAGTGAGATTCTGGATATAATAGAGGCAAAAGATCTATTGTACAAGGGTTTTTAAGAAATAGATGCTTAAATTTAAGAAACAGACGTTTATAGGAAGGGTATTTTAGGCTTAATATAATGAGATGAAAATACACATTTACTTAAAAGTCAAAGAGTTTTCCTAGAACTGAATTCACAATTTCTTTCTGGGTTCAAAGAAAAGCTGAAACCAATACATTGTATTACAGATTCATGTAAATGGATAAGAGATTGGAAAGTGTGATTTCTATGATCCTCCCAATGATTAGTGGAATTGGTATAATTTCAATGGGTTATTAGCAAATGTATAAACGGCTCTGAAATGGATAAGTGTGATGGCTGTATATTTAATGAACCAAGGAAAATATGATGCACTCATGCTTGGGAGGGTCAGATGTGACCATTCATGCAGAAATTGGTGGCATCTGTTGTCAGTTCAGAATTTCACAAGTACTGAATATTATCACTTCTGTGACACATTAAATGAATGTGCAATGCTCACTGGTTAAAGTGATGAGAACTGTTATATATCAAATTTCTCCCTCTGTTAAGCCACAAAATATAGTTGATGATCAATTGATCATTAAGCTGCTTTTAATGAGATCTTAAAATTTTGCACAAGGCTGAAATCAAAACTGTGTAATTTATTTCCTAATTATGTATGTGTGTATAAAATTAGAAATATTTATATATGTGTGTGTATATATATATCTGGAGATGGAATGAGTAAGACTTATATGTCAGAATACTTTGTGGTAGGTAAATGTGCATGTTTTTCAATATAATTCCAAATAGATAATTTTTTCCTGATTAAAACCAGAAAATTTTATAAAAGTTTTTCAGTTGTAACTTGAAGAGCATTCTTGTTCAAGGTGTTTTATCCTGTTTCTGAAGCTTAAGAAATCTATGATGGTCTGATTCAGTAATGCCAGGCAATCATTAAGAAGAATTAAAACATAAATAGAACAAAAGCAGACTAATTGCTGTGGAGAATGAAGTAGCCAATATTTATATCTTATTTACTTGTTTTCTAAAATTTGGGGTGGAACAATAAATATATATTAAAATAATATTGAAAGATAGCTCTTTACAAGGAATAGTGATTACTTTTTTTAAGTGGCAGAATTACTAGTCACTGCCATATCCTTTTTTCAGAAATAATGTTTAAATAAGCAGGAAAACAAGAGGCATAAGTAAACATTTTAGTTTTGAATAAACTACATCTTCAGTCCTAAACAAAAATAGAGGATGACTGAAATAAGAGAAAAGCAAATGTGTGTGGAAAATGTCAAGAAAAGATGATGGCAAAGTACAATTCTCCAAAGAAAATGGTACATACTGAGGGTCAATCTAAGCATAGTGTGCACATGCCAGTGATGAGTATTTCCCAGGACCCTGTTGGATTTCACTGAGTATTAGGAAAAATGGTGCCAAATGAATAAACACAAAAGTACCATTTTTTTAGGATGCCACTAAGGTCTTTTTTAGTTAGTAAAAAAGTTACTCTACAAATGCTGATTTCACTTATGTAAGTAAGTCCTAAAATGACTCCTCTGCAGACACATAAACATATTTATGCTTCGTAGGGAGAATAGTAAGTATATCAACTGTTTTATAAGAACTCATTTTGTTCAGAAGTGACTTGTTTTAAAAGCGTATCTGTGCAAAGATGATATAAGTTGAATAAAAGGCCAAGACACAAAAGCAAATACTCAACAGAAAAAAAAAAAAATGGAGCCACTGAGCAAATGAAAAGTGAACAAATAGTTCAGTAAAAATTTGAAAACAAGGAGAAAAGAATTCATGGAAAAAATCATCTTTTGCCACAACAGAAAAACAGCTATGGATTTTTTTGCATATTTTTAGAACTCCATGCCAGATATATGATTTGCAATATTTTCTCCTATTCTGTGGGTTGCCTTTTCACTCCATTGCTAATATCCTTTGATGAGCAACAGTTTTATATTTTCATGAAGTCTATTTTTCTTTAGTCACTTGTGTTTTTGCTATCACAGCCAAGGAATCACTGCCACATTGAATGTCATGAAACTTTTGCTCTATGTTTTTCTTTAGCTGTCATGTTTAGATTTTTTATCTATTTGAATGATTTTTTTTGTCTGTAAGTGTCCAACTTTATCTTTCGTGTATGGCATCTAATTTTCCTAGCACCTTTTGTTTAAAAGACTGTTCTTTCTCTATAGAATGATCTCAGGATCCTCACTGAAAATTATTTGAAACTGTGTATGTTAGGGTTTATTTCTGATATTTATTCTATTTTATTTGTTTATATGTTTGTCTTTATGCCAAAACCAGTCTGATTTTATTACTGGAGATTTGAAATAAGTTTTGAAATCAGAAAAACGAGAATTCTAACTTGTTGCTTTAACTATTAGGGGTCCTTTGAAACTTTCTATTAATTTTAGGGTGGATCTTTGATTTTTGTAAAAAATGCCATTGATATCTTAATACAGATTGCATACTGAATCTGTAGATAATCTTGGATAATATGGATAACTTAAGTGTATTAAGGTGTACATAACATTATCTTCTATTCGTTTGTAACTTTGATTTATTTTAGTAACATTTTGTAGCTTTAAAAACAAGTGTTTCTACTTCTTAGGGGAAATTCATTCTTTTTTGATGCAGTTGTAAATGAAACTGTTTTCTTAATTTCCTTAGAAGTCATTCATTGCTAGTGTGTAGAAATGCCACCAAATTTTATTTTTTTATTCTGAAACTATGGTGAATTAATTTGTTTAGCACCAATATATTTTGTTAAATGTTTAAAGTATGCCACAAATAAAGTTTTGTCTTTTGTAAATCAGATAACTTTCTTTCCAATTTTATACAATTTATTCCTTTTTCTTGCCTATTTTTATTCACTAGAATTCCTAGTACAATGTTTTATGTAAGTGAAAAGAGTAGGCATACTTGTCTGTTTCTGATGTTTCAGTCTCTGAAAAAAATATATATAATTATAAGTGAAATATACTGATGTGAATCTGGGACAAATAAATTCACATTTAACAATTAAAACAGAAATAGTTCTATATTAATGAAGATATAGAGTCCAATGAGACAGAGGTCTTTAAAATTTAAAGTATTATAATAAACCAAATTTCAAGCAGTTTTTACACAGTAAGCAGGATTTTGTAGTAGAATATATTTTCTAAATTCCTGCCTCTATAAAAATTTTTTCTATAATTTGGGTTGGGGGTCACATTTTGCCAAAGTGCTCAGTGTGATGAAGGCACACTTTGGCATAATGTGACCTTCCAAACACACATGTAACAGAGTTACATATATTACACTTATGGAACCATTTTTCTGTTTACAAATTCATCTTACTTCCTTTGTTCTAAAGTTTTTTTCACCTTTGTGAAAAGTCCTGTGAATCTGGTTAGATAACACTACAACTGGTGGGTGGGTGATCATATGAGAAACTATTAAAAGCCATACCTCCTTACTAATATCAGTAAGATTTTGCTTTATATTTGACTCATGCTAGTGTGTCCATGTGCACACACACACATACAATGCCTCAGCATCACTATTAGAATCTTTATCAGCATAAGCTGAGCAACTTTATTTGGAAAATCAAATATTGCAAATATCTTTCTTTGAGGAAAGGTTAAATTTTAACGATGTAATTAAATTTTTAGAATTTAATGGAAATAAAATTCTGTAGTTAATAATGTTGAAAAGAAATATCGGCATGTTATAAATGCCAATTGACCTTATTAACATACTTGAAAAAAACTGTTTATTTTTAGAAGATACCTATTTTGTAAAAATGCTTCAATTGTAAAGACCATTTTAAAGTAGTAGGATCTTGCTTCATTGGAATAGTTTATGATATGCTCCTTGTTTATATCACATGATCATCTAAAAGTAAAAAAAAATACTGGGTTTCTTATTCATTTAGGTATTCTTTGCAAGCACAAAATAATTCACTTTAGGTAATATTTTCTCAGATTACTTAGGTAACTAAGCATTTCCTTTAAACACTCATGAATATACCAAACAGACTGTTTTTATTATAATGAAAAATTAATAGAAAGCTCCTGCTCATTAAAACATCAAAGAAAGGAGTCTGCCAAAATGGAATCAGAATAAAGGCTCCTATTCCCCTTGCACTACATATTCACAACTGCAGAACAGAAAAGTCCACAAGTCCTGAAAGATAATCAGACGACAATTTCATAGTTCAGGGGGAAGGGCTAAGAAAAATTGATATTGAGCCATTTGTAGTGAAATGAGCATACAACCCATGAGAGGGAGTGGCTATTGTTGTATGAAGGTCTTCTCCTATTATTGATGCAGGGGAATGTGTGGGGGACATTATGATGTAGGGACATTAGAGATTCATTACTATATGGGAGAAAGGATTTCATAGAGTTGGCTTGTGGAATTGGAGGGGGCGGGTTATAATACTGAAGAACAAAGAGTAGGGTTACACAATGACAATTACTGGTTTAAGCCTGCGGTCCCCAATATAAAACAATGGAACCCGAATGGGCAGAGAGAGCCAGGAAAGTATGCATGTTTCCTCATAGAAGAGTCTAGTATTTGAAACCTACAGCTATGACACACCTGTTTAAACCTACCCAGGACCAAAATAGGGCACTAACTGAATTATTTGCACTAAGCAGAAATGAACAACCTGATCTCAACAATAGGAGCAAATGTCCCTGGCTAAGGCTCCATACTCAAAAAACAAAAAACAGAGAACAAAAACAAATCCCCACTTGTGACTTAGTCTCAACTGTAATCCTCACCAGGCATTGTATCTAGTGTTCAGTAATATACAAGTTGAGATTGGCAGGAAACCACACAAGACCTTTTGGCAGAGGATTGGAGTTAGGGATGGGTACCTCCATGGTTCCCTACCACATAGCTCAGGTACCTAGAGCACTATAGGAAGATTATCCCTTGATGGTCACTGGAGGTCCTGGTTCCTTTAGCTATTATCTCTTGCTGGTACCAGAACCCTAACCATTTGAACAAGTGCAAATGTAGCAGTCTATGAAAAAATGGATGCCCTGAATAAAATAAACTAGGGTTATACCCAGCACCTTGTAGGTAGAGGTGGAACACAAAGCCAATTTACTAAGATCATAAAAGGAAATTCACTACTATAATCCATAAAATATGAAAATAAAGAGAAGAACATATTACAAATGCTGTAACAAAAGGAAAAAAATAAAGAAACCCAGAGAGAAGTCTCAACCCAGCAGAATTGTTGCATATGCTTGCACAGGAGTTTAAGGTTAACAGTTTTAACCATGATTGTGAATTAAGAGAAACAAAGGATAGTAGAAAGCAGATTAAGAAAATATGACACTGCTACTTCTAAAATTAATGGATCTAAAAATACTGTAATTGAATTAAAATACTATAAAGGGCCTCAATAACAGACAAATAAAAGTGACATACAGAATTAATAAGCTTGAAAACATAATGGTATGGAATACACAAATAGAACATTGAAGAGGAAAGAGAATATAAGAAAAATGAAAATAATGTAAGAGCTCTTTATGATAGCCTAAAGAAAAATAGCATCTGTATCTTGAGGTCCCAAAAGGAGAAGAAAAAGAGAAGGTTTAGAAAATTTATTTAAAGAAATATTTGCTGAGGATCACATCAATTTGGAAAATGAACAAGATAGCCTGATCCATTATGGCCAATTGTTCTAAACACAATAATGCAATATACACTCCAAGATACATTAGAATGATCAAATTTAAGCTGTTGAAAACAATGGTAAGGACAGAATATTAAAATTGACAGTAGAGAGTAATTTATAAGAGAACACCGATTAGACAGTCATATATCTTATAGGCAAAAACCCAGAGAGATGTCTCAGTCCAGCAGAACTGTTCCATATGCTTGCATACACTCAAAGACAACAATTTCCAGCTTAGAATCCTTTATCCTGCAAGGCTGTTATTTAAGACAGAAAAAAGTATAAGGAGCTTCACTGACAATTGATCAACAGTCGATAAACATGAAAGAAATACTAAAAGGGCTATCTAACAACAAAACAAAACAAAAAGCTAACACACCTAAAATATACAATGTAAAGGAAGGGGTAAGTAAAGTGTGGTCCATCAGAATGAGTTGAGCTCAAATAACATAGTGCATTACAAACATAGTCTAATACAAACCTCAGTACATCCTTCAAACAGAAATCAACAGAAATAATGCATTAGGTAATCCAAGTGGATCCTAAACAAAACATAAAAAGGAATATGTCAATTGTAAACTAAAACATTTAAAAAGTAAAATGGCAATAAAAAAATCATAATTTAATGATCACTTTAAATGTATTTGGCTTTGAAATGACCTTCTATTTTAAAATAGAGTAACTGAGTAGATTTTAAAACAAAGTACAATCTTCTGCTTTATACAGGAAATCCATTATACCACCAAAGATAAAAAACAGACCTACAGCTAAGGAATGGAAGAAAATCCTACAAGCAAATGGCAATCAAAAAATAAAGCCCAATTATTTTTTGCCCTGAAAGAAAAAGCTAAATGGTAAAGAAAACCATAGACTTAAAGTGAAGGGACAGAAAATGGTATTCCAAGAAAATGGGAAAAAAACTGAAAGCATATTTATAACAGATAAAATAGGCTTTTCACCAAAAAAGGTAATAAATAATAAAGGACATTATAAAATGATTAAGGTATCAATACAGCAAGAAAACATAAGATTAATATAAATGTACTGAACATATAAAGCAAATATTAACAGACCAAAAAGAAGACACTGAAAGCAAAACCCACTTATCTCAATGGAAAGACCAAGAAAGAAAGTCAACTAAAATACAATGACCCTTAAACGACTTACTAAAATTAACTTAATAGATATTTATGGAGCATTCTACCCCCAAACAAAACACATTCTTATCAAATGCACATATAATATTATCAAGATAGATCAATAAATTCATGAATATTCAAAGCATATCAATCATCTTTACAGATTACAATGGCTTAAACTAGAAATTAAGCTAAAGAAAAAAGAGGAAAACTGCAAAAAAACGTGAAGAATAAGCAACAAATTATTGAAAATCTATTGGGTCACTGAGAAAATCAAAGGAGAAATCAAAAAGTACCTGGAGAAAAATGGAAATGAAGACACAAGTTATCAGCAAATAAGTGAAGAAGTAAAGGCAGTACTAAAAAGGAAGTTTAATGTAGTCCAAGAAATGTAGACCTGCCTCATGAAAAACAAGTTTAAACACAAATAAAAAATAAAAAAACTATATTTAAAGAAACTAAAAAAAGACAAACAAAAGCCAAAAAGTCAGTTGAAGGAGGGAAATAATTTTAAAATGCAGAAATAAGCAAAATATAGAGCCGGGCCTCCCTGGTGGCGCAGTGGGTTAAGCAACACACTATGAGGCAAACCACAGCCACTGCAGCACAAGTTCGATCCCTGCTGCCGGCCAGGGAGGGGACCCATATGGCTTGGCAGACCTTTCCTGCTGTGCCCGCTGCTCCTCTCAGCAGTGTACTTCTGTTGATCGGCCTGTTCTGCTCCCTGCTCTCTGTGGTGAATCCTTTCACCCCCGCCCCCGCCCCACTGGCCTGTACCCCAGTGCTTGTATGCATAAATAAATAAATCTTTAAAAAAAATAGAGAGCAAAAAATAATTCAAAGATCAGCAAAAACAAGTTTTTTCTTTGAAAAGTTAACAAGGTAGATGCTAAGGGTCATTTTCTCCATATAGGCTAAAGAGCATCATATACCTGACAAGGCAAAACTCTAAATTTGTCATGTACATAGAATTTTCTCTATAAGTTTCAATCTTGATCTTATTCATACAAATCTACGAAATTATAATTTGGTATGTGTTCATTTTTTTTTAAACACAGATTCACCAGATTGTTAATTTTGATCACATGAATGAAAATTTGAAATATATATTCTATGTACCTATACAACACCACTGAATTTCACTTCCTTAGTAACAAAATCTCCACATCAACCTTACAGTATACAGTCATTTTCTGCAAAAGAGATACAGTTTCAAACACACTGTTCTCTGTAATACAATATTTTTGCATTAGGAGCAACATAATGTGAGCTAGTAATTTTTATTGCACTTTTCCATTTGACAATTACTGCAAAACTTTAGCAGACATGCCCTCAAATAATATGATAATATAATAACAGCTTTTAAAATCTTGAAATTTAATCTTTTTTTGTTCTTCATTAAGAATAATTATCATCTTTTGCTATTTGATGGAAAATCTTGACAACTGCTCATTCAGGTAAATTTTGGTTTTAGTTTTACTATATAATGACAAGCATGTTCATACTGATATGTTTTAAAGCACTATTTACAATTCTTAAAGGCTTTGCTTTGCTAATGGTTTGTATACTCCTATGCTTCAACACCGTCTTTATTCCTCCACTCCCACCCTCTTAGAGGCAGTATATTGAAAAACCTAGTTACCTTGTATAGTTTTATATACTGTTAAGATCCCAATATAGTTTTATTATTCATTAACATTTAGTTGCACTTATAAGAGTTGTAGGGTCCACCCCCCTGTATATTGAATAAATACTTGTCAGTTGTGGATTTTGTTACTAGTGTAGGGTACCAAGGTCAGGGGGAGCTGCAGGGACTAGCCAGACTCTCTAAGGCATGGCTAGACTTGCTGGGATACATTCAACCTGTCAATGTTGAAGTATATGTGGTTGTAGGCAGATCCCAATATAGGGAAAGAGTAAGAATTCATCCCTAAATGCTAAAAATTCAGAAACTGGACTCCATTGTTAGGATACAGGTCACATAACTGTTGAATGAATGGAAGGATGGATGAGAGATGGCATGACATGTAAATTTGACTTTCACAGGAACTGAAACTTAATAGGTAGGAAACAAACACATGAGTTTAAAATAAATTCATGTGTTACAAATTATTCACAATAGATTAAAAAATATTTGCATCATTATAGGAATCAGAAAAACTGCCTTTCTTACTTGGATGTAGAATATGTATCTAAAAAAAAAAACCTGAACTATTGTCAATTACAACTAATTGAGCATTAGAACATACATGTCATTAGACACTGTATTTAAACTATTTTCTAGTAACAGATTCAAACAACTAATTTTTCCTGAACAAATTATTTTAAGTCTAAGGATGTTTATTTAAAAATGCACATACATAGGTTCAATGGGCACATGAAAATATGTTCTTTTGTATTACTAGAAAAATGGAATAATGCAAATTAAAACAATGAGATATCATCTCTGCTCTGTGAAAATTTCAATTATCCAAAACATGAGAAATAAGTATTGGGAAGGCTATGGAGAGAAGGGATCCTTCATACACTATTGGTGGGAATATAAAATGGTGCATTCACAGTATAGAGGCTCTTCCAAAATGTAAAAAATTTTAAAAAGACTGATACAAACATATTGGGAATGTTCAGTATGACACGGCCATTTTTTAAATACTAGATAGTTTTTAATATGGAAAAGCAGAAAATGTTAATTCACAAAAACAAGGTTATTCACTACATGATATATTCACTTGTTTAAAAATATGTATGTATAAAAACTGAAACTATATCTATTAAAGTACTATTCATTGGAGATTACGTGATACATCTATTCTACTTTAGTATTGATTAGTAGAAAATGAGAACACTAACTCAAAAAGATGTATGTACTCAATGTTTATCACTATATTATTCATAATAACCAGGATTTGGAAACAACCTAATTGCTCACAGACTGATGATTGAATAAATATGTGACATATACACACACACAATACTGTACAGTTATCCTAAAAATTAGTACTAATACAAATGTACAATTATTTAAAAAAGCAAATGAAATTGCAATTATAACTACTGAACCTGTAACAAATGGACTATGGTGATAGTGCACACATGAATTGGTGACGGGAATTTCATGGGTACGAGAAATACACACTGTACAAAAATGAAAAATAATGCAAAATACATATAAAATTAAAAAATAATTCCATTGCTACCCATTAATAGTCATTCCTTATATCCCACAATGAACCTCAGTCCTAGAAAATCACCAATTTACTTTCTTTCCATATAGTTTGCCTCTTCTGAACATTTCATATAAATTAAATGATATAATATGGGTCTTAAGTAACTGACTTTTTCACTTATAATGTGTTTAATGCCCATCAATGTTAGAGCATGTATCAGAATTGAAGACTTAAATGACAAAGTATCAATTTTTCATTATTCAATAGAAATAATAGTCCATTGTATAAATATATAACATTTTTGTTTCATGAAATTTAGTATTATTTTTTGTGTTTGTTGTTTTATTAATTAGTCTGTGTAACTTGAACTTCATATGAAAGGGGAATATTTATCTTGAGACACTTAAATAAAAGTTTAAGTCAAATTAAAAAAAATAGTAGAGAAATAATGTGAACAATTCTTTGCCCAAAATTTTGATAACTTAATGTGGCAATTACTTTAAAGAGACAAATGACCACCCACTCTCACACTATTTTATGATAATGTAATACGGCATCTCTAAAACCACATAACTACAATACAAGTAGAAGATTAATATAAACCATGGACTTCAATAAAACCTAATGTATCAATGTTGTTTCATAATTTTAATGAATGTACCACACTAATGAAAGACAGTAATTGAGAAAAATGTACTGGAGCTGGGGCTGGGAATGAAGAGATATATGGAACTATGTGTTAACCTGATTTTTTCTGTAAATATAAACTATACTAAAAATGGTGTCTATTTTTATATAAATAATAGAGAAATTTTGGGATCACACTTTGTCAACTTAATTCAAAAAGAAAATACAAGTTATTAAAATAAACATGTATTTTCAAAAAAACTGCTTAAGAAATCAGACATTTTCAAACCGTGGATTGAGTAATACTAACATGTGACTGGATTGAGCAATAATAATGCCTGATTTTGTGACAAAAGAGATGGCAAGTTATTTTTATTAGACAATTTAAGTGAATTGTAGAATCTTAGATTTTTTTAAAATGAATCAACATTTCTTAGAAATAGTTAATTTAGCAACTGATGAGTAAATGAGTAAAATATTAAAACCACATATTTCATATGAAACTAAATATAAGCTAAGTAGATGATAATGAAACTCTCTGCTCTCAAGTTGAATTTATTAAAATATTTTAAAATGAACTAGGCTGAACATTATAAAATAATGTACAAAAGAAGATAGAAGTCTGAATTAGAATGTGGCCTAATATAAACTCAAGTAAATTGTACAGAACTCAGCCCTACCATAGTTTCACACCATTTAACCCTGAGATCCACAGAGAATGCCACTGAAAATGATTTGGTAAATGCTTCAAGATAGATACGATCAATTGCCTATTAATAAGCTAGTAAAGGAAAAAGGATGATTATAATGGGATTCTATTAGGTTTTTTTTTTCTTACTTATACTGCATGTAGTGACCAAATCTTTAAATAGCTAGCATGATTTTTTTTTACTATATATTTTTAAAATTCTATTATTTATTGAGGGGACTTTGATTTAGAATGTTGTATATGATTCAACACATGTAAGTTCACAACTCTTCAAATGTATTTTACCACGCCACACACACCACAAAAGCACCCATAAATCCTCCACCACAGTCATTTAAATCGTCTTTCTATTTTCTTCCCCATCCTCACACCCTCTCACTTTGGTATCTTGAATTCCAAAGTCAGATTTTTAGGGTTTGCATTGGTTTGACTTTGACATTTTTGTTTCTCTATGTTATAAGACAAAAGGCATATTTTTATTTCTGTGTTCCACACACAAGTGAAATAATCCAGAATTTGTCTTTCTCCTTCTGATTTATTTTGTCTAGCATAATACCCTCCAATTCTATTCACATTAATACAAATAGCAAAATGTATTGTTTCATAGCTCAGTTGTATTCATTGTGCATATATAACACATCTTAATTCACTCATATGCCATTAGGCACTTAGGTTGTTTCTGTAATTTGGCTATTGTAAATACAGCTGTTATGAAATGTGAGTATATATATTCACTTGCATTAGTATTTTCATAGTCTTTGGATATCTAAGAATATAATTGCTGGATCATATGGTATCTCTAATTTTGTTTTTGGTTTGATATAAATTTTGGTTGATTTTTTTCAGGAATGTCATTGAAACTTTGATAGGCCTCTCCCCTTCCCCTCCCCCCTTCCCCTCCCTTCCCCTCAGAAGGGGGAAGGGCAAAGACGAGGAAGAGGCCAGAGGGTGCACAAGGGACTGAGGTGATGGTGCATGGGTGAAATGGTGGTGGGTACTCCCTGGGGACTACAAATGATGTCAAATGTAACTAATAAAAAGAAAAAAAGAAACTTTGATAGGCAATGCATTTGAAGCAGAATTGTTTTGAGTAAGATGCTCATTATAACACTGATAATAGAATACTGAGATTTTTCTAATGTTCTGTTGTACATAATTGTACTTATTGCCCAAGCAAGACAGGACTGAACATTTCCATTGTTGCCTCATTGTCTTCAAACTTTAAAAGTTGTTTAAATAATTGCATTAAAAATGTCAAGAAGGCCAAAAATCACTCAATAGATAAAACCTTTGTTTCTGCTAAACAATTAAGAGGGCCTTTGGTTTTGCTATCCTGAGAAAAATCTTTCATAGATATTCAAGTGAAACAATCTTTCCTAGAACACTCAAAGGAGACTGTAATAGTCTTACCTCCTGAGATAAGTTTTTCAATAAAGATTGTATCATACTAGACAAGTTATCACTCTCTTAAGTCTCAGTTATCTATTTTCCTTTGTCTTGAGTAAATTGAAGTCAATAATCATGAGTTTCCTGATTTGAGCTTCTTGAAGGTTTTCTGCCTTACTTTCTCATACTTAGTCTTTCTGTAAAAACTTTAAAATAGATATCTCTACATCTGTTTAAGGCCAACTCTCTAAGTTCCTGTTCCTTGCTTTTTTCTCCTGCCTTTCTTCATTAGGATTATATTTCAGTACTCATCCCTTCTCTTATCCTAATCTAAGCCGCAACTGGTTCTATAAACAAGCTTATAACCCACCATTTTGTTTAATTGTTCAAATTTTATTGGTTTGCCATTCAATTTCATAATTTTGAGAGTACAACTTTATACCTCCATATGTGCATGTTTCATTTTCTCTCCATCAAAGCTCCAGGGCCAATACCATTTTATGTGAACCTTTGCTCTTCTACCTTCAACCTCTTCTCCCTAGGAACTACTATATATTTCAAGGTCTAATAGTTATTTTTGTTTTTTGCCATTTTATTTCTTTGTATTCCACAAATGGGTGGAATCCTCTGACACTTCTTCAACTTTCTGACTTATTTCACTTAGCATGATCACCTCAAGATCCACCCATTTTGTTCCAAGTCACTATTTACATGTTTTTTAACAGCTGAGTTGTATTCCATTGAGTATATATTCTGTAATTACAGTATTCAGTCAAATGCCAATAGATATTTAGATCAGTTTGATAATTTGGCCATTATCAGTAATTCTAGCAAAACCCATATTCCTCATATCATTTAGTGGTTACTTGGTATTTTTAGATTTTTTTATATATATACCTACAAATATGAGGGTGGAAGAAAGACAATATACCATTTATTTAGTTTTTCTCTTTTATATTAGAGAATTCACTCTAAAACTGTTTTCCAAAGTTAATTAGGATATTTCTATTCATCCACATAGCTCCTTCAATGTGGATTTATCATTCATTTGTTATACAAGTGATTCATTAATCCCAGTCCGCATTCTCTTAGATTTCCTCTGGGCATCCTTGTTGATATTTAAAAAGTTTTGTACAACAAAGTTCACCTTAACAGATATGACACATGTGAAGAGGCATGTTTCTATTATCATGGTAACATGAAGAGCAGTTTTATCAAGTTTTCCTTAAGCTAACTCTTTGTAATTAATCCCGCTTTTACTCTACACCAACTATTTTATTATCCTTTCACTTTTGTTTGTCAAGAATATCACACAAATGGGGCCTCCCTGATGGTGCAGTGGGTTAAGCAATGCACTATGAAGCAAACCACAGCCACTGCAGCACGAGTTCGATCCCTGCAGCCGGCCAGGGAGGGGACCCACATGATGTGGCAGACCTCTCCTGCTGTGCCTGCTGCTCCCCTCAGCAGTGTACCTCTGTTGATCTGCCTATTCTGCTCCCTGCTCTGTCTGTGGTGAATCCTCTCACCCCCCCCCCCATGCCTCTGGCCTGTACCCCAGTGCTTGTGCGCATAAATAAATAAATTCTTTTTTTTAAATATCACACAAATGGAATTATAACATGCACCACTTATGTCTGAGTCACTGCACTTAGCAGAAAGCATTTAAGATTCATCACCATTTTTATTTTAAATAGGTTATTCCTTTATATTGCTGAATAATTTTCCATGGGATGTTTACAAGATTTTATCCATTTAATATGATAAAGGGCATTGGTATTTCTATTTGTTGGCAATGATGAATTAAAGTAACTGCACACAAATGTACAAATTTTTGTGTGGACATTTGAGTTCTGACATCATTTGTAAATTTATTGATGTGGAATTCTTGATAATATGGTAACATGTTAAACTTTTTAAGAAATAGCTCATCGGGCCTCCCCGGTGGCGCAGTGGGTTAAGTAACACACTATGAAGCAAACCACAGCCACTGCAGCACGAGTTCGATCCCTGCTGCCGGCCAGGGAGGAGACCCACATGGCAAGGCAGACCTCTCCTGCTGTGCCCGCTGCTCCCCTCAGCAGTGTACTTCCGTTGATCTGCCTGTTCTGCTCCCCGCTCTCTGTGGTGAATCCTCTCACCACCCCCACACCTCTGGCCTGTACCCCAGTGCTTGTACACATAAATAAATCTTTAAAAAAAAAAAAAGAAATAGCTCATCTGTGTTCTGAAACTGCCATGCATTTTGCATTCCCACCAGCATTGAATGAGAGTTTAAGTTGTTTGATATTCTAACTCTTGGTATTGTTATTTTTTAGCCTTTCTAGTAGATGTGTTTAATTTACATTTCCCTAATGAATGGTATATATCTCTTCATGAGCTTATTTATCATTTGTATATCTTGGTGAAATTGCTTATTTCACTGAACTGAAGAAAATTTTGGGATTTTAAAAAAAAGATTTACTTATGCATACAAGAACTGGGGTGCAGGCTAGAGATGTGGGGGGTGAGAGGATCCACCAGAGACAGAGCAGGAAGCAGAACAGATGGATCTACTGAAATACACTGCTGAGAGGAACAGCAGGCGAGGCGGGAGAGGTCTGCTGCACCATGTGGGTCAACTTGTGTTGCAATGACTGAGGTTTGCTTCACAGTGCATTGCTTAACAAACTGCGCCACCAGGGAGGCCCCTATGCTTTTTTTGTTTGTTTTTTTGTTTTTAAACTTTTATTTATTTATTTTGGTCTGGTGCAAAGAATTTCTTTTTACTTACATTTTACTCCCTGGTGGTGCAAGGGATAAAGTCTCAGCACTATGAAGCTACCAGCAGCCACTGCAGCCCGAGTTTGATCACCAGGCAGAGAACTAATCTTCATGGTGCAAGAGACCTCCTCTATCTCACCCGCTGCTTCCCTCAGCAGTGTATTTCAGTCAGTCAGCCTGTTCTGCTCCCCATTCTGTCCCTAGTGAATCCTCTCACACACCCCCTTTCACTTCTCTGGCTTACACCCCAGGTGTTCTATGCATAAATGAATAAATCTTTAAAAATCTTACATTTCTATTTGTTAATATAATATGCCTAGTTGGATTATTTCAAGTCCTGCTATTTATTTTTGGTTTTCTGTGAGTTATTGGATTTGTAGTATGAATTTGTTGCTATTTTGAGAAATTTTCATTGTGTTATCAAATATTTATTTTGCAGCATTTTCCCTCTCTTCTTACAAATATTCCAATTTCATATATAAGAGCTCATTTGATATTGTCCCACAGGATTTGGCTATTCTTCCTCCTTTGTTTTTATACTTTCAAAGGATATTTTAAATTCATACTCTTTCCTCTGCTGAGCCTAATGATGAACCAGCATATATACTTTTTTTATTTCTGTGGTATATATATATATCATTTATACTATTATCACTTCATTTTTTACATAGCTGTATTTTTTCTGCTGAAATTACCTATATGATTTAGCATGTTTCACATTTTTTTCATTAGCCTTTAATATATTAATTCTAACTTTTAAAAATCTATTACTTCTTGCATCTTATAATATCTGAATATAAATGTCTTTAAATTGCTTAGGTCAGAAATAAAAAGAAACATACAGGATGGTTTCACTTATAAGAAGAATATAAGGGAAAAAAATAAGGGATCAGGGAAAAAAAATAAAAATAAAAAACCAAACTAACAGACAAGTATAAAGCAGAGACATTCTACAGGGGAGGGGAGGGAGAGAGATCAAAGCAGATGATGGTGCACGGGCAAATTAGTGGTGGGAATTTTACAGGGACTACACCTGAGAGGAGACAGTATACATTGTACAAAAATAATCAATGATGTAAAATATATATAATTTTTTAAAAAGTCTTTACATTTCTGGGTAAATGACCAAAAGATATAATAAAAACACATCTTGAGCTCATATATTTTGTCAATGTCTGCATAGTATTTCTGGAAGGATATTGATAAAGCCACTAAAAGTAGCTCTGTCCAATGACAGAGAAATAGAGATACAGGACATTGTTATTTTTTTCTGTTTGCTTTTCTGGTTTTGACAATAAATATAAATAACTAAATATATAAATTAAAAACATGTTAACTATGTATTGAAAAAGTTCTTAGGTCTCAATATTGCTGACACAAGCTATTATTTTTGACATAGGCTACTCAAATATTAAATGAAAGTCAGCAAAGAAAATTTAAAATGATGATCAGTCAAACTTTTGAATCAAGACTATTAGATAAGAATTCAGAGAAAAAAATGAGGAAACTGGAGCTAATTAGAAATGCCCTAGAATCTCTAATTTTCTACAAAGAATAATATACTTTTTTTTTTTTTCTGGGTAACAAAAAGAAATGCAGAGAAGAAAGACAAGATGGTGACTTCTAATAAATGAATGGGGTTTTCAGTGCCTTTGGAAAAACCAGTCTTTTATTTCATGTCTTAGCAATCACTAACTGGCAGATGCATTCTAAAAATATGGAAATAAAACATATCTAAATCTCAATGGGAATATGGATACAAACTGCTGAGAGGTATACCTAACAATCCAGTGGGAACAGAACTGTATTTTTCTAAGTGCTTTGTGTAGGGACAAATGAGAGGGAAGGATCAGTTACACAGACTGTTGAAACTACCCAAGAAGAGTCTGAATGTCGATGGAGAGCAGCATATGAAAACGATTGGCAGGGTAAGTTATATGACCCAAGTAGGAAGGCAGTGCAGCCCACACTTCACATTTCCCCGGAAAAAGGGACCAAATCTCTTTTGCTGCAGTAAGAGTAACAAATAAGGTATTGTAACTATGGAATTATGGTGATGTGTGTTAATGTTTGAAAGGTGTTGCCTAATGTCTTGACCTTCTTAAAACTTTCAAACTATTGAAAGTCAGATGACTTGCTGCATTTACATGAAGTGCATCTCATCTACAGAAAACTGGGAACTTGGAAAAATATAAAAATAAAAATCATCATTGTTTCCCTCTCTTCAGAAATTTTAAATTTTATGTTTCATCATTTCAAGCACAGTCTACAAAATTTATGTCACTCTACCTTTACCTTTCAATGCACCTGCCTGGCAAAAACTTAGAGCTGGACAAAACCAATTATCCTGCTTCTGTATCTCACACCTGGGACATTAACCTCAGCTGCCAAAATAAATTTATGGTGCAACATTAAGATTTTCAAATTTTCTGGCAACCATTCTATTCCTCCTAGTCAGGTATGTCTGTATTTCTTCAAAATGACTATTTCAAAATTTTTACTTCTTTTAACCCACCATGCTCTCTTCTATTTATAAAATGACATTGTATCTACTTCAAAAAGAAAACAAGTCAGAATAAGGAGAGTGGGGGAAGGCATTTAGAACATCTCATGTTTACAGATGCAAAGCAGCCTACTTCTGATCTCATCCTATCTTCCTTATTTTCTTTCACCATTCCCTGAACTCTTCCTTTACCTCATAAATGGTCTTCAACATTCACACATACGATTATTTTCTGAATTCAAAATGAGAGGACATACATACCATATGTATTCATAAAGTCCATACACTTTCCTTCTATTCTTTTATAGTGAAATATACCCACCCCCCCAATGTCTTTGCCACTCTCCTTATGTCTCCAAAAACAAATTATAAAATAATATGGATCATCATCAACCAAAATCTCTCCTGTGAAGAGGTCACTATTTTTAAGTATGCTTTCCTGTCTTTGACTACCTTTAATTTCTTTATTTAAAAGTGTTTTATGTGCTGAACATCCTTTCTTCTCAACACATTTTCTTTGGTTTCTGTGCAATTCACTATCCTGGTTTTCTTCTACTCCATGTATTCTCTCTGTTTCGTTTGTTGACTTGCTTATTAATCAGTTTTTGATTGTTAGAGTTTAAGTTTCTCAGGTTTTTCCATGCATGGCATCTAATACTGTATGGCATGTTTACAAATTAAAATCTTTCAGCTTTCCTATGAATTCCAATTCCAAATAATTATCTCCAGTGGATGTCTTTCAGCACTAAAACTCAGTCACTGAAGTGAAGTCTATATTATCTACCACAAATCCATTTTCCATCTAGTTCTGGTTCCTACCAAAATGAATAGCACTGAAGTTCACCAAAATGTTTAAGCAAATAATCTGAAAATCATTTACTTCAACTCTCTCACCAGAAATCAAATAAATTTCTAGAACTTGAGGATGTTATTCCCTAAGTATCTATTCAGTTATTGTATCAATCTCGTTACCTTCATCACTTACCACTTTGAACTCTTGCAATAAAAATAACCTTTCCAAAAACATGTCATATTTTATAATTCTCATATCTAACTCTTTTAAATCTCTTTTCATTTCTCTTAAGGCTAAATACCTAAGTCCTTAATAGAAAATACAAGACTTCCAGAATCAAATCACAGCCTTTATTGGTGGCGGACACTGTGATTTGGATAATCCATAATTCTTTATAGTATAATTGTCCTTGCTTTGAAAGTCATATATTTTACCAGTTTCTATGGCAGCTGGGAAGCTTTTCAAGAAAAATGTTTTTCAGTCTATAGATATTTGGGTATAAACGTGTGTCAGTGCAAAATGGAATTTGTAGGGTGGGCTCTTTGTAAATTTTGCTTTCCTGCTTAAAATTACAGACCCTTTTTTCCTGGAATGTGGAACTGAAGGTGTGAGTTAAAAATGACCATTTTGGGGAATATGGAGCATTAGGAGGATAAAGAATGGCAAAACCAAAAAAAGCATAGCCTGGGAACCTCATGCCATATTTGAGCAGATAAACCAGTGGAAGAAATTTCATTTTATGTGAAAAAACTGAGTCTTTTCAAAGACTTTAAAAGTTACTTGCTATATAAGCACTTTCCCAATGATACATTATCAGACCTCATGGTACGCTTTCAGCTTTAGACAAATAGTGTACTTTATTGAAAAAATAATGTATATTAATTTATAAGTTTAATTTTAGGTTTTTTAATTCTAAAAAATTGTTTTAGAATTTCTTTCTAAAATTAATTTTTATCAACGGACTTCATGCATGCACTAACTTGACAGAAACCTTCTCCTAACATCATCATTCATATTTTTCATAACTCTTTAAGGAATCCCTTTAATCAAATTACTACAGAATGATCTTGTTTGATCTTAAAACTAGGTTATGTTTACCCTAATATGCCTTAAGAGTGGCTTTAACATTCTCTTTCTACACTGACATCACACTTATCCTTATCATTCTATCTAGACAGAGTAATATCTTATGGCAGGAAGCAAATTTCTCTGTTGATGCTCATCATATAGCAGGAATCTAGGCTAGTATTTTATAGATTTACTGACTGACTACATTAACTTAACATTTTGACATTGCTATGTGATTACAGCCTTATTGTTCCCTAAATACCTAATTGGCATCTCATAAATATTTGAGTAACTTCTTTTTATTTTACTAATTTTGTGTCACCTTTATATATTTCAAATAAACATGCATTTTTACTTTTCTCATTGAAGCCAGATTTAAATAGAGCTAAATACATAGCTTCTTTATGCACTATTTGGCCCTGTAATCCCTAGCCACTCAGCTTTCCTGGACTCTCAGCTGTCTCCTCAATTCAGGGGAAACCTTCCTGTGCTGCCTGGGTTCATACTCATTTCACTGGGCCTATGACAGTCTCTCCAGGAAATAAGTAGAAATAATTGTAGGATTCATCTTGCTTCCTATCTCAGAAGTAACTGTTCTTTACAACCTGATAACCAAAGCCTAAAACCTATCATTTTATATATTCTTAGTTGTTTCAGATGGGAAGGTAAATCTAATTCCTGTTGCTTCTTTTTACCTGGACATGAAGGTCATATTTAATGTACCTTAAGCCTACCATACTGCTATTTGATTTCTAATTCTTTCTTTTTTTGCTATTTGTTTCCTCCATAATTGTAATAGTGAAAGTTTCTATAATGCTAGGAAAATAATAAATGACTACCAGGTATGTCTTAGCCCTGTGCCTCTTAAGACTGAACACTCTTGCATATAATAGAAAGGTGTAGAATCTCAGAATATATTAATTTCTTATGATCAAAACCAAGGTACCATAAATTCAAATCAAGAGGAGGGTTACAAAAAAGAACCAGGGGGAAATAGGATAATTTTAACTTTGTTAAAGAGCTGGCTTTCTATTGTAACATAGAATACAAAACCAAATTGTAAGAAACATATCATACAAGCCACATATTCTTACAATCTCCATTTAGTAAGCCAGTAATGAAACTATGAACCCATACTCATTTGAATGAATATATAAAGTTGTTAAAAATTTCACTGAACTCTGATTCCTCCCTCATTTTGTTAATCTCATTCTATAGGAATGATCTATCCCTTTGTAAAGTAAAATCAAATACATTGCCTCAATTACAGTCTGAGTGACTATTACAGAGATTATGATCTTGAAAATGCTGAGATTTCCTAGACATAGAACTAAAATATGCCCAGAGAGGGCAACCACTGGAAATTCAAATCCACTAAATCAGAATCTGTGTTTTGACAAAATCCACAGATGACTCTCACCCACATTAAAACTTGAGAAACACTGGGGCCTCCATGGTGGCTTACTGGTTAAGTCTCAGTGTTATCACTGCTGTGACCTTAGTTAGAACCCTGGACAGAGACCTAACCCACATCTGGTACAACAGTTTTTCAGTAGAACTGCCTATTCTGCTCCCACTCTGTCTCAGGTGAATCCTCTCACCTCTGCTTCTCTGGCTCGAACCCCAGTTCTTCTACACAAAAAATAAAATCTTAAAAAATACGGGGTCTCCCTGGTGGCGCAAGGGGTTGGGCCACACTGTGGAGTCTGCGGCCTCTGTAGTGCTAGTTGGATCCCCAGCCAAGGAGGGCATCCACATGGTGCAGCAGACCTCTCCTTCCTCACCTGCTGGTCCCCTCAACTGTATAGTTTGGTAGATCTGCCTGTTCTGCTCCCCACTCTGTCTCTGGTGAATCTTCTCACCCCTTGCCTCTGGCCTGTAGCCCACCTGCATAAATAAATAAAAAAAAAAATCTCAAAAAAAATTTTTGTAGCCCAGCCCTCTCCCAGCATTTATATGGTTTCTGCAAGTGAGGCACTATAAACCTAAAAATTAAGGTTGTAGAAATCAGCTTTGCCAAGCAGACCACTTGGGGTCACTCCCATTGTTTGGTTTTTCTAAGAGGGAGTTTATGTCTAAGTAATCTAAGACATTGTGTTGTTCTACACAGGTTCTATGCAATACAAGAAAGCATAGCTACATAGGCATGTACTTCACTGAATGCATTCCAGCCTCTGTTCTAATCAACTGCTTATTTCACATTCCAGGACACAACGAGAATGACCAAACTGAGTTTCCTCAGTAGCAGATGCCTTTAAGGAAGTCAGGGGAGTTCACTAGGTGAAAAATTTAATAAACCTGCTCCAAATTGGGCCTTTAGGGACAATAAGTTCTCAAATAGCTCTGATTAGTACTTCAAAAGCTAGGGATAGTATTTGTGGTGAATTCTCTGGAAATAGGCTGGCCTAGTGGCTAGTGAGTAAAAGAACATAGAGAGAAATAAATCTCTAATAACACATTTTGCTAGGTTATTTGCTTTCTAGTATGTGGCATAAATCCCCTTTTCTGTGTCCCTGAGAATCTTCTGTAAAATCAACTTTGTACCCTAGTGCTTTTTTAGAGTGAATTTCCTTTTTCAGGAGAAGAATACTGGGCCCTGCTGTGAGGTTGGCATAAAGTAAAACCACAGGCTGTGAAGGAGAGAGTAATTGCCTGGGGTTACTCTATGCGCAGTTGCCTCTCTCCTGTATTCCTTCTTTGTGAGAGGACTGAAGATTATGCAATGGGATGCAAAGAGTACTTCCTGATGAGGTGGCTACCAATGAGCTCTCACCATGTCAAAGGCACTCTGTTTTGTGGGAGGATCTAGATACTCTGAGGTCTTGACTGTCATAGAAGGCTCATCTTTTAAAATCTGATTTCCTTTAATTTAGTACGTCAGGGATTAAAATGAGAGAGCTTATCTTAAGGGTCTGGCAGAAAATGGAATAACTACAATGAATTGTGCTCCTATTAATCTTTGTATCTCTAATGCCTTCATGGTTATATCACTGGATATATGGAAGGATAATCAAGTACTAATAGCTACAATCTCTTGCGTTATACTTTGAGCTAATTCTGTGGGAGGTAAATTTATTAAATATTTCAAGCATTTTCTGGAATCTTTAAAATAGTAATATGTTCATGTGCAATATTTTCTGAAGCTCATTAAGGAAATTTCGTCTATATCAACTCTGATAAACATTATCTAAAAGTAGATACATTTTGTCAATTGTGTATTGGGTTACAGATGGCATTTTACAATCTAACTGAAGAATCTAATGTGGTCATCTGGTTGTATAATGATTTAGACTACTGATAATGTTTTCCTTGTGGCCTCCTTGTCTCTTATGTCCTAGCATTGTTAGCTTTCCAATAAAACAATGGATGACAGAAAATATTGTTGGCCATTCTCAAACTCATTCACACTTTCTGATATAACTCAGCTGCTGAAAGAAGATTCACAATGCATAAAACCTTCTCTGTCCCACATTAGGGATAGTTTACAAGCTATTTTTACACTGGGTAGAAGTTAATATTAATTCACTCATTAGACAGAGAAAACACATAATGAAAATATATTGAAGTTGTATTTCACAATGTGATTTAATTTTGGGGTGTGCTTTTTCTCCTGGACATGATAATCTAAATTATTTTTTTTTAGATAAAAGCATATTAACTTCTAAAAAATTGCATATATATCCTTGCTATAAATCGTTTTCTAGTCTTTATTATTTTCAGATGTAAGTTATCTGGTACTGAAAAAAAAGACAATAATGTTTAGGAACTGCTTTGTATATACATTTTGGAAAAATAAACAAATTTTATATCTGTGTTAATGCTAATGTAGAGAAAATAGCTCTATAATTGTTAAGTTCTTCCTTCCTCCACAGTCCATAATAATTTCACAAAATTGCATTTTCTAATCAAAACAAGAGTTATGAAAGAGGTCTTTTGAATATTATTTGTGTAGTATCTGGACAGTGTCTTTTCAGAGATTATTTTCAAATGGCACATAACCATTGATTCTATATAGCATAGCACAGGCCTTAGCAGAAGGTTACAAAAGATGTTCATTTACATGAATAATATTTTGAAAATTATGAGGAAATTGTCCCTTATTCTATCAGATTAGAGGTATATATTTCCATTTTAATATTTCATTATATTAACATTTTATCATAAATTATTCCAGGACCTCTTTGGTGGTGCAAGGGGTTGAACGCCACATTATGGAGCTTCCATAGTCACAGCAGTGTGAGTTTGATCCCCGGCCAGGGAGGGGATACACATGGGGCAGCAGATCTCTCCTGCTTTGTCTGCTGCTCTCCTTAGCAGTGTATTTCAGTAGATCTGTCTGTCCTGCTCCCCACTTTGTTTCTGGTGAATCCTCTCACCCCTTGCACCCAGGCCTGTACCCCAGCTCTTGTATGCATAAATAAATAAAATCTTAAAAAAAAAAACAAATGATTACAAATGTTTAAAAATGAGACAACAGCACAAGGAAACTTGATGTACTTTTTATCGCCCATTTCCAGTAAATATTATATTTTGTCAATTATTTTATATATAATCTCAGTCTCAAGGCTTCCTTGGTGGCACAAGGGGTTAAGTCACAGCACTATGAAGCTATCTGCAGCCACAGCAGCATGAGTCCAAGCCCTGGCCAGGGGGTTGACCCATAGTGTACAGCAGACCGCTCCTGCCTCACCCTGCTGCTCCCCTCAGTAGTGCATTTCAGTCTATCTGCCTGTTCTGTTCGCCACTCTGTTTCTGGTGAATCCTCTCACCACCCACATATCTGGCCTGTACCCCAGTTCTTGTATAAATAAATCTTTAAAAAATAATCTCTATAATTGTTGTGATTTCTTATTTGTCAATAATTCTTACACAATCATTTAAAATATTATTGCACTTATATTGATTTATAATACTATTCAGTTTTCAGTGCACAACAAAATAATTTGACATCTGTGTGTTCTAAATTTGATTACCACCAAAAGTATAATTTCCATTCATCACCATACAATTGAGTGTTTTTACTCATTTACCTGTTTCTTTAGTCCCCTTTGTGTCTGATTCCACTGCCAAAATCTCAGGATTTTATTATGTTTGATTTGTTTCTGCATTTGCTTATATTCCACAGATGAGTGAGATAATGAGTTATTTGTCTTTATCTGACTTTTTTCACTTACAGTTCTCTTTAGGTCCATTCATGTTGCAAATGGAAAGATTCCATCCATTTTTGTAACTCAGTAGTATGCCATTGTGTGTGTGTGTGTGTATGTACACACAACATCAGCTTTATTCACTCTTCTGTCAGTGGCCACTAAGGTTATTTATAGCATTTGACTACCATGAATAATGCTATAATAACTCTATGGGTGCATATACCTTTTTGAATCAGTGTTTTCAATTCTTTGAAAAATTACTCAATAATGGAATAATTCAAACATGGCATTTCTATTTCTTTGAGAAATATCAATACTGTTTTCCATATACCAATTTTCATTCCCACCAACAGTGTGTCAATGTTACTTTTATCTCACATCCTTCTAATACTATTTTTTCTTGTATTTTTGACAACAGTCATTCTCATCTCACAGATATGAGGTTAATATCTCATAGTGGTTTTGATTTTCATTTGCCTAATAAGTGATAGTGGACTTCTTTTCGTGTGTCTATTGGTCATTTACATATTTTGCTTGGTGAAATGTCTGTAGAATGCATACCAATCAAATAGAAAAAAAAGTAACTCAAAATGGTTTAAAAAACTGAATGATAGACCAGAAATCAACCCCTAGGAGAAAACATATGAGATGATGTCTTTGAAATCAGTCTTAGCAATGATTTTGGGATACCACCAACAGCAAAGGTTACAAAAGCAAAATTAAACAAGTGTAATTACATCAAGCTGAAAGACATCTACACAGTAAAGGAAACCAAATGAAATAGCTATCTACCATTTATCCAAAAAAAAAAATGAATTCAGATATCCAGAAATAGGTTAATAACCAAATAACTCCTACCACTTAATAGCAAAACAAACTAATAAAAAAGGGACTGAAGACTAGAATAATGACAAAAAGACAAATGAATTGGTGCTTAACATCAGTAATCTGGGGAAAGCAAATCAAAACCACAATTAGCTATCACCTTACACTTGTTGGGATCATTAAAAAGACAAGAAGTAACAAGAATGTAGAGAAAAGAGACATCTTATGCACTGCTGATAGAAAAGTATATTGGTATAGCCACTATGGGAAATGGTATGTAGACATTTTCAAAAATTTCATAAAGAACCACTATCTGATACAACTATTCCACAGTTATTCCATGTATTGTTCCAAAGGAAATGAGGACATTATCTTGAAAAAGTATGTGCACCCCACATTCACTGTGGCATTAATTATATTAGCCATGATAAAGAAAAAGAAAATATCCATTTGATGCATGAATGAATGGAAGATAATAGCATTTTTTTTTTCAATGAAATGTCTCAGCCATTAAAAAAGGAAATCCTGCCATTTACAATAATATGAAATCACCTCATTGAAGGCATTATACTAAGTAAAATAAAATCATATTAATGTAAATACAAATACTGTAGGATGTCACTTATATTAATGTGTGGAATAATGAAAAAAACAAACAAATCATAGGTAAGAGGACAGATTGGTGGTAGTCAGAGTTAGGGGGTGGTGGGTAAGTGAAACAGGTGGAGATGATAAACATTTTCAATTATAAAATCAAGGGGTCTAGGGCTGTAATATAGAGCACAGTGACAACTGTATATGTTAAAGTTGTTAAGAGATCTTCAAAGTTCTCAACACAAAGAAAAAATTGTAACCATGCATGATGATGGGTGTTAACGAGGTTAACTGTGGCAAATATTTCACAATATATCATGTTTGATACATATACCAAATAATTAAGTCACACACCTAAAAAAACAACATTATATGTAAATTATATCTGAAAAGAAAAAAATACATAAACTAACATGTGGTTGATATTTTTTACCATAAAGGAATTGATAAATGGAACACACCTCTGGATTTCTTCTTTTCTATCTTGAGATTCTCTAGTTCTAATAGGTTTAATAAATGCTGAACACGGAGTGAGTCAATTCTCTTAAGTCTCATCTATTATTAAGGAGCCTTGAAGATATATCCTAAATAGCTTTTCCTGGCAAAGATTTTCTAAAGATACAGAGTAATTCAAAACAAAATCCCAGTCTTTAAGATGGTCTGAATTTTTGCATTTTAAAAAGTAATAAGATCAATAATAATTCATTAAACAATTATGCTTTAATTTCTTAACATGGTGATTTTATTTTTCTAAATGATTGACTAAAAAGAATTTACTTTTCATAAAGTTCTAGACATTAATCACAATTTATAATTCTACAAGTGCTATTTCTATGAGCTCAAGATGTTTAAATACATAAAATATTTAGCCTATGTCATCACAGGGCATATACAAATCAAAATTACACTGAGATCCCATTTCTAACCTATGTAAATCTTGAAACAAGTTTACAAATGACTCATTACAACTTCAATATAAGAAAAATCATTACACACATTTCTTAAAACTCAACATTTCCATAGCATTTCTGTCATGACCCTTCTTTTTGTATTCCTAGATTTATCCATGCCTTATGTTTGGTAACTTTCTGCTCCTATAACACAAATTAACCTATCTTTCCTGACTTCTGTATCTTCTGTGATAAGAAAAATTCTATTATAAACAAAAATAAAAGCAGATTATGTTGCACCACTTCTCTTTACTACCAGACTGACTATATGTCCAATCTATTCCACCACATAAACATTTCAGCAAATTCCATCACTCAATTTAATTAAGAAACTGGAATGTCAAATCCATATTTTAAATCATTGTGAATTATGAAGTTGGTTCCAGTTTTTTCTCAGAACTTTTGTTGATGAAAACATACTCATTATTTCTCCTTTTATCTCCTTAAAGAATCAAATGAGTTTAAACTCTGTCTACAGTTAGAATGCAGAGTTAAAATCTGAGTAATCCATAAACTGGATAATCATTTGCCCAGCCTCCCACTCTTCAGAACATTACCTACTTTAAGCAAGTCATTTGTTCTCAGCAGATATCTGATAAGAAGCCTCAAATCCCTACATAACAGATTTGTAGTTCCTAGGAGGCCTCATCAACAATCAGGAATGTTCCTTCTCGCATCTGCCTGACTTAGCTTTAAGACTCCCGCTGCTGCCAGACCAGATTATTCAAGGCACTATGAGTGCTAGCGCAGAGAAGAGACATACAAATGAGAAACAAAAGCCTAAGTCACTCTAGCTATGTATTTAAAAACTGCAATTCTAGTTATTGATTATGAAGATCTGTTAAGTGGGAACACAATTATGCTATGAATTGTTTTCAATCATACAAATTGCCTTTTCTGGTATCACATGTACTTTGGTATGAAATAGATTTATCCTTTATTTTTGTTTTGCCTGTTTTCTCCCGTTGACTGAAAGGACACCCTGAATGATATGCAGGGTAGATAAAAAGAATGACTATAAGTTAAAGGAAATTATTGGATTTCACAGAAATTTTTTTAAAAATTCGTACAATAGAGGAACTGAATACATTTATATTGAAGCTATTCCTGATAAGGTTATTCAGTAATTTATTAACAATGTACAGAAATAAAGGACAGAAGTTAGACAAAGTATTGCCACCCATACCATTTTAGGTCTTATAAGTGGCAGGACTGAATTTGACAGGTTATCTTTTTCTATAGTCCAATAAGTTCTTGAAGTATTTGTTACTACCATCATCTTGGTAGTAAAATGATTATGAAGGGGAACTCTTATTTCCTAATACATAATCCTAAATTCAAATATTTTTATGCTTTCCCTCATGTGCCATGTAAATGGTTATAAAATCATTGAAACTGCCTGCATCACCCAAGAGACAGCTCTTGGATATAATATCTCTTAGCTCAGATCACAGGGCCCAGAATATGGTAAGTCTTAAACAAATCTTAGCAACTTTTTACTTTTATTTTTCTTTCTTCTGTTTTACCTGAATTGCTTCAGCTATTTATGTGGGTATGGTATATGACAATAATATATCTTCAAGCTCAATCTGATTGATATATTAAAAAGTTATATCTGTGATTAAAAACAAATAATCAAAGGAGAATTTATCATAATTTGACTTTCCTCATAATCAAAAAAAAGGGAGCTAACAAATTTTTGTTCATTTGCTTATTTCTAACCTACAGGATATGCCTACTACCATCTAAGATTTTTCTCTTTGGTTGCTTACCAATCTAATGCTTTAATTTTTTTAAAGTTTATTTTCAATAATTTTTGATAGTTTTCTATACATACAGCATAATTTTCCTGTTTATACTTTACTTGTCCTTTTTTTCTCTTGTACATAAAGTGAAATGAAAGGATTTATAGAAAGTATAGTTTGAATTTACTGTTAGCTTAGAGATTAACCTCAAAAATCCCTTTGATAATTTGGCTTCAACTTTTACCTGAGTTAAATTAATACATAGATATAAAGATTTGGCATAACATACTTCAGATTGTTCACAAAAAATTTTAGAAAGAAAACATTTGCCTTCATTATTTCCCTTTTCTGTAACATCTTTACCATAAATGGGTTTCAGTAGGGTGAATGCAGAAAGAACTTGGCTGAATTTATACTAAAATTCTATTTCTGAGATATCTCCTGTTAAAAGAGGCATAACTAAAAATGAATAAAACAGCTTTGGTTTAGATTGCTTGGAAATCCTCCCCTCCGCTGCAATTACCAGATGAAATAGACATTAAGCTCAGAGGAGTTCTTCACTCAGTCTCTTTTGCTTCTTGCCTCTGTGAGGGACTGTTTTTCTGATGCCATTATTGGCAGATAGCCACATTGCACCTGCTGATCCACCTGCCTCTCACTGGCGTGCAGTATTTAAAATGTTATGCAATTACAGTAAATGAGTTTAAAGGGCTGGATTTGCACTACACCTCCTGGGGAGCTGTTGTTCATCCTTAAAAGTGCCTGATGATGGTTTGGGAAGCGCTGCTGCTGGCCTGGCCCTGGGGTGCTGAATTGCTCCCCTTTGAAGAACTCTGTAGTGAATCCTCTCATAAGGATGGTAAATGGTGAAGAAGCATAAAAAAGAGACATTCTGTACCCCAGGAATCCAGTCTTTATAGATTGAGTCTAGGCAGCAAAGGAAAGATTGCAAGCTAACTAGAACCATCTAACTATATAAAATATAACTATGTCCCCCTATTTTAATCCATATTCATGAAAAAGAACCTCTAGATTTCAAAGAATTTAATTAGAGATTAGTGACTAGTGGTCACAGAGAATTGATTCTCTCACACTACATACATTTTATGACTTTGTTACTTCACAGTTATCAGTCACTACTTTTAAGAGAAGCACATGATATATGTATGGTTTCTTGTTTCTTATATGGTATAAAGAGGCTTGAAAATAATCAGTTTCACCCTCATAAGATATATGCTGACTGAAAATTAGCAACTCTTCTTATAACTACTAGAAAATTAAGATCACAGGGCAAACCATTGCAAAATTACAGACACAGATAAACATATACAAAATTTAGCAGAGCAGAAACCCAGGAACAGAAATCTCCACAGGAACCTGAAGTCAGACAAACCAAAATGTGATTGACAGATGGCTAGAGGCTCAGTGTGGAGACATTATTGAGTTCAAAATTCCAAGGGAAGTGAGGCAGTCTTCAAGAGTCCTACAATTTTATGAATTTTACATTAAGGATTCCTGCAGGTTTTCACAGTGAAAATAGGCGGAAAAAAATCCCCTCATGCTTCTAGTAAGGGAAGAGAAAAATAGCCATTTTGAAATACTCCAAAAATGTCTAACTCTTCTTATTAAGGACTCCCTTCAAGATAAATTATTTTACCAGAGCCAAGCTAACCTGGTAGAAGGATAAAACAAACAACTCTAAGCTACTACCTCTTACAAATAGGAAAAGAAAGACCCAACTCCAGTTACTCTATCTTTTCTGATCTCACCTAAGTCTATTGATGGGGACTACAAGACCAAGAAACATTTGTGACGGTTACAGCACAAGGACACATACTCACTAAAAGGCTGAAAGCAAATGATATGTCTGATATGTTTCTCTTCCTCCCACACCTCACCACCCATCAGTAGCTCCTGTGTAACAGCAGAGGAATAAAACAGAAAGACCTGCTGAGCCTATGCTTTATTTAACAACACACTAGGAAGCAAAGGAACAATCAGGGAGACAAAAATAAGGACATCAGAGAAAATTTAACCTCTAATCCAGAGGCTGAAGTAAAGAGTTTGCATGGTCTAACCCCTAGTTAGATACACTTAAAACCTTGCACTAAAGGCCGATTTACTTCTGTCCATTCAGTTACATGATATCTGACTTTAAAAAAAAAAGAAGGTATATAAAACACACAAATGTCCCATTTGGAGGATACAGAATAGCATCAGAATGAGAATCATATGGTAGACTATGAAAATTATATCAGGAAATTAATTATGACAACTAAGTGCTCTAATGACAACTAAGTGTTCAATGTATAAGAATATATGGATAATGCAAGCAAAAAGATTATTAGAGTGAATCAAAAAATAACTTTTTTGAAATGATAAACACTGTAACAGAAATGAAAAATGTCTTTTATGGTTTCATTAATATAATGGATACAATTGTGGAAATAATCCTTGTGCTTAAAGAAATCAGTAGGAATTCCCCAACTGTATGATACAAAGAAAAATAGGAACAAAATATTCCAAGACTGGGATGACTACTAAAGTTGTAACATGCACACATTGGGAATACCTAAAGGAAAAGGCAGGAAGGAATAGAAAAAATATTTGAAGATAGAATGACTCAATTTTCCAAAGTTAATTGACACTAAACTATAGAACTAGAAATCTCAGAGAACACCAAGCAAATAAGTTCCAAAATACCTACAAATAAACATCATATATTCAAACTATTCAAACTGAAGGAAAATAAAACAAAGAAAATTTTTAAGATGATAGGAATGCGGTAATGGATCTATTGATAATGACCTAGGATAAAAATTACACTGAACTATATAAACATTTAGTGCTAAAACTTTGAAAAACTCTATCAACAAAGAATTCTGTATCCAATACAATTAGCCTTCAAAAGAGAAGAACAAGAACTTAATAAAAGTTTAGAAAATTTGTCACCAGTAGATCTATTTCACGAAATGCTAAATTCTTCAGAAATAAGGAACACAGGGGTCTCCCTGGTGGCACAATGGGTTAAGCAACCCATTGTGAAGCAAAAGGAAGCCACTGCAGGATAAGCTCCATCCCTGCCTCTGGCCAGGGAAGGGAACACATGGTGCAGCAGACCTCTCATACCTTGCCTGCTGTTCCCCTCAGCAGTGTGTTTCAGTCGATCTGCCTGTTCTGTACCCCACTCTGTCTCTGGTGAATCCTCTCACCCTGACCCTGCACCTCTGGCCTGTACCCCAGTTTTGGTATGCATAAATAAATTTAAAAATAGAAATAAGGAAAACAACATAAGTCAAAAACAGATTCACTTAAAGGAAGAATATGAGAGAAATGTAAATGAAATTGTAAATTTTCTTTTTTTTTTAAGATTTATTTATTGATGCATAAAAGAGCTGGGGTACAGGCTAGAGTCATGGGAGGTGAGAGGATTCACCAGAGACAGAATGGGGAGCAGAACAGGCAGACTGACTGAAACACACTGCTGAGGGCAGCAGCGGGCAAGGCAGGAGAGTTCTGCCACGCCATGTGTGTCCCCTCCCTGGCATGCAGCAGGGATCGAACTTGTGCTGCAGTGGCTGCAGTCTGCTTCATAGTGCACTGCTTAACCCGCTGCACCACCAGGGAGGCCCAGTTTTCTTTTTCTTAATTAGCGGTTTGTTTAGAATAATAACAGCAATGCATCTAGTGATTATAGCTTATACACAAGTAAAATGAATGATAGCAATGACAAAGAATGGAAGGAATGACTTGGGGATATTCTGTAGTAACTTACACTACCTGTGAAATTGTTTGATATAAATTGAGAGCTTGGAGTATTTATAAATATATATTGCAAATTCAAGAGAAACCTTTACACATGTAAAACTGATATACTAAGAGATGATCCAAAAGGTGGAATTATTTAAAATGCTCAAAATTAGAGATGGCAAAAAAATAGTGGAAGACTTTTACAAATAGGTACATATTAATCTAATTATATCAATTAACTATTTTAATTATCAATGGTCTTGATATATTAATTAAAAGACAGAGAAAAACCAAATAAAACCAAGACCCAACAATATTATCTAAAAGAAAACTACATTAAATATAAGGACATACACAGATTAAAAAGGACAATTATAACATGATAATACTAATCAAAAGAATGGACACATGGTATATTAATTTCAAACAGAAATTCAGATTAAAGAAAAGTTTCAGGAATATAGTTGGTTATTACATAATGAAAGAGGGGTCAATTCTTCAAGAAGACATAATGATCCTTAATGTATATTCATGTAACAGCACAACATTAGCATATATAAACTAATGGAAAAGCAAGGAAAAATAGATCAGTCTACTAATATAGTTAGAGATTTCAACAACCTTCTATCACATTAATTGACAGACTTAGCATTAAAAAAATCATTAAGGACATAGTTCAATTGAACAGCACCATCAATCAACTAGACCTAATTGACAACTATAGAATACCTCATCTGACAACAGCAGAATATACATTCTTTCCAAGGTCACACTGATATTTACAGGTATTATAGACTATACTCTGGGTCTTTAAACATCCCTTAATAAAAATTAAAAAAAAAAAACCAAAGGCATAAAAATTATGTTTTCAGAATACAATAGAATTAAAGTAGAAATTAATAACAGAAATATAGATGGAAAGTTCAAAAATATTTGGAGGCTAAACTTCTACATACCACATGGATTAAAGTATCAAGATATAAAAGCCATGATTTGAGGAAGATTTATGACAATGAATGCTATGTACTGGAGAAGATCTAAAATCAGTCATTTAAGATTACACTTAAGAAAACTAGGAAAAGAAAAATAAATCCAAAGTAAGCAGATAGAAAAAAAGTAAAATTAGAACAGAAATCAATGAAATTGAAATCAGGAAATGAAACTAGAAGCGGCTAACTAGAAAAGAACTAAAAAAATTTATAAACCTCTACTAGGTTCACAGAATGAAAATCAAATTATTAATACCAGAAATGAAAGAGCAACCTGCACATCTGAAACCATGGACATTAAAGGAAAATAAAGGAATATTATGAATAACTCTTTACCCATAAAGTGAAAACCTCAATGAAATGGACCACGTTCTTGAAAGATACACTCTACGAAAATGTATAAGGAGAAATAGAAGTCTAAAAAGGGTTATATTACTAAAATAATTGAATAATTAATAACCTTTCAAAACAGAAAGCGACAGGTCAGTGAGTTTAGTGGTGAATTTTACCAAATATTTAAAGAATTAATTATACCAAATCTGTACAATTTCTTGCAGAAAATAGAAAAAAATACTTCTCATTCTCTGCAGTCAGAATTATTAACAAAACCAGGCAAAGAAGTGAAAACAAAACATCAGCATATATGCAATAATCCTCAATAAATATTAGAAAATCAAATCCAGTGATGTATGAAAATCATTACACTTCAGACAAGTGATATTTAAACAAGGTATGCAAGACTAGCCAACATTCAAGAATCATTTAATGTACCCATCATATTATATAACCATAGCAAGAGATAGAATAGATTCAGGAAATCATTTTTAAAAAATCCACTCATGAAAAAAACACTCAGTAAACTAAAAATAGAGGACTTCCTTAACTTACTAGATGACATATAAGACACAGAAAAAGCAAACCTCAAATTTAATGGTAAGAAACTAGATGTTTTCCTTCCTGTTTCAAAGACCAGGAACAAAGAAAGAATATACATTCTCATCACTTTGTACTAATAGAAGTCCTGGAAAAGGCAATATAAAAAGAAGATGAAGAAATAAAACTTTTATCTGCAGATGACATGAATCTTGGGATAGCCCAAATATTCAAACAATAAAGATTTAATTCTAGGAATTAGCAACCATAGCAAAGTTGCAAGAGGTTAATGTAATAAAGCAATTTCTTTCTTATATACTTAACAATGAGCTCTTAGAATCTGAATTAATATTAAATAGTGTTTACCTTAGCATTAAAAAGAATGTTAGGTATAAATTTAATGAAATATGTAAAAACTTTATGAGAAAAATTACATAAAGTATGATGAAGGAAAATGAGGGGTATGTAATGAAATGGAAGATATACCATGCATATGAATAGACAGACTCAATATTATCTTATTAGTTCTTCCTAACTTGGTCTAAAAATTCAACATACTCATATCCAAATTCTAACATAGAATTTTGAATATATGAGCAAATTAAGAACTATATGCAATGTCAAAAGTTCCAGAAAAGTCAATACAGTAGTGAGAGGAGGTAACAAAGTTGGAATACTTATAACAACTTCAATACTTAATTTAAATAAAATGTGGTACTGCTGAAAACATGAATACAGTGATCCTGGGGTGGGGGGGGGATTAAAAAGGTTGCATTTCATTAAAAATAAAAAATTAAGAACCTTCATACTGTTTCATATAGGGATGGGCTCAGTCTACATTTTCAGCAACAGTATATGAGGGTTCCTTTTTTCTATATCACTTATCAACATTTATTTGTGGATATTTTAATATGGGCCATTCTCACTGGTGTTAGGGAGCTATCTCACTGTGGTTTAGATTTGCATTTCCCTGATAAGCTTTTTTTTTTTCCTCCCATGTGCTTACTAGCTATCTGTATGTCTTCTTTTGAGACACATCTATTTAACACTTCTGCCCATTTTTTTATTGTGGGATTTGTTTTCATTTTGTGAAGTTGTAGGAGTTCTTTGTAGATCTTAGATATTAGCCTGTTCTCAGATATATAATCTGCAAATATTTTCTCCCATTCATGGAGGTTGTCTTTTACTTTTAATGATAATTTTCTCTATGCAGAAGTCTTTTAGTTTTCAAAACAAAAATAGATTTATAGTGAGATTCAACAGTTGAATTTGTACTCTAGGTATCTATCTTTAAAATGCAAATATACACACTCCTATGTTCATTTCAGCACTATTTACAATATCCAAGTCATGGATACAACCTAAATGCACAGGGCCAATGGATAAAGAAAATGTGGTATATAATGATAATGGAATACCACTCAGCTATGAAAAATAAAATAGCTATTTGGGACAAGGATGGAATTAGAAAGGATTATGATATGTGAAATGAACAGGAAAAATATGTTTTCACTCTTTTGTGGAATACAGAGAAACAGAGAATCAGACAATACCAAACTAAAAACAAACCCACAAACCCTAGAATTTTAAGTATAAAACTAAGGATAATAGAGAAGTTGGGGGTGAGAACATATGTACTATGATATTAACATACACCTGAGGAGGTATGATTTTGTATTTCTGAATAATATATAGTGTTGCAAAACAAGCTACCTTATTTTTTCAATAAATTAAAAATTAAAAGTTAAGCTTTGTGAAGGACACTCTTAAATGAAAATACACACCAAAGATTGGAGAAAATCCTTGCAAAACATATAATCTGTTAGAGGACTTATATCTAAAGTTTATAAAGAACTCTAAAAACATAATAACAAAACAACCCAATGTAAAAAACAGGTTAGAAGATATGACATGCCACCAAAAAAGATAAGCATGGATAACAAGCATATGAAAAAATGCTGAGCATCAAAAATCACTTGTCAATTGCAAACTGAAAATATGATGAGAAACTACAATACATTTATTAGAATAGCTAAAATCCAAAATCTGACAACACCAAATATTGGGAAGGATGTGTAGAAACAGGAATGATTATTCATTGTTGGTAGGAATGCAAACGGCACAGCCACTTTGGAAGCTTTTGGCAATTTCTTACAAAACTTGACATACTTTTACAATGTGATCCAACAATTTCACTTCTTGGTGTTTACTCATGTCATGAAATTTTACTTTAACACTAATACTTGTAATGGATACTTATAGAGAGATGCTTTATTCATAACTGATAAAACTTGGAACCAATCAAAATGACCTTCAATATGGGTAAACTGTGGTAAGTTCATAAAATGTTATCACCAACAAAAATTAATCAACTATCAAGATACAGAAAGACATGGAGGAAGTTTCACTACCTTTTTTTATAAATGAAAACCATATCTGACAAACTGATATACTATAGACCCAAATGTATAGCATTCTAGAAAAAGTGTAACTACAGATCCACTGAAAGATCATTGGTTGCAAGAGGTTTGTAGAGGGAAAGAGAAATGAATAGAGCACAGTGAATTTTTAGCCCAACAAAGCATTCTGAATTATACTGTGAATATTATTGTACCTTGTCAAAATCTACAGAATGTACAACAGAAAGAATGAACCCTAGATAATCCATGAACCTTCACCAGTAATAATTTATTAATATTAGCTTATCATTTATAAAAAAATATATTACACTAATGAAATTTATTAAGAATAACGGGATCTGGGGAAGGGTTGAGAGGAATATGTGGTATGAGACAGTGGTGGTGAACACAGCTGGAGGTGCTGACAGAGACCAGTTCCTCCGAGCCTCATCTGTCTTGGATACAAGGCTTGGCCTCCTGTGGTAAATTGAGACAATGTTTGCATCTGTTCAGGGAAGTGGCATGGTATACTGATGACATTCAAGTGATATGAGTTTTCTCCAAATTCCTGGAGATAATATATTTTTCAGAAGCAAGTATAGTTATAAGGAAAAGAATGATGAGGTAAGGAGTTGCTAAATTTTGTGATATCAAATATGAGGTATTCAAAAGACTTTATTCTCTATATCTGATTTTTTTTCCACATTACGATTATTTTAAAACATTTTAAAGCACTGCTGTAAAAGATACTTTAAAATAGCGAGTTTTCATAAATAAATTTTTATAGTAGAAATACTTGGAGAGAGAAATGTCCTAAAACTAAATACCACATAAATATCTATGTTAATAAACATGCCTACAAATACACATATGTATAGAAAAATTATATCTACATGTAACTATTAGAATTCACCCCCTCCTGGATTTTTTTACTTTAAGCTAGTTGTGTAGTATAAAATGCACAATTTATTTCACAGCTTGTAGAACAACAGAACAAATATCAATTAGCATTTTGCTCTATACTCTTCTAGGAAAAATAATATAGACTATTTAAAATTTCCTCCTGAGTTTGCCTGAGCATTCTAATGAGCTGGCACACACACCAAAAAACAAAACAAAACAAAAAAAAAAAAACAAAACAAAACTGATATTAAAAAAATACACTATATACATAAATTATTACCCTAGGGGTGAAAGTAAAGATATTTTTAGCTAATTAAAAAGTATTAAAGAAATATGTCAAGCTCTATACAATTTCTAATTTTAAGTTAACACTTTTATAATAATGTCAATTTAAAACTTATTAATATATTTAAGTAGAAAATCTTTTAGTGCAGAAAAATTCACTCGTAAATCTATTTTTTCTACTTGTTATGCACCTTTGGTAAGCTATTAATGATCATTCATATAATAATTAATAAATACAAATTCCAGTGACTTCAAATCAGTTCTAATTCAAAGAAAACAGAAAATATTTGTGTTTCTGCAATAAATAAACCTAGTATTGTTTTATTATTAAATGAAATACTTGTTATTAAATGAAATCTATTCTCATGTGCTTAGAAATAATTTAAATGCTTTAAAATATTTGCCTATACATACTGAACCTAAGATCATTCCTTTCAATTAATTAAACACAGGAATATCTTCATTAATACCTTGAGTAATTATATGCACACTTATGTAATATAACTTTACTTTCAAAATAATTTTTGTAGGCTTTTATTAATTCACATTAGTCTTTTTCCTGTTCAAATTAAAACTAGTTTATAGTAGTATTAAAACCTTAATCATATAAAACAACCATGTTGCAAAGTGTACACTTTGTTTTCTGGCTATAATTTCAGTATTTTAGGGGGAAAAACATTTTATCTTAAAGCTCACTGAATTGTTTGCCAATTTATTGATATGTGTGTTAATTACCTTGAGAAATCATCTCTATAAATCCCCACCTTAATATCAGAGAGTAAATCTTAGCTGTTAATCCTAAATCTTTTATAGACTTGCTCAAGGTATGTGATTTCTTTCCACTAACACACAAGAAAAGGCTAAATTTATCATTTCGTTCAGAAACTAAATCTGTCTAGTGCTTGATGAGGTATATCTCCTTATTTATCCTCTCTTAAGATTAAGGAAACAGACAGCTGAAGGAGAATGACTTTCCTAAGGTTAAACTTCGCCAATGACTGTAGATAAATCATGAATCCTCTGCAAAAGAGAGGAAAGAAATTATTGGTAACTTGCCTTTGAACTTCTTATTAAGATGTTGTTCTTAGACCCGCTCTTTCTACAGAATTCCCACTTTCTACAGAAATCCAGTCTTGATTCAGGTTCATATTCCTAAATTTTTTTGCCTTAAAAATTTCTTTTTACTTTTCCTAAATCTATATGCACTTCTTTCGATATCTTGTATACTACCTTTAGTGACATTTTTTTTCAGTGTGTGTGTGTGCGTTTACTTTAAATTTCTTTTAAAAGGTCTAATTTTCAACATGGTATGTCTCCTTCGTGGGACATGGTAACATCTAATAGCCACCAAGTTAATAAAAATCCTGAAAATATTTTTTGATGACTTTTTTTCTCCTTCATCCGACATCCAAATCATTGAGCTCTATTGACTTATCTAACATATCTATCATCCGTCTATCCACTGTTTTCAATACACATTCTCAGCCCTCTTTATCAGCCATTCTGCAGGTTTGAGGATTATAGCACTGCTCATCAAGCTGACCCTATTTCCACTTTCCCACACGGAATGTTCTTTATTCTGTATATACAGTAAGCATTTTAGGAGGTAAATAAGATCTTGCTTAATATCTATTGTACTTAAAGTAGAAACTCAAATTTTATCATACATGTAGCCCCACTTAATTTCACCTTTGACTTGCTCTCTGAACCTTCTTATGCTTCCAACTCCTCCTCTTTTCTCTGGTTTAATCACCATATTACATCAATAAATATTTATAAGCTCTTTCCCTTGGTATGTTTGTGTATTAGCTTCTTCTTCAGAACAACTCACTTAGGAAGTTGATGTAACATTTAATGGAATTACATTTTATTCACCATTTCTTTAGTCAAATTCTGAAAGTGAACAAGTGAATCCAGGTATGTTACTTCAACTAAGGGAGAAGGTGCGATTTGATGTTTATTCCCTGGTACCATGCATAGTTCATTTAACAGCAATCTCAGTGAGAACTGATCTCTCTTCTCTTCTTTATATACTCACTCAGACCCCCCATGCTCTTTCTTTAGCTGTTGTACTCAGTTACCTGTGCTTCTATAAATACTATTTCCTCTTTTATCCAAGTTCTGCACAACTAGAAAATATAGCATTTATATATTTTCAGTGGATTCACAAGTATTTTCTTTCATAGAAACAAGCATTCTGTCATCTGCCAAAACTAAGTATTTATTGATTCTTCACATACAAATACATTTCAAGATGCTTTCCAACTATTTCCTCTTCTTTAGTTCCTCTAATTAATACATTAATCATAGATTGAATTCTCTCCTGTTATTTTAGCATCCATTTTCTCATCTTTCCTCAATATTTTATATAGTATTCCAAAACTAAGCTTTTGGTTTTTTTAAATGCAGAGCTATTACTTTTAAAAGTTATAATAGTAAATTTATCACATTAAATTTAAAATGCATGAAAAAATAAATTGAACAAAATTCACATACGCCCTCATCAATTACAGAAAAAACATAATGCAACTTTTAAGTGATTAGATGATGTTTTATAAAGCTCCTCAGGTACATTCCAGAAATATCACACCCAATGTTAAAACCTTTAGTAACTATTTTACAAAAAGGGAAATGTAAAGCACTTGGCTTAAATTCAAAGTTATGGTTAAAATGGCTAGAAACCCTTCTTAACCTTGATATATCTGCTACAATTGTCCATGCAACCCCCACACTAGTCAAGAGTTTCCCAAAGTATAGCACTTGAGACATTCTATGAAAATAGAAAGTTCTGTGATTAACTTAGTTTTGCATAGCCATAAATCTTATGATGTAATTTTTAAGTTTTTGATAGAGCATTTCTCAAGCTTATTTATTCATTTGACCTTTTTCATGTCATATCCAAGAAACACATTTTGAAAAACTATATACATTACTTTTACTTTCCTATATCTATGTTGCAAAAATGTAAAAGCAATAGCTTGCTAAAATGATGCTCAGATAGTAGAGGAATGCTTTCTGGATTAAGATTACTAAAGTCATATTCAAACAGAAGTCATATCCAGGCTAACAAACAGGAAAAATACATTATATAGTCAATCTGCCATTTTTACTGCATTGATTCTTTAAACATTGATCAAAACTTAATATTTTCAGATCAGTAGTATCTTCCAAAGGTATATAACCACCATTCATAGGTGGAATTTATAAAAGCAATTCTAATTCAATTTTCAATAACTCCCCTGTGCACCAGAATATATGCACAGGGGATATATCATAGCAAGCATATCTCCTGTCTCAGTAGACCTGCTCAGAAAATGCGAAAGTAGAATACTCATTTAATAACTATAATAGGACACTGGAAATATTTATGAAGTTTATGAGTCCAATCCTAACACATATTTATAATGAATTCCAAATCATAATAGGAAGAGGGAATCTATCAGTACAAATGGAGAAATGAATTAAATATCTAATATTATGTTGGTAAAATTACCCTAAATGGAAATATCATATCAAAAGTCTTTTTGTTGCAAATTCAAACAGTTTCAATATAGCTTAAGTGTTTTTGTATTTAAAAGAATGCTTTGGTTCATGTAAATTAGAAGTTGGAGCAAAGAACTACAAGATAGCCTCCAGATACTTTGATCTGGAAATTCAAACAATTTATCAAGCTGAGAGAGATCACAAAACACAGTAAATTTAACACAACAAGTCATCAGGAAAATGAAAGGCATTGCCATGTGATTAGATTCCTGATTTGTCTTTTTTTTTTCCCTCTTTTTTTAATATTCTCATTCCCTTGGCCCTTTTTTTTTAATATTTAATTTATTTATGTATGCATACAAAAACTAGGGTGTAGGCCAGAGATGTGGGAGGTGAGAGGAGTCACCAGAGACAAAGTGAGGGAGCAGAACAGGTGGACCTACTGAAATAAACTGCTGAGGGGAGCATTGGGCAAGACAGGAAGGGTCTGCTGAAACAGGTGGGTCAGCTCCCTGGCCAGGGATTGAACTCATGCTGGAGTGGCTGGCGATAGCTTGATAGTGCTAAGACTAAACCCCTTGTACCACTAGGGAGGCCCCGTTGCATTTTTATTTTTGAGGGACTTCACAGTTTATCATTCCTATGTACTCTTTATTACATTTTAAATGTTCTGAACTATGATTCACACCACTAGTGAAAACACAGTATTGTACACAATTTTATTAGAACAGCATAATATGCAGACCACTGCAATATTAATTGGATATCTGATCTGATATTTACCTAACACTAGCTATCAGCAAGCTCTTTTGTCCATTTTCTCTGTGGTACAAATGCCACTAAATTTGCAGACACGTTACTGTACAAGAATAAAGATGGTATTTCTAGCACCACACATTTTTTAACGTTTTATGTCTCCGAGCTGTCACAAACAAAAAAATTTCACCAGTCTTAGAGATCATAAATTATTGAAAAAGGCAAAAGGACATTTCTAAAATCACAGTATGGAAGTCTCAAAAAAATTAAGAAAATATACATGTGCAATGTTTTTTCTATATTGCCCACATTAAAACACACAAAATATAGACTATTCTATTTGCATATACACAAGACTTTTCTGAACATCTTTTCTTTCTTTCAAGGATAGATGTATATTGCCTTAGGAAGGGGCAGGAGGAACAGTCAATTATCTGAAAATTCCATTTAATCTGTGAAATTTACTTCAATCTGCATATTTTGTACCCAGTGGGACCAAAAGTAACTTAGCAAGTTAAGTACACAGGAAAAGAATTTTGACCTCCACTCCCAATACCTTTTAAGAAAAAATAATTGTCTTTTATCGGTAGTTCCATTTTTTGAGTAAATAATACATAAATTACAATCTGAGCTACAAAGAGAACAATCTCAATGCTGATTTGAAATTCAGCAAACACACTAGATTAGGCTTTCAGGTGGCAAAAGCTCCAGGGTTCCCTGGCTTCTTTTGTGTTTCTAGGCTTGTAGAGTGTTAGGAGCTGACAGATGCTTATCAAACATTCATGTAAACACTGCTATCAAAGCTATGCTCTCCAGCTCTGCCTTCACACAAGAGGGTCAGCATGAAACATCATTAATGCTGGGCCAAAGATAGAAATGTCATGCCACCAAGTTTGTAATTCAAGGAAAGCCTACACTACTCTTCTAAGATATCGCATCCAAATTGTTAACTCTGCTGACATGAAAGATGAACATAGAGGCGATGTTTAAAACATTGCTAAGTGTTTATTTAAGAATAAATTCTGTTAGGCATTTTCCTGTTTTCTTAATTAAAAAAGAGTATGAGGCTTTGTTTCTTGTTTTTATCTGAGCTATATAAAAATGTAGGACAAATGAGAGAACTAAATAATAATATCATAATAAAGAAAATATCATGTTGACTTTACTGTGATAACAGTACAGAAGAATAAAGTTGAGTAGGTCAAAAGTTACTTACGGCATCTTGAAGGACTCGCTTTTCTGCAATTTTTCCAGGCTTTCAGAGATCACATACTTCTTCATATGCAGGGATCACGCTGCTTTTTGGGGATAACTCCTTGCAAAATGATAGGTAGCTCACAAACTCTTAGTCAGGAAATAACTCGTCTCCTTCACCACTGAGCTTCGAAGCTGGTTTTATCTGTTTCAGAACAGAGAAATCAGGTGCTAATTTTCACCTGTGGAAACTGTTACTTTGCCTAATTCCTAACCAGCTTCACATGCTTAACAGATTCCCTGATGTGATCGAATATAAAATTCTTATTCAACTGAGACAATCTCTGATTGTCTGATCCGATACTTTTCTATTTGCCTATCATTGTATTAGGGTGGTGTTTCAACGTGTGTTCCTTGGGGCAGCAGCATGAAAATTGTCTAGGTATTTGTCAAAAATGCAAAACTTTGGGTATATCAAAGACAAAAAAAAATTAAACAATCGAGGGAGACTGATTTTATTAGACTTTAGGTCCAGCACTGAAAATGGTAGGTCAGAGTGTCTTGGCAAATTAGTTTTGCCTTAGACTCTTGTAGTAAGAGGAAAACAAGTTGCAGAAGGAATGGTTTACATTTGTGATTGTTTTGCAATCAGATTATGACTGTCAGCTGATCAGGAATTTTTCTCCTTGTATGGCTAGTTTCAGGTGGGCAGTTTTAATCTTAGCTATCACTCAGGAAACAACAAAGTTGGGGATCTGTTTTTGACTCTGTCATATGTAAACAAGAGTCATCTGAAAATCTATGAGTTATGATGAAATGTGTCTTTTTTAAGTTAAGGAAAAGAGTACCTCTTTGTGAAAAGGTAGTTCTCAGAACACAAAATGGCAGAGAAAGCTTAGGAAACAAAGGATTGATGGTATTTCTTAATCATTTTCTGGGAGCACCTGGCTCACCTAATGTTACTATTTTGAGACCCTATCCTAGAACTAATGAATCAGAAACTCTGGGATTGTCATGTAGCGCCTGCAGTTTAACAAGCCATCAAGGTGATTCTCACGAAGACTAAGTTTGAGAAGTACAGAATTAGGCTTTTCCTCCCAAACCTGCCTATCGATGTCTGTCTGATATGTATCAATATTTTGTAGATGATTATTTCCCATATGCTTCTACTTGTAGTCTGCCCTTAATTATAAATGGGTTCCAGTCCCCTATGCCCCACTGTTTGGCTCCTAAAACCTCATCATAATTGACTGGAGAGCCTTCCTTCTGACACTGCTAATACTTTTGTATCTTCCTTCTTAGTTATAATTGTTATCAAAGAAGCATTAGGTAACCATATTTTCTAAATTTCCCTAAGTCAGAGTCAATAAACAAATAAATGAAATTCTCCAAAGAATTTAATAATTGAGATATTGCCTATGGCTTCATAAATTGCTGCACAGAGCATTTAAAATTAAAGGTCTTGTGTTCCAAAAGTGCTACATTTTATAATGGAGCTTATAATGCTCTTGTTCAAGTATGAAGAAAATATAGTATATATGGTATAGACAATATATTATATATAATATATAGCTTAGCTTTTATTAGGCATTTTAGTCTCAATCTGTTTGGGTTTGGGGGTAAAAATAATGAATAATAAACTAAGAATAGTTTAAGCTTCTTTTTTACTTTTCTCTCTCCCTATGTACAATATTTTTGCAAAGGGTACTGTGCTATTTTCAATTATGAAATACATACTTTTATTTATTTGACTTTCTTAAAATATACTAATTGCCTTTGGGCCTCTGAGTCTATGGACAAAATACAAATTCAGTATTTTAAGCAAAAATGTTTCTCTGTAATAGGAAAATCAGCTTTGGGCTGCCCACTAGGAATGGTTCAAGAATAAGAAGCATATTTCTAAAACTTCTGTGTAGGTTATAATCCTATGGTTTGCTGTGATTCTTAAATCTAAATACAAATAGTTTTGCTCAATAGACCAAATCTACTTCTATTATACAAACTGATATGGGAAATCAGTATTTAGGATTTAGTTGGTTAAATAAAAAATATTTATTTCTTTTTACTCAGAAAGTAGAAATAGGAAATTCTTATGCTAATTCAAAATTCTCTCTCTCAGATCATTCACTTATACAGACTTCATGATGTTTTCAGTTTGGAAAATCCAGACATAGCTAAAGGAGATACAACAGAAAAATGGGGAACTAAAACTAAATATGAAAAAGAAGAAATATAAGCCAGTTAGTTATTGCCTAGAAAGTTTGAGCCAGAATATTAGAAAAATATCCTAAAGTTTTTAAATGCTGACTGATGGTGGCTACTGTTTCATAAGTATTTTGCTATTTTACTGAAATGTTCTGTTATTCTGAGTTTGTATTCCCACACTTGGAGCCCAATAGTCTCAGTTTCTTTAGTTGTTTCTTTGGTATTTATCTATTTATTTCTCTATAACAACTGTAGAATGCTATTTTTTGGTTCATCAAATTTTCTATTGACTTCCTTTGATTATATTTGAGGTTTTAATACCCTCCCATCTCCTCCTTCCATCTTTCTTTCATAATTATATAACTATTACTTATTGGTTAAATAGCCAATGTTTAGTAATCCTTATAAGTAAATATAATTGCAATTGATTATAATTTGGTATTTTTTCTTTTTTATAGTTTTTCTTTTGTTGTTCCATTTATTTCATTTGTTTCACTTTTCTTACCTCTTCTTAACCTTTCTGCTCTAACAGGCTGTCAAACTCTCAGTGTTTTCTGAATGTCACATTACACCACTGTTTTACCCTCTACTGTCCCAGGAAATACCCTCCTATTGTCCTTGGTCATTCTCCCACTTTTGACAAGTTGCTCTGTAGTCTTGTTTTATAGTTGCCACTTAATGCTGTTCTTCACCAGTCTCCTGGGTTAGAGTCTACATTTCCAGAATCCTCTGTCTTTCTGTCTTGGCCTTACCTCATTATGTGGCACATATACCCTACTTGCCTCCTAATTAGTGCACAAAAGTAAAACTTCTAAGTTTACATACTTTTTTGACATTTTAGATTCTTTTGATGGCAGGATTCTAGAACATAATGAAACCTGAAGAGAGGTTTCTTATAGCTCTGATTTGAGACATATACCATCAAACAGGAGTTATGGGTTCAGTAATGTATGGCAAGCTGGATGAGGCTTACTAAATTTTAAGGATTTGTTGCGGAGTGACTAATTTGAATAATTTTTCAGGTTCTGGAGCATAAAGCCTTAGCTAGTTTTTTGGTACTTGGCCTTGGGGCAATTCGGAAAGATGCATAGTAATGCCAGTCTATGAAAGTCAGACAAAAAAAGGGGGTGAAGTGTGGAGTTAGTTTGCTGCTCCAAGGGGGAAATCAACCCCAAGCCAGAAGAACACACAATTAAAAATTACATTAATGAATTATAGTAAGTACCTTTCATATGCCTATTCTCAACCACAGCCTCTCTCCACAAAAGCAATCAATCTTGGGCTCTTAGATAATTATTTCCTTGGATTTCTTAGCATTTGCTACATAAATATACATCATTTGACAATATGGTCTAGTATTGTCTGATCTTAAACTCAATATGTATTTTAAATGTCTTATAGTCTATAGTTATCCCTCTGTTCCTATATTTCCTTAGAACTCACGTTGAAAAAATAGGCTATTTGACATGTGTACTTTTCAATGGTTTGAATTTTGCTGACTTCATTCTCACCGTGAAGTTTGTCTCTCTCCTCTATCACCTGCAAATAATCAACCAGATCCAGAGGCTGATCATGCTCAGGTTTAATTACTTTGGCAAGATTATAGATGATATTGCAGCCTATCGTCAGGAGGTGCATGATGGCTAATTTTTGCTATTTTGAGTCATCTTAGTTCTTTGCTCAGATCCCTTTTACCAAGTTACTAGTATCCCACATACTTTTATTGTCTTTTATCGGCATTTTTATTCAGATTAAGGTGCCATCATATTAATGACGAAAAGCAAACTGAAACATTTTCTTGAAAAGAAAATTGCTTTTCAAGAATAAGAAATTCACAGAAGAGCTATCATTTGAGATGAAATTTGGGCAAAAAATATAAACTAACCAAATGGTGGAGAGAAAATTAGTAGGAACAATATCATCAATGATACAAAAATAAGAGAAAATGGGGCACAAAATCTCAGTAGAATTAGTTTGTATATACAGGAGACTGACAATCTTAGACATGTGTATGGGTTATCTAATAAAGACCTTTGCCATGAAATAAAACTGTCTTCAAATGTCCCACACACAGTAATTTACAGGCATGGGAAAGTAGAATCACAATCTTATATAGGAGGAAGGTAAAGGTAGATAAACTCAAAACAGGTGAAGGTAGAGGGAGATGAGGGACAAGGGAAGTAAACTCTCAGACATGAGAGTTTCCATGAGGCAATACATCATTGGTTTAGAGCTAGACTCCTGAGCCCCTAGTTTCCTAAAAGTATGTAGTTATTGTATATTATTTCTAAATTCTTAGCTATATATGAGGGAAATAGTAGAAGCTAACACATAGAATTATTAGACCTAAGCATTAAAGTATATGGAATACATGGGTAAGAAGCTATTAGAGTAATGCACATGAGGAATAATTTGTGACTGAGTAAATATAGTGACAGTAGGACCAGTGATGAAAGAAGGGAAGCAAGAAGTTTGGAAGTCAACATAAGGTCATCAGGAAGGTAAGACACACAGTCCAGAAAAAGTTCAAAGGCTTCTGGAGAAGGCATATTTTTAGAGATACAATTCAAAAAAAGGCCATTTTATGTATTCATTTTGGTGTTTAAACATAAGTGAAAAGAAGATGCCCAAAAAGAGAATAGACTTTTGCCTAACTTCCATTGGCTATACAATTTCACCAATTCCAACTGTGAAAATTAGGTAACTGAAAAAATACCATGCTTGCATTTGTTTGATGTAATTAAACTTGATAGTTCCCTGTGGTTAAGTCTTGCTACAGTTTGCTTCCTTACACCTTTGAGTCCAACGTTCCTCATTCAGAGATTCCTCCAGATATTGTAAATGAGAAATACTTGAAATATTCAGGCTGTGACATAAATCTAGGTAATCCTTGTCTTGCTATTCCTCTAAAAAGGTATTTAATCTGGTGCACACATAATGCAGTAAACAGAAGATGAAAGCATAATTTTTTGAAGAAATTCATACTAAAAGGACACAGAGTAATAATATATGTTAACCTGATAAACTGCAAATATTCTGAGAATATTAAAGTCCAGTGTTATTGCTGAGACACTCATAAAAAAGAAAATATGTTTGGAGACATGTGTAAGTAACTCTAATATCCCTTCTTAGCACCATCACATATGGTGTATAATGAGACAGATGGTAGCATAAAATGACAATATTTCTAGGAAGGATCTTGATCTGTAATCCATTTTAAAGAAGAATGTATTACTCCTTTAAACGCTCATGCCCTGTTCACATGGCTTATAACTTTGCAAGACAGGATAGATGTATTTGTGGTGAAGGATAAAGGTCTTAATATGTTAAGTGCTGAAACACTGAAATAAATTATTTTTTCCTCTTACAAGTAGAATTGAATTGGGAACTAATAAAAAATACCATCAATAAAATTATGGGTAACAAGATTCATATGATACTGGAAACTGTTATTCATTAAGACACACCAAGTTTCACATTTTCCATATGCAAGAGAGTAGTTCCTTTCCTTCTTTAAAAAATGGGAATTATTTGTAATTTTGTGGTTAAAAAAAATCACTCTTGTCATTCAGATTCTATAGCTTATCAGCTGCTTCTTGCATTCCATAATGTTAGACAATTTTGCCCTTATAATGATTGTGGCTTAGTCCTGCACTTCATGATAATATATTAGTATTTTTAATTGGCAATGCTAGTTTCCTTATGAAAATATCTAGATTTCTTGTAGTATATTACAAACCATAATGCTTTAGAATATTGCTGTTTATATACTTCTTATACTATTTTTTTTTCTAAAATAGCCTGGATTTCAAAAAACCATAACCATACATTTGTTTTCTAATAAAAACTGCTTTTGCATGTCCCTTTAAAATGACAAATATTGTGTTTACTGGGAGGAGAGTTCTCTAACAGCAAAATAGTCCCAGATCTGTTTTTCAGGATAGGTATAAACCAAAAAATACCATATGTCTTATTTCCCAACAAATCCCCACCCCTTCAACCTCATTTCCATATTAGCACCTCCTAAGAAAAGAGACATTTTGGTAATAGTTCTAGTATTTACTCTTTTTCCAGTTCTATCAGCAAATATAGGTCTTACAGGTCAGATTGACTCAATATATCTATCCGATATCAGTTCCAAAGCATAGAATTAAAAATTTCTTCCAGTTAAATGCTTTTTACATTCTTTTTTCCTTTATTTTATTGAAGTAATATTGTTTTATTACACAAGTTTTAGGTGCACAGCTTTACATTTTGACATCTATTAATGCTATACTTGATTACCACCAAAACTCTAATTGCCATTTACTATCATACAATTATCCATATGACTTGTTTTACTCACTCTCCATCACCCTTCCCTCTGGTAACCACCATTTTGTTATTGGAATCAGAGTTGTTTTTACATTGTTCTTTTTATTTTATTTTACCACATCTGACTGAAATAATATTGCATTATTGGATTTCTTTCACTTAACATAATCCCCTCAAGACCCATTCATGTTGTTACAATTGTCAATAATTCCTCTACCTTAATAGCTGAGTAATAGTCCATTGGGCATACTTACCACATCTTTATCTAATTCATCCATCGATGAGCATTTAGGTTGTTTCCACATCTTGGCAATTGTGAATAACACTGCAATGAACATAAAAGTACATGTATCCTTTTGAATTAATATTTTCATTTTCTTTGAATAAATTCCCTGAAGTGGAATAGCTGGGTCATATATTTAATCTATTCTTAAATTTTTCAGAAATCTCCATACTATTTTCCATAATATGAAGCACACCAATTGATAATCCCACCAACAGTGTATAAGGATTCCATTTTTCTTTATATTCATCAACACTAGTTTTTTTGTGTGTGTTTTTGATAAGAACCATTCTCACAGCTATGAGATGAAATCTCATTGTGGTTTTACTGATTGGTTGATTTTGGTGTTTTAAGCATATATTTTTAATCTTTTTTTTTTAAACTAAGGTAACATTGGTTTACAACATAATTTGTGTTTTAGAAATATAAGGCCACCCTCCTCAAGTGTTGCTATTACACCATATCTATCACCAAATCCCACAGTCCACCACCAGAGTCCCCTGTGTTTCCTCCACACTTTATAATCACCTTTCCCCTCCCTTCTCTAGTATTCTCATTTTTACTATCAGATTTTTAGAGTTTGTAATTGCTTTGTCTTTATCTGGCCCTTTTTTGTTACTCTCTATTCTACAGAAAAATGATCTTCCACTATTTGCCTTTCACCTTCAGACACCTTCAGACTTACTATGAAGTGAAAACAGCCTTTGATTAATTTTATCTTATTTTATATATAAAAATTCAAAATTTTTGAATTTTTAAATTTTTCAAAATTCATCTCTATCAAATAAAATATCCAGTGTATGGATAAAGAACTTTTTTTTTAATGCATATAATAGCTGGGGTACAGGCCAGAGGCACGGGGGGTTGGAGGGTGAGAGGATTCACCAGAGACAGAGGGGGAGCAGAGCAGACACATCAACTGAAGTAAACTGCTGAGGGGAGCACTGGGTGAGGCAGGTGAGGTCTGCTGCACCATGTGGGTCCCCTCCCCAGCAGGGGATCGAACTCTCACTGCAGTGGCTGCAGAACGTCCACAGTGCATCGCTCAACCTGCTAGGCCACCAGGGAGGCCCCTACAGAACTTTTAGCCTATTAATCTTACATTAAGAATCAATCTGTAATATTTAAATTTGGACTATCCCAGTAGGACTGGGTTCATAATCATTAATTTAGTGGTCAATATAATAATTTTTTTTTTTATTTCTTAGTAAGAGCAGAAGAAAATCTTGAAGTATAACACTTCGTGCTTAGTTTCAAGATGTCATCAAGAATAATTTCCATTTAATCTATTGATAAAAAATGCATTCAAAATCCAGGTAAATGTGAATTTTCCCACATCAGAGTACAGGTTATCTGATCCTGTTTACATTTTTCCACATACCAATTAGGGTGTAATTTATTCTGTATGTTGTCAGAAATTCAAAGGTACTATTGATATTTGGTGATATATTTTCAGCATTTTCTCATACACAGGTCAATTAGATATCCTTGTTCATGGTAGATTATTTTTAGTAGTTCTATGTATTTTAGAAATCTAAAGATAGTGAATTTACAAAATCAAAATTATAATTATATTTAAGTAAAATTAGTTATGTGTCACTCACATAATTTTCACCAATAATTGTAAGTATAAGGAAGTTACAGTCAAATTATCTGTCCACCAAGGACAGGTTTAAATTTTTACCCAGTTAGAGGTTTAATTACAGAGTAGAAGCGTTTGCTTGGCAGCATGCTTATGTACATTCTGTTTTAGGTATTTCATGATTAAAAGGAAAAACTAATTCAGGTCATTTAATCTAAACCCTTCATCAGCAACTGATCAGATTTATGCAAAAGAAAAAAGTCACATTTAGATAGTACTGAATTAGGAGTACTAACCAATAACTTATAATATAAACAGCATATAACAGATACAAATAGGATATTTTTTCAACCAGTTATAATTATATATGAAAATATCATGTTAATATAATTGTTTACCATTTAATAGCATTTTAGTAGGACATAAATTTTTCTGAATAGTCAAACTAAAATTTTGTTATAGGACCTCCCTGGTGGTGCAGTGGGTTAAGCAACACACTATGAAGCAAACCGCAGTCACTGCAGCACGAGTTCGATCCCTGTTGCGTGTCAGGGAGGGGACCCACATGGCATAGCAGACCTCTCCCACTGTGCCCGCTGCTCCCCTTAGCAGTGTACTTCAGTTGATCTGCCTGTTTTGCTCCCCGCTGTCTGTGGTGAATCCTCTCACCGCCCCCATACCTCTGGCCTGTACCCCAGTGATTGTATGCATAAATAAATAAATCTTTAAAAAAATAAAATTTTGTTATATCTTCAATAATTATTCATAAACTATTTTATGTCATATATATAAAATATTTGAGTATAAAATATAATCAATAAAAATACAAAGTGGTATTTTGCTAATTATAGCCAAGCTGTAATGTTTCTACATCTTAGGAGATCAATACAATTATTTATTCCTTTATAACAAACTGTGTAATCAGATGAATTGTACTCTCATTTTTAAGTATGCAATCAGTTAGATAATTGGTTAAAGCAAATAATTGTGATACACGGACTTTAAATCTGGAGCCTCCCTGGCAGCCTAAGTTTTAAGTCTGAGCCCTGTCAGACTAAGACTGCCCACAACAGAGGCCACAGTTAGATTCCCAGTCTGGGATCTACCCCACATAAGGGGCAGCAGACCTGTCCTGTCTCCCCCGCTGCTCCCTTCAGCAGTTTATTTCAGTAAATCCACCTGCTCTGCTCCCCACTCTGTCTCTGCTGAATCTTCTCACCCCCTGAACTTCTGGCCTATCCCCCCATTCTTCTACACAAAAATAAATAAATTTAAATAAAAGAATTTTAAATCTGTTGAAGAGCAATAATTTCTTCTTTATTTTTAAGAGAGATACTGCAGGAGTGTCTTTCTGGGGTGTTCAAGCAGGAATACCTTAACAAAACTTGTCAGTAGAACTCTATTGGCTATATACAGACACAATAAATGGGTTGTTCATTGATAAAATAATAAACACAAACATAGAAAGTGTATCTTCTATAGATCAGGCACTCTATGAAGTGACTAATTTTATTAACTCAATTAAACACTTCATTACTACTGAAGCATTGTAATTAATACAGCAGTTACTTTTTGTACCTATATTTTAAAGATGACAAAATGGAGGTACAGGAGGGTTACACAACAAGCAATTAACAGAAACAGGAATCAAACAGGATTAATAAATATACCTTATTATATATGTCCCATTACATAGTGTGGAGTATTGATATGCATTTATATACATATTATTCACCCTTCCAATAATTAAATAACTTTTATGATCAAGAAATAAATTTCTATTAATAGCACATAATTTCTCTTGGGATCAATATCAGAAGCTCATTTCATAGTTGAAGTTCCTGGGGAAATACATAGCAAGAAGGGAGATGGTGGAAATATTAATTAATTTTTGATTCCATGGAATTAAATGATAACCGCTTACATCAAATTCTCTCTGCTGTGAGGTGGAGGAGCAAGACAAAGATGGATGTAATTAAAGCTTTTTTACTGGCAGGTAAATTGGCTCCTTTCTCCCTATCTTCTATCAAATAATTAATTCTTGAATACATTAAAATTGTAAAACTAAAATTCATGAAAAAAAGACCATGAGGGATGAAAAATTCTCTCAGAAAAATTATAATAGGATATCCATGATATTTTTATTGCAATATATATTGGATAATGTCTTTCTCAATAAAGAAAACTGTCTTACACTTAAGGCAATTCCCTGAGTTCAGAATCAATCAGCTTTTTTTCTTTTTCACTACAATACTGATAGACAATGTTTAATTATAATTGCAAGTAATTCTCTATAGATTTTTGCAATGAATTAATAATCACAATCTGCACTGAAGTTGAACATAAGAGTAAATTGCAAGAAATTAACAAAAACATTTTATTTTTGAAAATTTAAAAGTTGAAAATCATGTACTTATTTTAATAACTATTTTATATAGCATCACTTATATACTCTTCTTTAGAAAGCAGTAAAATTGATATACATAGCACCTTTTTTTCTATTTGTATTTTTGAAATTTATTCACTGGAAATTTTCTTTAAATCCTTAGAATATTAAATAGCAAGTATGATAGAAAAAAGTAAAACAATAGCAATAGATAGGTATAAGTTGAGCTGCTATAATGAAGCAAGCCAGAAATAATGACTTAGAGAAATAAATTCTATCTTATTTCTTATAACAGAGAAATCACCCGGCATGTCTACGGTTTTGATCCAGGAGGGCATTAAGGAATAGGATATCTTCATTTGATTATCCCTCTGTTTTTTTGGGATGTTCCTTTTATCTCATTGGCAAAGTTATTTCACCAACACTATATGCACATTAAAAATTATAGGAGTGTGAAAGAGAGAAGTGGGAATTCCTAGCAAGAATGTGATACGGAAGTTGCAATCACTGTACATAGCATTTTTTAAGAAAATCAATGGGGCTAATGTTAAAGAAAATGAAATTTCAACTTGAGACCTTTAATATTTCCAATAGAATTAATAACCACTAATAATTCCTACTTAACAACACAGACATGCTTTGATTAATAAAAGATATTTGCATTGCCAGACAATCCTCCATTAAATATAATAAAAACATAAAATCAGAGTGAAAATTAGAGACAAAAATGAAGTGAAACTGAAGATTTTTAAAAATAATTACCCCTAATTTATATAGAATTTAAACTTTTGATAATATGTCTAAGGAATGAGCACTTTTAATCTCACCACAGTTTCTATTTGCTGCATTTGTTTTCTCTGAATGTTGAAGACAGCTCTCTTCTCTCTTTCCCTCCCTTCTTCTATATGTATCTTCTGTAACTATTCATGTGCAAGGATTTATTTCATGTGTTAACCTGCCTGGGTCACAGAGTGATTGGGTATTTGGTCAAAAATTATTTTTAGTGTCTCAATGATGTCTTTAAATAACCTTAATATTTAAATAAGTAAACTGACTCATGAGTAATGAGTCTGAGGAAAAGAGATTGCCTTACCTAAAGTGGGTGTGCCTGGTACAATTATTTGAATAACTGATTGCAACAAAGTTTGTTCCCCAACTGAATAATAAGAAAGTACTTTTGGCTGATGGCCTTCTAATTAGACTGTAAGTTTATTTCTGCATTCAGACTCAAAAATGACACATTGACCTTTTGGGTCAGTGATCTTCACATTGGAGCTATGCATATACCATCAACTCTTCGGATTCTTCAGCTTGCAAACTGTAAATCAGGGTGCTTGATGCCCCGCTACTCTAAACTTTATGAGACAATTCCTTGACATACATGTATACATACAAATACAAGGGCATGTTTTCATGTGCACATGTTTCCTGTTCAAGTAAGAATTGCACTATTTATACAGACATTATTATTTTTGGTCTTTTATAGTAGAACTGAAAAGAGGAGTTGGAGAACATTAATGAAAACTTCCTTTCCATATCTAGGAATTCCATTTTGCTCATGATATTTTGGCTAATTTTTATTAAAATAATTTATTAAATTTATTTTCTGGAGATTAAGACCCACACAATTTTGGGTAAGAGCATTAGCTTTGAAGTCTGACAGACCCAGCTTTCACTTTCACATCTTGAAATCTGTATCCTAATTCTTGTTGCCTATATGTCCTTGGCAAATTATTCTCCCCACTAAAACTCAGCTCTTTCATCTATTAAATAGTGGCAAAAATTCACCCACCTCTAAGGTGCTGAATATAGTGCTTACATATGACAAGAGCTCAAGATATGTATGTTCATTTATCCATTATTTTAACTTATTATGCATAAGTGATTATTTTGTCTAAGTACTCAAAATAATAAAAAAAAGCATTCTGTTAGAAATTTTATTCAGTGAGTTTTCAGACACGCTATTATAATATTTTTGCTCCTCATTACATATTATAAATATATCATAATTTCTTTAATCTTGCTGTTTTAAACTACCATAACATAAAAGCTGGATTTAGCACGTTTACAAATGGCGATGTATTATAGACATTTCAATGGATTGGGAAAGGAACACTTTCCTTTGTGTTCAAAATCCACTTACATGATTTGGGGACTAGACATACAAATTCTTCCTTAGATATGTCATCTTTCTTGGATGTCTCCAAATCCCTTTACCAGCTGTATTTAAAAGAGCCAAAAGTGGTTAGTCTATCTAAATAGTGTTGCATCACTAGAGTTAAAAACACATTGCCTGAAATTGTAATAGGTCATTGTTGTTGATTTTTTGCCAAGGGACCTAGGGAGACCAATTGCTGATCATTGGTCTAAATTGTACAGCTCTAAAATATCCTATCCATTCCAAGTTCCCTTGTGAATATACAAATATACAATATTTGTGAACAGAGGATGACCTAACTTTAAATTAGCATCATATAATGAAGTATTTGATCTTATTTTTATATTTTATATTTATATTTCCATTTCAGAGAAAAACACAGATGACTTAACACAGTCTATTTGTAATATATGTTGAAGAATTATTATTTGTTTATTTAAAACAAAAAATAAATTAAGAAGAATCTTTTAAGAAAATTATTACCTATTTTACTTTGTCTCTCTCTCACATACACATAGTGGTTTTACAAATAAAGGATATTCTTCTTTCATATTTCTTCATATTTTGTGGTTCTATAGACATAACACTGTTATGTCTGAAGGTGTTGATGAAAAATAAAAACAAAATTTTCTATATGTCAAATTTAATTTCTCATCTATTGAATACCGGGGGGATAAACTTTACTGAAATTAAATGTCAGAGCTGTATTCTGCATTCCCACAGAACAGCTCTACAGTATGCAGTTGCACAGTTAAGCAGAAAAAAAAGGTCAGATTAAAGGTTTCTGTTTATTTTAAATAAATTGGTCTTTTTATTTATTTTTAATTATTTTATTAATCTTTCTTACAATGTTTTATTTCTTTACTGGATGTAATCCCTAAATCTTAAGGCAACGTCTCAGATATTTGTCTAGCATATGAGGCTCCTTGGAGGGCCTTAGGATAAGCATAAAGTAAATAAAGACAATTTTAAAAGTATTTGTCTTCAATCAATGATAATTATTCAATGAGTAGAGTGATTAGACATATTGAAAATTATGTCAAAAAATTTTTAAATCAGAAAAAAAAGGTTAGATCAGATTACTTTCCACTTGTTTTTTAGCTCAGGATCTTTTGGGATGCTTAACAATAATTAGATATGATGTTTTGACAATGATGAAGTATTTTCTTCTAACTAGTAATTTTCCAAGAGTTCTCTGTATCCTCATTTAACTTTCCATGCCTCTTTGAATCTATGTTTAAGAATACTAAACCAAATTTTCTTCTGTAATTCCCAGATCAACAGAGAAATGTGATTTCATCTCCTTTTTGAAAGATTACCAGTTGATTCTGAAATGAAAAATACAGTCAAGTCTTCAACTGTCTTCTTATTTTCCTTCTCTGCAGGCTTGAAAGAATTGAACTTCTTTATATACAAACTTTCTGCTTGAGTTGTTCAGATATGTTAGGCAGTCTTCATCTCATATTTATTTTTCTCCTTGAGAAAGGGGATGATTACAGAGAATTAACTGATCTGGTGACCTTTATATGCCAAGTGGTCTACATAAATAATCTTATTCAATCACCATGCTTTAGAAGGTGTGTTAGTTATCTAGGACTCATATAACAAAGCACCACAGACTGGTAGGCTTAACAGAATCTTATTTCCTCAGTGTTCTGGACACAAAATCTATGAGTAAACTGTTGGCAATTTTAGTTTCTTCTAAGGCATCTCCTCTTGGTTTATAGGTGTCATCTTCTTCCTGTACCTTCACATAATCTATCTATATATATATGTTTCTTAACCTTTTTTAATAAGGATCTCAGTCATATTGGATTATGATATAATTTGTATAACCTAATTTTTATGGTATTACTTCTTTAAAATCCCTAGGGTGGGGGGGCTAATATTTTGACACATGAATTTTAGAGGAGATCCAATCCTTACCATACAGGATGGTTATATAGAAAGCAACTGAGGTCCAATGAGTTTAAGGATAAGTAATAATCTTATAAAGCTAAAAGAGTTCTTTTCAGAAAGTTTCTGACTATAAAACCAGTAACAATGGCTTTTCTATTCTGCCTCCTGCCAAAATCTTTTCCTTGTCTTGGTCATTCATTTCTGAATAACTGAATAACTTTGAGAAAGGTCTTAAACATTTTTCTCTGATTTATTGTCCAAACAAGAAAGTTAAATTCTAAATCCTAACTTCAACAATCTTTGATAATATACACTGCAGAATCCTTTTGGAATGAAACCAGTTGTCACTTATTTTTATTCCACCAGTGGTATGCCAAAGTTAGATTTCCAATTAATTGATTAAATTTAGGTTTTTAGTTCTTCAGTACAATGGAGAAATGAAAGGTATTTACTTTTAAATACATAATGTGTGCTGATTCTTTAAAAAAAATCTAAAGTTTCAGTCTAAATTAGCAGCAGATAAAAAAGTTGAAAATTCAGAAAAATTATTGTGAACTAAAAGTTTGTCATATGATTGTAATCATTCAACTCAATTCTTTATATCTTCAAACAACTCCTGTTTGTTTTTTTATATAAATGATTTCACATATTTTGAAGTGGACAACATTGAGCAATTTGGGTATAAAAAGTCTACAACTGACTTATTTAACAGAGTCAGGTTACAGAATACAATTATTCTAATTAGCATAAGCTAAGTGTAAGTTTTACTGTCACATCATCCATGAATTATTGAAACTGTGGTATACATATGATATCCCTGTGTAAGTACTGACTTCTTGAATTTATTTTAAAATAATTCATTTCTTGAATATATTTTATTAAAGTTTTTCTTTATGTAAATGAGAATGTATATTAAAATATTTTCCACCTTCATCTCACACTTAGAATTTACATACTAGATATAGCATCAAATCAGTCCACCTATTCCTTTACTAGTAATAGGAGGTTTAAATTTATTTTATCTCTTGTACAAGTGTGTCCTGAAACAAAAATGTATTAGAGTTTTAGGTTTTTACAATTTTTCTATGAACACTATGATTGGAACGTGTCCTTTCAAAATCCATATGCTAAAATCCTAAACCCAGAGATAATATTATTAATATATTGGGGTCTTTGACAGATGCCTAAGTCATGAGAATGAACCCTCATAAATGAGATTAGTGCTCTTCTAAAAGATATTCCAGAGAGGCTCCTCACCCCTTATACCATGTAAGGACACAAGAAGGAGGCACTAGCTGTGAACCATGAAGTGGACCTTCACCAGAAGATGATCAAGCTAGAGATCTAATCTTGGACTTCTGAGCCCCTAGAACTGCGAGCAATAAAGTTCCACTGCTTAAAAGCTACTCAACTATCACATTTGTAACAGTGCAAACAAACTAACCACAACCCTCTTTACCATGAATAGTCTTCAGATTCTGCTACATAATCTAAATAATTGCTTGATTTTGAGTATTATCCTTGTAAAAGTGCTCAATATAACGGACATTTTTGTCAATGTTATATAAACTAATCATACCAGACAGTTTACTTGACTACCTGTGTACTAGGCTTTTTAAAACTGACAATGCAATCATTAAAACATTAGAAATGTTTTAATGCCATTAATATGACAGTGCCAGATACTAAGGTCCTTTTTTTACTAATTAGTTATAGATGATATTACCTAACAGGATCTGCTTTATTGTTTGTTATTAATTTTGATATTATGGTTTGGTTTTTGACTTGATATATGTCATAAAATTCTTTATAAATTTCTCCCATAACTTCAATATATTTTCTCTCTTCACCTTAAGAGTATAATTTACTATAATTTATTCCAAGTACCTTGAGATAACTATTATTAAATTATGAAATATTTAGAGAATCAACATTTCCAGGTTTTGTTTGTATACTTGAACCATTTATATCCTTACTGCCTTTCATTCAGTCTCAGACAGGGAAAATTTTATATCTTTTGCAATGGTATCCCTAGAAATAGCAATCATGCCTCAGAAATTTATAAAAATAAGGGATAACTTTTCCTTTTTAAAGACAATGTACTACTAGGAATTAAAAGGTTAAATAGCACCAGTATTTTGATTTGACTGTGTTTCTGTTTCACTAAACTCCTTTGCAGGCTTAAATTATTTCTTGCTTGCTTGTGCAATTTGTTGAAAACTTGAAGAGTTGATTTTTGGGAAACTACATATTGAACTTTATTTGTATCCCTCTCAAATTGTATATCCTGTAACTGAATTAATCTGTTTGATTTGTGAAAATCCCTTCAAAACCTATAATTGTCGGTGCAGCAGACCTCTCGTATCTCACCCCCTGCTCCCCTCAGCAGTGAATTTCAGTTTACCTGCCTGTTCTGCTCTCCACTCTGTCTCTGGTACATTCTCGCACTCTCCATACCTCTTGCCTTTATCCCAGTTCTTGTATGCATAAATAAATAAATCTTAAAAAGAAAACCCTGGAATTGTCATTTATTACTGCATCTCATACCACTGTGTTCATCATTAAAAATATTAATAAATATCATAGTTTATATTTTCTCCCAGGTTCATAATGTACTTCCTATATTCTATAAGTGCATTTTTGTGATTTGTTTTGCCCAATAAAATTAGCAAACATGTCCTGTGTCATTTTTGGATAAAAAAAGAAAATAAACAGTAAGAACCAGTTATTTTCCGCTCTGTCATGGTGATTAGCAATACTAAATACAATGGTTGATCCATCAGCAACAGTGGTGGAGTGGAAAAGTCACGAAACAGAGATTACTCATGAACCTGAGATTAACATGATGTGAAATAACAGTAAATAATCTACTCTTGCTATCTAATATGGGTGTGCAGTGCTGGCAGTACATCTTGACACATGCTGTCTTCATCTCTGTGGCAGGAAAAGTGAATATGGGAGAAGACGGCACATACTCTTCGAGTTTTAGTAATATGGTATTCAGAAATGACATAGTATCTTTCACATTCCACTGACCAAAAAAAGAAAAATCATACAGCTACATCTAACTTTAAATTGGTAGGATGTCTGAATTATCTGTTAGCAATTCAGTATAATCACCATATCCTTTAAAAATCTGCTCTACATAACAATGGAAAAGCTTGTAACTACATTTCATAGAGTCATCGTTAAGAAAGCAGAAGATTAGCAGAGGCTATTATTCCCTAGAAGTAGTTACCAGAACACAAGTGAGCAGATGTAAGATTCCCAACTGCTTCTGGGTGAGAATTGAGAACAACCACTGCTGCCAACTGAGATAAGTGGAGGGAACTTTCCTAGAAATTCCTCTAAAAAGGCAACAATTTCAAACTAGATTTTGACAAATGCCTCTTGCCAAGGTATTCAATGCTACTTCCCTAACCTCATCATGGCAGCTTTTTGCCTTTTCATAAGAAATTCCCTAAGCTTTCCTTTTCTAAGCTCTCCAATTCATAATAAACCTTAATTTCTACATTAATTTAGTCAGAATATTTACAATGATATCTTTCTGAAAATAAAAATAAAAAACACAAAGTGATATAGTAGAAACATGAAAACTTGCCAAATTTTCAGAAGGAAGATAATGAGATGATTTATGATGAACCTGAGTAACTAAGCAGATACTATGTACCCACAGATAAACCTTAGTCTTTCAAAAACTAACATGATTTCACTTATATGAGGTTGTTAACCTCAAACACAAAGCAATCAGTGGTTTTTAACAACAAAATTCCTTTATTTGGAAGCAAAAACTAAATAGGGCAGTTTGTAAATTCTAACATCTCTTGGGAGATTTTATATGCATGAGGCTAAAAGCTTTAGTGAGTGTATACCACCTTTCTCTAAAGAGACTTTGGAAGAAAGCAAAGTATATCACTCACATAGTATAAGTTAAAGAGTCGCTAAGAAGTTTTACATTAGCCAGATCAGCCTTTGTGATTTGTGAGAAAAAAGTAAAGTACTGAGGTATCACTGTTCAGGTGAACTGTCTTCCTTTCCAGGTAAAGACAAATTGACTAAAATACACGCCACCTAAATCAATTACAGTGAAGAAATTACTTTCATTGGAATAGATGTTAGTAATATACAAGTGCTTAGATAGGCATTCTATGCTGAATGAGTTGAAGTGACAATCTTTACTGCTTGCAGGTCCAGGACAGACCTTCACCCTCAGTCTCTGAGTTTTTTCCAGGTAAAAATTGAGTGTGTAAAGACTAGTGTAAGGAATAATAAAGACTTTAAACTTGTAATATTTTATAACAGGTTTAATGTCTTGAAAGAATTCTTTACTTGTAGGCTATTAATTAATTCTGGGGAGAGGTTTAAGTGATATATTTGTTTCCTTTTAAAAGATTTTTATTTAATATTTATGCAAAAAAGAACTGGCATGTAAGCCAGAGGTGTAGAGGGGGTGAAAGGATTCACCAGAGACAGAGTGGGGAACAGAACAATCAGAGGATCAACTGAAACACACTGCTGGGGGGAGCAGCAGGGGAGACAGGAGACGTCTGCTGCACCATGTGGGTCACCTCACTGGCCTAGGGTTGAATTCAGACTGTAGTGACTGGCGATATCTTGATAGCACTGAGACTTAAACCCCTGCACCACCAGGGAGGCCTAGAGGTATATATTTGAATCTTGACAGGAAGGGCACTATGAATGTTTCCAATTCTGCTCTAAATAGGATAGTGTCTAATTCAATGGGGACAAATGATCAGTGAGTCCTGAGTCAACTTTAGTACCGTCAGAGACAGGACAAATAAAATTCATTAGAGTGTCACTTAATTTACTTGCTGGATTATTCTGATTGTTGCTGTCAAATTTTAGAATTATTTTCTGTACCTGGAAGAGTAGATTCCAGTATACACTTTTTCTAAGAAATCTCTACTTAATAAGTGAATTCGGAGTAGAACTCTGGAGAAAAGAATAGGTGTCTTTTAAGAAACCAAAACACAAAATCATTAAGTTCCAAAACAGGAATTTTTTGAGGTTTATTAGAAATCCTGTATTTGAAGTATTGTTTTAATACATCAAGGCAAGGGCTGTTTAAGGCTTTGGTGTCTAGCATCAACAGTTAGGAATCAGTGTCAATAAAACAGATTTATCTGGAGACTTTTCCTTCTGAGCTAATTAACAGGGAGGACTGGAAAAAGTCCCTGCAGTTCCTGGAAGACCCATCATTGATAATGAGAAGGAAATTGGAAGGCTACAGAGGGCTGTCAATGTTTGCAACTCTTAAGTTTGTGGCAATCTCCTTTCCAATGTTCTGGCTTGCTTACATATATAACTAAAACTAGCAGACTTTTGGTTCTGTGTAAGGACCATCGTTTGGCATAGATCTCAGCAATCCTTCTTTTGGTGGCTTATCTACAGTAAGAGCAAGCTGATTTATAAATTAATCAGATCAGAAGTAGATATGGCTTCTCACATTATTTGTTTTGACTAAAGGAAAAGCTTTTAGCACAGCCCATAACAAAAAGAATTTAAAACTGCTGTTGTGGACTCAGCATTAGAAGGTAAACCTGAATGGTCTTTGGAAACAATTTGAAGCCAATTATAATAATCATGAAGATGCTCATCAAGCTTTTGTATACAAGCCTTCGTTTTGTTCTAATCAATAAGATTTAGAAAGCTGTTGGAATAGTTTGGTAAAGTATATAAGAAAGCCTTCTGCCAAAAGTTTAGGGGTTTATCTAGATCCTTTTCAGGATTTTTCCACTTGGCAAGGTAATAGAATGTTTGGCTTCACTCTCACCAACATACATGTGAATTAACTGATATACGTCAGAAAAAACTTGTTAGATTTACATATTAAATTCTTGAGCAAAACTATGAAGGTTCTCAGTTACTTTAGGAAGCTCTCCTGTACGACTTATATATCAGCTTTAGGGCCCTCCCTGGTGGTGCAAGGGCTTAAGGTGCAGTACTATGAAGCTATCCACAGCCACTGCAGCACAAGTTCAGTCTCCAGGCAGGGAGGTGACCCACATGGCACAGCAAACCTCTCCTGTCTTGCCCACTGCTCCTCTCAGCAGTGTTTTCAGTATATCTGCCTGCTCTGCTCCCCACTCTGTCTCTGGTGATGCCTCTCACCCCCTGCACCTCTGGCCTGTACCCCACTTCTTATATGCATAAATAAACAAATTTTTTTAAAAAATATATTTCAGCTTTAGTCCAAGCAACATGAGATCTGAGGCATGTCTGTATCCTCAGAAGTCAACTTTAAGGGGCAGGTTTTAATAATTTTAGAGGAAGAACATTAGAAGGAGCTTCAGCAAAATAGATCCGCAGAATAAATAGATTCTTGCAAAGAGGTAGACCAAAAAAAAAAGGGAGGACAAAGGTGACACTAGAGGTGGAGTTTGAACACGTTGCTGCAGCTGTACATGTGGAAACAGGAGGTGAGAGAGGAAATAGAGAAACTTCAGGAACCATTTTGTAACTCAATTTTTTGTTTACCTCAGTTAAATTCAAAATTTTATTTTGCAAAGAGGCAATTTTAGGCTCTTGGTAAAGTTTGGAAACCTCCAATTGAAATCAATTTTCTATTCAGTTTTAGCAATTTCAGAACCCTGGTTGTTGAATTCAGTTTAAAAAAAATAAAATATTTGAGGAAGTATAGAGGCTCACCACTGGAATTCTAAGTTACTTTTAGCTAATTTGGCGCATTTAGTCAGAAATATAAATGTGGAAGAATATACGTACATGAAACTGAAACTGGCAGAGTTTCCTGAAGTAGAGAATACTCTTAAACCGTTTAGATGGCTGAAATCCTATTTTATCTTATTACATGAGCCAGGAATTCCCAGACACACTGTTCTTCTTAGGCAACCCCCTTCTTCAGAAGAAAAATAAATTAAAAGCCAACTTGAATCCTCACAAAAGCATGTTCCCATAAAGAAATAACATGTAGTTGATGTGTTTAATCAGCCTACTACTAATCCAAGTATTCACAAAAATTCATGATTTTCTAATAGAATAACCAGATCCCAGAACCATTAGGCAGAAGTTCAAACCACCACAGTTTGAATGCTATAGGCCTTTTCAAAAATAAAGGTCCAAGCACAGTTTCAAGCATGCATACAAAGGCAACAATCCCAAGCTAGAGAATCTTCTCTAGTTGATTGGATAAAAGACAAGAACAGCTCTAATAAGTGCCACCTAAATTCAAAGAATCTTCTAGTGACTGACTCAAATTCAAGAGAATAACCAAATTCCCTAAGAGAGCAGCATATGTGCATGGGAGATACTGCAGATAAACAAGGTCTTAGGTAAAAGAAAATTTCTGAACAAGTCCTAGAGATATCAACACCAAACTGGAGAACTTGAACCCAGAATACTTAACTAGCTTTCCAATAATAAAACCAACTAAAAGTCTGTTGGTAATTTTAGACACGCAACTGATCAAATGCATGTTGGCACAATGTCTGTACTGCACTTCCTTTGAATTGCAACTTTGGTGCAATTCCTCTCACAGAGAAAATTCTTAAAATAAATATATGATAAATATCCACCAATTAAACTATCAGAATGAAACTATTTTCTTTGTATAAAACAATAAACTTGCTTATTTTTAAAAATAATACTATAACTATGATTTGATTAATTTTTCTATTACCAAATTACATGCATTATAAATAGAGTTTCCAGCTGAAATCATCAAAATCCAAAAGTGTAACAGCTGAGTAACTAAAAATCCAATTTAAAATTATTTCATAGTGGTTTGTTAGCATGTTTGTTTACTTTAACTAAAGACATTTTTAACTGTATGAGAAGATGTCATGAGAAAGACAGCACTGAATGCATGGAATGCATGATAGTTTAGAACAAATTTTATTGTTTTTAATTCAAAATGTTTTTGAGCTTAAAGTCATCCACATTAGAAGGAAAAGTTAAACTTGAAAGAGTTGTTATGAAAATATCATTCATCAATCAAAGATGCATATGCATAAGTCTAACAAATTCATATTATTAGTCAGTCTTCTGAAACCCTAATAATGAAAGATGCTAACAGTTTGAATGCATGAATTGCAAATGTGTCATGTGTTTGAGATTTGTATGCTGAAAGAGAGGACTTGAAGACTTGATATTGCAAAGAATTTTAGTGTTCTATTAGAAGTGTACTTTGTAATAAAACTAAGTTATTAATACATGTATTAAAATGTTATTTCTACTTGAACACCATTAATGTCCACTTCTGGATTATTTATAATCCTTGTTAATATTTTGCCTAATGAAAAATGCATTTCATATCAGATCAGTATATAAAGCCATAAGGAGTGATCAAGATATTATCTACTGAGGATTCATTAAAAAAAATTAAAATTCCTTGTTGCCAAGGAATATATTAAATTATAATTTTATTAAAGTGTAAAGATAATCAATTCATTAGACAATTTTGTAAGAAACTATTTTTTCTCAGTAACTACTTTTATTAGCAAGAACTTTGGTTTTAATTTAATTGAAGAAGCATTGCACTCGGCACATGAGGGCAATAGACAAGGTAAATGAATAATTCATTTGTAAATATTATGATATAACGCTTTCAAATTATTTTATATTAGCTGACTGTACCTAATGTTGCCTTTTTACTTTTATTGTTTGTTTTGTTCACTGAAGAAAATGTCAACAATGTATTACCTAAACTAATTAACATGGAAAGAGTATTTCCTACCAGGGAAATGCCAGGACTATCATGACTATAATTAATTTTCAGATGATGAAAGATACTCTTATACTGCAGATAAGTTGATTATCTCTACTGTATGAAAAGTCCTCCAGTTGAATTTATAGGAATAATAATATAATGATGATATTTTAGTCCATATCTTGAAAATAACCCATTAAAAATAAATCAACCTAAAAATTTCAGATGAAAGGTAGGACAAACACTTACAACCCAGGAAACTTAAAGAGTCAACTGCAAGAAATTATGCTCACAAGTTTCTGACACAAATTTAAAAGTACTGAAAGTAAAATGGGAGAAGAAAAGATTAACCTAGGTTACAAAGTTAAAGAATTAGAAATGCAAAGCCTATAGCAAGCATAGTAACTGCTGAAATACATTAATAATTATAAGAGATGCTTTTTAAGAAAATCATTTCATTGAGGTAATATTGCTTATGCTATAACCTATAGGCGTATATGTTAATACCTGTCCCAACACGTTACCATACCATACTCTTCCACAGTACCAATAACCTTTTATTTTAACTAAGCCAGTTTATTTATTACTAGACTAAAGATTCATATTTAAATGTAATATTTGGGTCTCCCTGGTGGCACATGCTGCATAGCCAATGCAGCACGACTTCAATCCCCAGCCAGGAATTTGACCCACATGGCATAGCAGAACTCTCCTGCCTCGCCCGCTGCTGCCCTCAGCAGTGTGTTTTAGTCAATCTGCCTGTTCCACTCGCCACTCTATCTCTGGTGAATCCTCTTACCTCCCAGCACCTGAGGCCCAAACCCCAGCTCTAGTATACACAAATAAACAAAATAAATATTTTTAAAATAAATGTAAATTTAAATAAATACTAAAGTTGGTAGAAGAATGAGAAAATTAGTTACTGAGTGACAGATCCAAGGATCTAAATCAGGACAAGACAGTATAGACAGAACACGTCAGAATCTTGACATCAAATTCATTTAATTTCTAAATATGTTATTTCAACTCCTGTTTTAACATTTGACGTGTTTTTTTTTTTTTTTCTTTCTGAGAAGTGTGTTCTTTATAGTCTTACCAGTATTTTTTTTTTTTTTTTGGTAGTTTTCTTTTTTTTTTTTTTTTTTGCTTTTATCATTGCTTCCCTGTGTTGGAAATGTTCCAACTATAATCAGTGTCTACTGGAGACACTGTTGAGGACACTCAGGAATCAGAAGAACAGTTTACTTCTCAGTGACCCCCGATTCTTAAAAAATTCTACTGTCAAGAAAAAGTGCAAGTTTCCCCTACCCCTCTATGTTCTTTTGGTGCTGGCTGAATAGTCAAATTAACATAAAAATATTAGCAAGAGAAAAAATAATTATGTACACAGGAGGAGCTGATGGATACATGGAATAAGGACCCAGGGCTTCAAGAACAGGAAGATTCGTGGCGAGGAAAGGGTAGTTGTCATGACAGAGAATGCATGCTTTGTAATTACTGGTTTGCCATGGTACGCATATGCCATCATAATGTAGAAGTCATTCTTATTATGAGCCATAGTGAACATTTAAAAGCTGTTGTGCTTGTTTCGACAATAATGTACTTCAACTGATCAATAATCTTAGAAATTATTTTAACAACTGTATTTACCATGTATAGACAGCAAAATGACATAGTAAGGTCAACCTGATAGGTGCTGTAGTTATGTAAGTGCAAAAGAATATAGGTAACAAACTAAGCAACAGTTATTTTAAATAATCTTTGCCCCTTTTCCTGATTGAAGAAGTAATCACAATGCCCCCTTTTATGATCCAGCAGAATGTAGTTTGGGTGGGTACCAACTATGTGCAGGTTCATCAGTGAATATGTCTTCCTATCTCAAAATGTCATCCCTACACTGAGAGTGAAGATGAGGTCTCCTTCTTCTTGTCTGTTATAAAAAGCCCACCCCCCCCATCTTTGATGCCCCAGGTCCCTAAAAAAGGCATAAATACTCCTGGTTCTCTCCATTATTCTTTAGAATTTAGAACCACGTAAATTCTCCATGTGTTCTTAAATTTTGGCCTTTTCCCTTGATGTTAAGTCATTGATCTTTCTGATGTTAATTTGTCTGGTGGCAAACTGTTCATCCATCCAGACTTAGAAGAGCCCACAAAGAGTGGGGGAATTTTTTCCTGTGTCTCAAGAGTCCTAGATATAATTAGGCAGCTTCAGGGACAGTACAGGCAGGGACTTCAGGAGAGTTAAGGAAGGCCTCAGAGACAAAGGCAACAAATTCCAAAGGGGACTAATCAAACACCCCCAGGACTATGGGCAACAGGACATTCCAGAACGAGGATGATAAAGGAAAGGATACTAAGGAAAGGGCTGGAACATAGTCTTAATTCCGAGCACATTAAGAGTGTTATTGAGATCACCAAGAACTAGCCAATCACAAGGAGACTGATGGATCTTTGGGATAATTAAGGAAAGAAGATATATGAAAGGTCTTCAAGAACCATGTACACAGTCTCAGAGAAGTTTTATTAAGGGTCAGTTGCTGGACGAGGCTCTGAACCAAGGGGTGGCAGAGTCGCACCGAAAAAGAACAAGAGGGATTTTTATAGGTCTTAGGTGGGATGGAGAAATGGCTGGGTGGAAAATTTTAACAAGGAACTGGAACTTAATTTTCTGCCCAAGCTGGAACTTATTTTTCTGCTCAGGCTGGCATCAGTTGGAGATATGGGTTTATCACCCTCAAACATTTACCTTTTCCTGGGACAGCTGCTCCTCCTGCATGCCTAAGTTTAATTGCTGCCTGACCCCTGACAGTATATAACCCTAAGGCATAACTCTACTTCTGTTTCCTTGCCCCTCTCTAGCCTGGTTCCACTGGCCTGGGAATCCCACTTTATTTCTGTTCCCTTTCTCCTTAATACATTTTTCCTTTTCTAAGCAAACCTGTCTCTTTTTGCTTACTTGCCTGAGCTTCAAGAAATTCCTGCTGTGGCTTCTTGAGACACCAACCCATGGTGTACGTTGGCGGGGACTCAGCGCTGCCACCCACTGCAGCCTGGGATCCATTCCTGACTGGAAGACTAGACCTGAAACCCTGAAATTACGTATCACTGACAATGAAATTCAAAAGAACTGGATATATGTAGATGGTATTAAAGATAATGAGGATATTTGAAATATTGCTATTGTAATAAAGAAACATTCTCAAAAATGTGCTTTTGTAAAGTGTAACAGAATTACATAGGAAGTGACAACTAAAATATGTAATCTGGTGGCTCCTGTCAAAGTACTAATTCCCAAACCTAAGAAATAAAGGCCAGTATATATACTTTTAATAGACACCTTAGATGACCCTATGTTCACCAGAATTTAAGAACAACTTCTTGATATTTTAGTCTAAAAATATCCCCTTTTATCAGCTCTTTGAAAATTTTCACTGAATGATTTAACTATGAGCCAGCTCACAATTTTCTCACAAAGCCTGTTATGTCTTTAGCAAAAGAAAAAATAAAATGGTATGTAATGCATTCCAATGAAATTCTGAAGATTATACTGAGAGTACATTCATATCAAATGTATCTAGTATTGGAATTTTTATGAGAACATATGAAATGACATTATGTCTGCTTTCCAACGCCATAGAGGAAGTATGGAATATGGCAGAGAATGAATTCCAGCAATTGTCAATCTTGTGCTTCTTCTAAAGTATATACTTTGATGTTTACATATTGGAATGTTAGAACTATGGAAGCACTGAGAGCCACTTGGTATTTGAAAAGAAAACTAAACATCCTCTAGTTAAAAGTTTCATTTGATTATTTGTAGGCAATGCAATGCAATTAGCATTTAAATAATTCAATGTTAGAAACCATTTTCTCTGAGATTAACAATGATTCATTCTTACATGCTGTGTTTTTAATCAAAGAGGTAAAAGGTATAGAGCCTGGGACAGGAACAAAGATGTCTAGTTACAAAGTCACTCTTGCAATTTGCAAGTAATGTGCTTGCATGCATGTTTAAAGCAACTCAAATGTGGTGTACTGCCTATTCATACTTTAATGAGAATGTAAATGAAGGATTATGGTTCTACCAGCCAGATGATATTTCTTGAGAATTATTGCCTAAATCTTTCTCTGTAATTTCCCAACTTTCAAAAATTCTGTAGAATAATGCAGCTAATTAATGATATTGTCATTGTCATTTAGGAAATACGTGAACTCCTGGAAAATCATTATTAATTATAGCCACATGCATCAAAGTAGACACATTGAAATTCATAACTGTATTTGTTAGTTACCTGAAAAATCAGTTCCATTTTATCAATATTGCCCTGAAAATAACCCTATTTTTTATTGAGGATAATTTTTCCCCAAAATAGATAGTGATCAGAAGAATCATAATATATTTTTTCAATACAAACTACTCAATTTATTCAGGCCCAATTGTCTCATCCAAAAGAACATGGTAAATACTACAATAGCAAGGAGGTTTTTTTTTTTTTTTTCCACTTGCCTCCATTAAAATGGTCTGATTGCTCCTTGTCCATTTCTAAATGATAGATAATATCCTCTTCTCTTTTGCTTTTCTAGCCTATTATGTCCTTTATAGAAAACCTAAAATGAGGCATTTCCTGCAAGCCTGCAGAGAGAGAACACTGAATAGGAAGCTGAAAGGGAGTATAGAGACCAGGATAAAAGGCAGTTATTAAATTTGTGAACTCTATCAGAAGACAAGAAAATAAACTGTACCACTGGCTGCAAGGGTAGTGAAGTATGACATTTCATTTTTATGCAGGTCTCAGCATGATAGAAGTAACACATTGAAGAACACTGTAAAAAAGCAGTTAGTGCATTCATTGAATGCCAGCATGGCTCCTCTGCTGTTCTTTGGTTGATCCTTTTCTTTTCTGTGTCTTTGTGAACAGTAGTTCAGAGATTCATATATATGAGATCAGACCCACCATCAATCCTTTGTGAATTTTCATGATGAGAGGCTGCAAGTTCATTCTATGTAACTCCATGAGACGAGGTCCAGGTGCACACTTTATATTTTTTCACATTGCTTCTCCTTCAGTCTATGAATGCAGTCTCACACAGCCTCAGTTGTACTCTCCAGCTCTCTCACAAACACAATTTCATATAATAGAATTCTTATATCAGGAATTCTCTGACATTTTAGTGAGTCTTGTTCACTTTAGTTCATGAAAGTAATATTAAAAGTATATATTTCTTTTTGGTTTGTTTAGATGTGACATAAATAAGATGCTATGGTAAGCCAGTGTACTACCATTTTTTTTGCTTATATAATTTGTTTTAAAATTTTTTTAATGAACTACTCTAAATAAACAGTGAACACAATACATTTTAATTTTCACCCCTTTCATCTTTATAAATCTGATTCCTACTGTCTGTGTCTACCAAATTTGGATGCAATCTTGAATGGAACCCATGGTTTTTCAGATGCTATTCAGTCATAGAAATAACCTGTTAAGGAATGAAAAGCACTGTCCTGTATAGTTTTAATGTTTCAAATATAACAAAGGTAGATTTTTTCCCTTTCTTCAACTCAAGCGTAACCTGGGTTTGAAAGTCTAAAGAAAGGAGATAGGTTTATAAGCTGGTCACTAAACTCTAATTCCTAAACAGCATATCACAAGGATCATGGCCTTTTAATATGTACTTCATCCATCATTCTAGAATAGTGTAGTTTCTTCACTTTTTTAAATCCTGTTTTGCATGTTTTAAAACTTTTCTTAAATGTATTTTTTATATTTCTTGTTAAATTTGCCACACATACTTGGGCATCACACAGCCAAGTGTTTTTGAAAGAATCAAATTTAACAGTCCATGTAGAGGCCCATTTACTTGTTAGTACCACAGTGTGCTGACTTAATATTGAGATATTTAATAAATATTTTAAAACCTAATATGAGTTAAAAGTTTAAGGTTAGTGGTGTTATTAAAAGTGCTAATAAGATGAAATATAAAGTACTAAGTTAAAAATAGTGAATCATGAAATCAGACTTTGTAACATAGTGAAATGCAAGTTCAGAAAAGGCTACAAACACTACGAAGGCTGACTTCAACCTTATTCATTATTAGGACAATTGGTACAAATATATATTTAATGATTTTTTTAAAAAATCCTTTTGTACAATACATGTAAATATTGTGCCAGTATGCCCAACATTAATTATAAACACTGGAGGAAAACTGATAGATATAATTGAGGAGGTAGAGACAGTTTTTGAATGTATGACTATGAGTCCTAAATTCTTCAATATGTAAGTGTTATGGTGATTAAATAAAAAGTCAGACCTAAGCATCATTAACGTGATATTATAAAATATTTGTTATAAGCAAGGGTGATTCTGTATGTTTTGAAAATTAAAAAGTAAAGAGATTGACAATTGATAATAGAAATCTTTCTGTAATTAAAAAAAAAATCAGATGGCAATATTTCTGTCCTAACCCCCTTAACTGTAATATTCTTCTATAATTACACTTAGATGCAAAGCTAAATAATATAAAACTGAATTTAATACAGCTTTAATTTGATCTAATAAAGCTCTTCCTATATGATATAACATGAAGAAGCAGTGATTTAGCAAATAATTACTTACTCTAAGGGTCTAAATACGAATAAAATGAAATTCCCCTAAGAAAATCCATCTTGTGTTAAAACAGACATATTTTCTACAGATTTATTTTTAATGATATGAAACACTTCTATCCCCTAGCCCCAATAAATTCACTAAGAGAAAAGCTGTCTTCATTAAAAATCTCAGTGTTTACATAATTCCTCATCAATGCTTTGCAAATAATGGAGAGAATTAATGGTGTGTTTTTCTGCATATTTCAATTGTGAATGATAATCAAACAAAACAAAGCAAACCAAAATAAACAAACAAAAGCAGCCAGTATGAAAAGCAGGATGAAATCAATCCACAGTTTGATAGTACTAGTTTTCCTTGCAGCTTCTTTTGCATGTGTTATAATATATTTATGGTAAGCACTTGTGATAATGCCAGCAAAATTTTTCCATCTTGCTGCATGCTTAATTTCATCTAACTTGCTTTATGGCAGTTGTACTGAAACACAGAGAGAAGATCTGCTTAAACCATTTGTCTCTGTTTCTCTTTGCATAATGTCAACAGATTTGTTTAAACCAAAACAAAATGCATAAACAATCATGTCTTCTAAAAGCTAACTATAGAGCTACATTTCAGAAGTTATTTTTTTTAATATGCTGAAATTTAGTGACTCAAATTCTGATTCTGGTCATAGCAATTTTTTTTCTCTAGGTGAAAAATATTTACTGATTAATTTCTTAGGTTCCTACACTATACATTGTTTTGGTTTTATAAATTACATTACATAAATATTGACTATTGAAAATAAGGTAATTTCAGGTCAATAGTCTGTTACATCTATTTTACTGATTTTTGGATATTAGACCTAAAAAGTGGTGACAGGTCCCTACTATGGCTTTCAATTTTGAAAGCACCTATAAAATTATTCTTGCACAGGTAACTAATACTTCCAACAACACTGATAGCAACGAAAACAGAACCTGCATTTTAACAAGACCTTATGGTGATTGGAAGTGTCAGAAACATAGGTTCATTGAGAGCCACGTGATGAAGGAGATATTGTATATGGAAAGGCGACCCATTTGTTAGATTATATTGGTAGTGGAAATGAAAGAAAATGACTTGGTAATTGTCGGTTTTGCTTGAGAAGAAGGGTTCACAGAGTCATGTATTTTTTGAGTTTACTAGTGAGATATTATACTGTCCTATTTTTCCATGTAAATATTAAAGGTACATTATTTTATTACTCTGATATTTTTAGAAAGTAGCTAAATATATATATATATCAGATTATCAAAACCCCATATTTTTATATTGATGCCCTAATTTGTTCCACAAAGACATTAAAGGATTTACATGACATGCAAAATACACTATGATAAAGTTAAAATAAAGCAACCAAACAATTATCAAGACTATAAAGGCAAAAGAGTGTGGAGGAAATTATGGCTAAGAAAATACAATACCAAATTTGCCTTAAGATTTTTAACTTCAAAGAACCAAAAAGGAAGCTGTTTTAAAAAAAATACTGGAAAGATGAGATCAAAAACAAATTGCAGACCAAAATGTCTCTGCTGTGTAATAAGCATCATTAAATTTATTCTTAAAAGAGACACAGATAAAATGTGTTCCATGAGACTTTTTCCCCCTTATAATAGTACTTAATATCAATTGGCAAGATCATGCAGCATTGTATTTTTGCTAAATATTTCTATTAGCAGGACAGTGAGATCTGTAATGTAGACAGATCTCAACTGTACAACTATACAATTAATTAATTTCAACTATACAATGCTTTATGGAAAATACTTACTCTGAATATTATTTGAGTATTACTATTGTTTTGTCCAAGCACAAATAGTGAATATAAAAGTTTGTTTGCATACTTACTCAATTAATTCCTTAGGGTGCAGGGAAGGACAGACATTCTTTAGAACATGTCTTGCAATACAATCTAAAAAAGGTAACAGACATAAAATGCTTATTCTCTACAGTGGCAGAAAGCATAAAGCTCTAATTAAAATTTTATAATTTTCCCCTAAATTCCTCTGTACCATAGTATAATTGCAAGATCATAGCCTTCATCTGTGAAAACAGAATCAGTCCTTGCTAGTTAGTACGTCTTATTATGCATTTTTATAAAATATTGATAAAAGAGTTGCTGGACACTTATAAAGTTTAGATGCAAATGGAATACACATTTTCAACTTTTACAGTACAAGAAAGGAAAGGAAAAAGAAGCACATTATAGGCACACCTATCAGGTATTGTGCATTTGTTCCTGATCACTGCAATAAAGTATTGTAGAAAAGTGAAGCACACAAAGTTTTTGGTTTCCCAGTGCAAAAAAAGATATGTTTATACTATACAACAGTATACAGTATACTAAGTGTGCAGTGTCAATATGTCTAAAAAAATACAATCTCAATAACTTAATTGAAATGTACCTATTGCTGAAAAAATGCTAAACATCACCTGGGCCTTAATTGTAATCTTTTCACTGGTGGATGTTTTGCCTCAACGTTAATGGCTGCTGACTGATCAAGTAGTGGTTGCTGAAGCTGTGGCAATTTCTTAAAGTAAGAAAACAATGATGTTTGCAACTTCAATTGACTCTTCCTTTTATGAAAAATTTCTCTGCAGTAGGTGATGCTGTTTGATAGCATTCACCCACAGTAGAATTTCTTGCAAAATTGCAATCAATTCTCTCAAATCCTGCTATTATTTTATCAACTAATTTTACATAGTATTCTAAGTCTCTTTTGCCATTTCAACAATGGTTTTGAAACCCTTACCAGAAGTAGATTTTATCTCAAAAACCACTTGTTGTGCTCATCCATAAGAAGTAATTACGTATCTGTTAAAGTTTGATCATGAGATTGCAGCAACTTAGTCACATCTTCAGGTTCTACTTTAATTCCAATTATTTTGCTATTTCAACCACACCCTGTAGTTACTTCCTCCCTGAAGTCTTGACATCTTCAAAGTCATCCACGAGAGATGGACTCAACTTCTTCCAAACTCTTATTTCTTTTTAAGATTATTTATTTTTGTTTAGAAGAAGTAGCGGGTAGGCCAGAGGTATACCCAGTGAGAGGATTCACCAGAGACAGAGTGGGAAACAGTACAGTCAGATCTACTGAAATACACTGCTGAGGGGAGGAGAGGGTGAAAAAGAAGAGATCTGCAGCACCATGTGTGTCCCCTCCCTGGCAGGGGATGGAACTCAGGCATTCAAGCTGATAATGCTGAGACTTAACCCCAAGGCCACCAGGGAGGGTCCTTCCAAACTCTTTTTAATGTTGACAGCTTGAACTATTACCATGAGTCACAAATGTTCTCAATGACATCTGGAATGGTGACTCCATTCTACGTGAATTTACTTCACATAGATTCCTTAGAGGAATCTACCTGTGACGGCAATAGCCTCAGGAAATGTATTTCTTAATTAGACTTGAATGTTGAAATTACTCCTTGATTCAAGGGCTACACAATGGACATTACATTAACAGACATTAAGACCCAATTGATTTTGTACATCTCCTCTGGAATTTTTGGATGACCAGGTCCATGGTCAATGAGTATATTTTGAAAGGATGTTTCTAATGAATAGAGGTCCCAAACAATAGGCTTAAAATATTCACTAAAAAATGTTGTAAACAGATATGCTGTTATCCAGGCTTTGTTGTTTCTTTTATACAACACAGGCAGAGTAGATTTAGCCTGTCTTAAGGGTCCAAGAATTTTAAGAATGGCAAGTGGTCATTGGCTTCCTTTTAAAGTTGCAAGTTTTATTAGCCCCTAACAAAAAAGTGTCAGACTGTCCTTTGAAACTTTGAAGCCAGCATCAACTTCTCTTCAAAAAAAAAAGAACTTTATCAAAGCTATAAAAATAGAAAGTAATGGTATTGGACATGAAGTTGCTGAGCTAGTTGTTGACTAATTTAAAAATTTAAGTGATGCTAACCTACCCTACTGTTAGCATATATACATAAAACTTTAGCTGAGAATTTGGAAGTCAATACATCTATGAAATTGTTGCCTAATAGAAGACTGTGTCAAAATAAACTGGGCTCTTGCAATGGAGCTGTCTCCTTATCTTTTTCCTACTGTAATTGTCTTATTCATGTGTTTCTCATAGCACTTCACATGTGTACTGGTGTCCTACATGGGTGTTGATTTGTACTAGAGAAAAACATAGTGTAATGCAAAATTTTTAAAAAATGTTATATGTACAGTTGTTCCAGTACCATGTGTTCTTTCCTTCACAGAATCATCTTGACTTCTAAAGTCAATTAATGTAAAAGTTTATTTCTATAATTGTCACTATTTTTTATTGCTGTGTATGTCTGTCTTTAAGCGACTGTCTCAAAGCTTGACTACTATAGCTTTGTAGAAATTTCTGATATCCAAATGGTACTGCCCTCAACTTTGTTTATCTTTTTTTTTTCAGGATCTATTCTATTATTTATTCTCAGTTTCTTAAATTTTAAGATAAGCTAGAAAATTTCTGCAAACTAGTGCAACTGGGATTTTGAGATATTGTGTTGATTCTATAGATCAGTTAGGGGAGTATTTCCAGCTTAGTAATAAATTTTTCAATACACAAGCAAAAATGGATAACTTTCCATTTTTATGTCCTACTTAATTTCTTTCAACTCCCAGAGTGGTATAAATAATAACAATTCAAGTATTTTTTTATATTGACTAATATAGTGTAGAATTAGATTTAAACTTTTTCAATGACATACTGATCTTCCTAGTAAGAAGAACACTGTGTATTTTTAGACTTTGGAAAACCATTCAAAATTCATGGTAAATTATTCTACTTCCATTTAACAAAAGAAAGACACAAAAATTCATTTTTATTTTATAGTTAAATCTTCTTGGCTCAGAACTTTGGTGAAGAAGCCTCCAAATTAATAAATTACTACTTTGAGATTTGCTATAATATTTAAGATTAGCCTGATGGTGCATTTAAAATAAGAAGATTAATATGGCAGTAAATCACTTGTCTAAGTATTTGAAGTGAATACTTTAATTACATTTTACAGAATTTTGAGCCCCACATTCAATCAAGACACATTTTTTACAAAAAATTTTTTGAACTGCTATACTCATTTCAGTAAATAAGGTGAACAAGATACATATAACTTAAGCTGTTCCTGCTTTACTATATTTTGTCCTGCTTCACTACCAGGACAAAAAGGGGAATTGTCAGATAGAATAACCATGCCTGTAGTGTTATAACTATTCCGCAACACTAGTTTGTATTTATTCTTTCTCAAATCTAAGAACTTTAAAATTAGGTCTGACAGATTCAGCAAAAAAAAAAAAATATATATATATATGTATATATTATACATATATAAAGTACAATTAATTTTGAATTTCAGATAAACAAGGAATAATTTTTCAGTGTTGATACTGTCCTAAATATCTTATGGAACAAAGTTATACTAAAACACATATGTTACATATTTTAAATTCAAATATAACTGGTTGTTATGCAAGTTATCTGAGAAGTCTATGTAATTTGTCTAAACTATGTTCTTACATAGACTTGATAGATTTCTTTACACTGAGTTCAAGCTTGCTCTTTAATAACACAATGACCTCCACTTATTAATATTAAGATACATGAAAATAGTTTGTGAACTTTTATAAGCCAAGATTCAATCTGTATCATTTCTTTGGGAAAATGTCCTATAAGAGAAACTATGAGGACACAGAAATCAAAGATTATTTTTAGTGCTTTCTAATACCAATTGAAACCTGGTACTTGATATGACATAAGCTTTCTTAGTTAAATCTAATCAATTTTCATACTTTTACTTTATCTTTATTTGACTGAGATATATGTTATGTTGCTCCATTAAATGCATATGAGGAAATTGAAATTCAGTTAATTGCTCAAAATCCTAGTATTATTACTATGAATATATTATTGGAAAGTATCACCTACTAACCTTCATAACATTACATTTAACATGAATCTGTCTTATTCTAAATCCCTATATTGTTTTCTTACATAATTTTTATGCTTTTAAATGCTTGTACATGACTACCTGTATTATTTAAATGTTTTATTTCACATCTGTACTTTAAGATATTAAGTATCTCAAACCAAAACATAATGATAACCTTAACATATTTTATAATTTGCTGACACTGATTCAAATCTATTTTATTAGGGCAGAAAATAGTGAGGAATGAAGTATCTTATTATCTTAGCTATTCTAGAAACATTTCAAAACATAAATTTTCATTATTTATCTTGTTACATGTAGTTATTCTTTGACAAAAACCATTTAAAATAATGGTAGATCATTAATTAAAACAGAGCTTCATATTTCATGATATTTATTGCTTTAAAGTCTTTCCATTTCTCAATATTGCTCCAAGGTAAAAGAAACATTTATATTCAGGGCAGTTAAAGATTCCCAGTTCTTTGGTACATAGTAAAGTGAAATATAAGTGCTGCTTGTCATTTATTGGATATAGGGTTAAGTTTCACTAGGGTGACACAAACTGCTTTTCTAACATATTCCCCTGTGGTAATTTAACCAACCAAAAATATCAATAAATCATAAATGGAATTTTGCTTTAGGCTAAATCTAGTTTAATCATATTCCTGCCTGGAAAAAATATTACTTATAAGAGTCAGGGTTATCTACTATGAATATATTATTGGAAAGTATCACCTACTAACCTTCATGAATCTATGATACAGTTTGAAAGTGTCAAAGTGGAAAGTGAAGACTTTTATTATCTCTTTAGGAAATTGTCAGGTAAGCAATATGGCAGGATACATAGAAAAACTACAATAATCTATAAAAATCTAAGCTTCTAGTAACTTACATTCCAAAATTTCAATACTCCCCCCCCCCCTAAGTCTAACAGTCTCAGCCCCAGGTTTAGCTAAAGGCAAGCTGTGACAAGTTTGAAAATTGCCTTTACAATTTCCAGCCTCCCTTTATACTTGTCTCCCAAAGTGGCATATCTTCATTCAGTTCTATCATGTTTCCTACAGCATTAAGCTTTTAAAACACTACATACTATTTTCAATGTTTATACAGATTTGTGTACCACACCTTCAAGAAATATTTATAATTCAATGTCTGCTTTTTAAAATTCATTCTATATGAATTGAGTATCAACTTTGCAGGAGCCACTGATGACAAGTTCTAAGAAACAAAGCTCCCTTAAGGAGTTCATAGTCTACTGGCTAGAAAGAAGCAAACAAACAAAAAAGAAATAGGAGATATCCAAGAACAAACAAAACCATAAATTTTCTTAGCCCACAGGGTGCTATGCCCTCTTGATTTTATTGCTACTTCTCTGGCAATAGCTTCCCAGAGTCTGTGTTATTTATTCTTGTCTTCCATGAATTTTGAGAATCTGGGGATCTGTCATGAACTTTTCCTCATTTCTATTAATGCCCAGCCCATGGTTATCACATACTGCCCAATGAGTTTAAATAAACTGATAGTTTTCCAGATTGTTGACTCCAGCCATGACCTCTCCTGTGAGTTCCAAACTAACATATACAAACTCTTCTAATGCTTAAGAAAAACCTTGATTTTTAATATATTTCTTTCTTTGCCTCCTTAAATCTACCATTGCACAAGGCTTTTCAACCAAATATAATTAATACCATTGCCTAGGCTCCAGATGCTTAGGGAAAAAAGCTATTCTTTTTATGAATTACTTTTCAACCAATCCTTCAGCTAGTACTGTATATTCAAATAATCAAACTGTACCTTTAAGTTTAATATATGTGGAATGCAATGTTGATAAAAGTCAAATATCATAACTTACTTTTTATTTATATGAATTGATAAAAATTGGGCCTCCCTGATTGAGCAAGGGGTTGAATGCTGCACTGTGGAGCTTCTAAAGCCACTGAAGTACAAATTCCATCCCCAGCCAGGGAGGGGACCCACATGGTGCAGCAGACCTCTCGGCCTCACCCGCTACTCCCCTCAGCAGTATATTTCAGTAGATCTACCTGTTCTGCTCCACACTCTGTCTCTGGGTGAATCCTCTCACCCCCTGAGTCTGGCCTGTACCCCAGCTCTTGTATGTATAAAGAAATAAAATCTTTAAAATAATAACTACTAAACAATGATGTATAATGAGATATATACACATATGTATGGTTTGTATATATGTACATAACATGAATTAGAGAATATATGAAAACATAAACTGGGTAAGATTTTTAAGGGTAAATCACTGAGTGAAAAAAATAACAAACCAATCTTGTCTCTTTCTCCTTTCCTCTCTTTTTCTCTTAGCAGCAATTCGTAATCAATATCTAACCTCAAGTTATTTTAAAATTTACCTAATACTGGAATACTAAGTCTTCCTATTTCGTGTTAAAAGACATGTTTCAAAGGACCTTTTCCTCTTGCATTTGTATATTATCTAAGGGATCACTTAGCATGTATGATTGACATATTATAGCCTATGTCATGATTTCTTTTAAAGATTTTGCTATATCATGGGTCTCAAAGTGATTTAAATACTGTTGCATATGTTTCTATTAATTATTTCTTAAATATTGTGGTAGAATTCACTGATGGAAACATATAATCCTTAAAGTTTCAATGGGAGGAGAATTTTAAATTAACATTTCAGTTAATAGTTATGAGCTAATTAAATATCTTGTTTCTTTGATGAGCTCACCTACTTCACAGTAAGTAAATTCAATGCATGTGTTTTACATAGTATACACCCACATAACCACTACTGAGATGATGACAGTGAGCATTTTTATCACTCCCAGAAAAGTTCCCTTGAGCCAATGATCAGTAATCATTATTCTGACTTTTATGTCTTTTTTCTTGCACTTCATGGCAACATACCCCAATGTGCCTAACTTCTGAATTCTCAAAAAAATCATTCATAATATGTGCCACAATAATAAGCTTTTTACTACTGTGCATTATCTAATTTTATGAATACACCATTATTTGTTTATTTTATTAGATGAATATTTGGGTTGTTTCTAGTTTTGAGCTATAAATATATTTTATGTATCCTTTGTGTGAACATGTGTCGGGAGCCAGAACTGCAAACAGTCCGGTCTCACCTGTCTCTCACCTCTCGGTCAAGGCGCCAGGAGAACAAAAGTATCTCCATTTAAATGGAGGCCCGGCCTAAGAGCACAGACATCCCACCCGGAAACCCCCTGCCAGCTAAAATTCGAACCTTCTCCCTTCCCCCTTTCTTCTTCCACCCCTTTAGTGTATATATACCCCTGCCCCTTATAATAAAGAGGAAGGCTTGATCAGAATCCTTGACTTGCCTTCCTGCTTTGCGTTCCCTGTTTGTGTATCCATTCTCCCTAGGAGGTTCCCGCGCGCCCCCGTTGTTGCCCCGCAGGCCGGGGCAAACATGCACTTCATTCTCTTGTGTATATATCTAAAGCTTCAGTTGCTGTATATTAGCTCCACCCCCCATGCCCCCACTCCCTACCATGCTCCTTTTTTACTAAAATGCCCTAAGGATCTTAATCTATTTTCCTTCTATTACTCACAATTTGAAATGCCTCTTGTTTAGATCTCTTCCAAAATTGCAATATCCACACCTATAAGGTGTGAGGAAAATGTGAGTAGCTCTTCTGTAGCAAGATATACTTAGCTTAAAAGAAAATATAGCTGTAAATTGCATGCTTTCTAATAAATTAATAGAACAATCCTTGTGTCACGTGAAATGATACTTTACTGAAATCCGTGGTCCTCAAGTAATATCTATAACATATCCCATTCCTGTTGCAATATCTTAAAGGACATACTGACAGAGATGCATTTCTAAATAGGGATTTTAGAAATGGTTTCAGAGAAGCAATGCTTTTAAGGAACAAAATCAGTGAAAGAGAGAAAAAAAAGCAATAGATTTCAAGTATATAGTACAAAAAATTCTTCCACTAGAAGAAAGTGGAATAAATGATTAAGGGCCAAACAAACCTAAGATTCAAATTTCACATGTCAGTTATTTGTGTGTTTATTTTCTTGTCATTTATTAGATAAAAATAATACAGAGAACAAATAATCTTCAGTTTACCACAATATAAAATCTTCTTAAATTTTAAATTAATGTTATATAAATCCATGGAAATTTATCAGGTATATAAGACATACTAGACGTAATTCATGCTATGTAAGTTATATATTATAGATACTTGTGTGTGTGTACCTGTAGTATGAAATATTTTCTTAAGAGTAATCTACTCATCTTTTGAGAAGGAATATCTATGCTCTAAAAGGATAGAGTACAATTAAATCAAATTAAATGTCTACTAAATATATTACTAAATATCAAAAATTCATTTTTCCTCTAAGAATAAACAACATATTTCATATTTTAGATAATGACTTTTCTATGTAATGACATTGTGGATAATATTATTAGCTAAAAATATAATTTTTATTTTCTTTTTGTTGAGTTCTATGAGTTCTTTATAGATCTTAGATATAGGCCCCTTGTCCAAAGAATAATATGCAAATATTTTATCATATTTAATACAATGTATTTTATTTTGAAAGTTTCTTTCATTGTGTGGAAGCTTTTTAGTTTGATGTAGTCTCAATTGGTTACATTCTCTTTTGTTTTTCTTGTTCTTATTAGGTCACAAAGACATCACTGAGGCCTACTTCATGAAGCGTTTGCCCTATATTTCATTCTATTTATTCTATGGTTTCAGGTCTTACATCCAAATCATTTATCAATTTTGAGTTAATTTTTGCATATGGTATGAGATAGTCCTCTAATTTCATTCTTTTGCATGTAATTGTCCAGTTTCTTCTATACCTTGCTCTAGTGCATATTCTTGGCTCCTTTGTTGGAGGTTGTGTCCATACACATGTGGGTTTACTTCTGGGCTCTCAATTCAATCCCCTCAGTCCATGTATCTCTCTTTGTTCTAGAACTACATTGTTTTGATTACTATAACTTTAACTTTGTAGTATAGTTTGAAGACAGGGTGGGTGATACCACTATTCTTCCTCATCCTTTGTCAGGATTACTTCAACAATTTGTGGTCTTTTGTGGTTCTATGTGAATTTCAGAAATGTTTGTTGTATTTCCTTGAAGAATTCCATTGAAGTCTTGACAGGATTGCAGTAAATCTGTATATTGCTTTAGTTTAGATGGGCATTTTAACAATGTCAATTCTTCCAATATATGAGCTTGGACTATCTCTTCCAGATCCGATCAAAAAGTAAGGAGAAAGGCTGACTAGGCACTCTCCAGAGACCACATGCTAACAGTCAACAAGCAAATGTAAAATTGTTCATCACCATTTATCAAAAAGTAAATGTAAGTCAAAACCACATTGAGATGCCATCTCTAACCTGTTAGACTATCCCATATGAAAAAAAAAAAAAAAAAAAACAGAACAGAAACTAGTATTGTAGAAGGAAAGAAACACTCATACATACACTGTTGTGGAAATGTAGACTTATCCAGAGCTATGGAAAACAGTATGGAGACTTCACAAATTATTCAAAGTAGATCAAACATTTGATCCAGCATTTACACTCCTAGTATCTATCCAAATAAAGTAAAACAATAATATGAAGAGACAAATGCATTCCTATATTCATTGAAGCACTATTTATTTATAATAGCCAAGACATGGAAACAACGTAAGTACTCAAAGATGATGTGGGGTGTGTGTGTGTGTGTATACACACACACAATGGATTGCTCCTCAGCTACAAAACAGATGAAATCTTGCCATTTGCAACAACTTGGATAGAACTGAAGGGGATTATGCTAAGTTAAACAAATCAGAAGGAGAAAGATAAGTAATGGATTATGTCACTTATACTTGGAATATTGAAACAAAACAAAGGGCCGGATAACAACTAACCAATATACATCCCAGAAACCTGGCTGTAGAATTGAGGTTACCAAGAGGCAGAGGCAGAGGTGAAGAGCATATTGGGGAGGGGCAAGTGTGGATTTGTTTGTGTGCCTTTGTGGTAGGTATAGTGTGGTAACAAACACCTGAGGGGTGTGACTTTATATCACTAAAAAATGTACAGTGTTGTAAACCAATATTAACTCATAAAAATACATATATATTTAAAATAAATGAAGTGGCATTTTTCTCTTACATTGCACAAATACCTTACTTTTAGATGATGACTAATATATTAAATTCTGTTTTGTTATGATCTTTGTGTATAAGATCTCTTGTGTATGATCTTTCTAGTTCCTTTGACATTTGCATCATCACAAGTCTAGGAAACTTGACAATATTTCCTTTCTGTACACTCAATTTTTCAGATCTGAAACCTTCAAATTTTGCACCACTCTTCATGAATGCCCACATAAGCACACATTGTGGTTAAAACCCCCGTTGCCAAGAAGACATGTAATTTTTTTATGATAATAAAGGAACAAATTTAATATTTCCCCATGATTACCAAAGTTTTTGAGTTAATCATTTCAAGTTGTATTCTCCTTCACTAATGTTAAAAAGTCTCTTTTCTCAGAATGATGGTTTTTTTGTTTGTTTGTTTTTCTATACAGACATCAAGATTCCTGGATAAAAAATATGGATCCAGAAATATTATATCATCTGAGGCATGAATGCTCTCTACCTATACCTACTTTCATTTATTCTTCGTTTAGTGTTCTTAAAGTATATGAATATCTATACTTATTCATTCATGCTAGATTTATACAACAAATATTATCATTTATATCTATACATATGTGTATATGAATGTTTTTGTGTATATATGTGATTGTGATTGAGTTAAGTTTGAAAGGAGGCTAGGTCCCTTTGTGTCTAGACATCTATTCTTTCCATATTCTACTTTCACACATCATCTGTGAACACTAATGTTGTTCCCATACTTTGGATATTATAAATAATGCTTCATTGAACATAGGGGGTTCATCTATCTCTTGTGGCAACAATCATATGATAATAGACAAAAAAATACTTTATAACCTTAGTGTTAATTCCATTTTGTTCGAAGGAGAAAATTACCTAGATTTGAAGTGAAACACAATTGTAATATATGATTGCATGTTTGGTTTAAGTGTGTTCATGGAGTACTTAATCATGAAGATAAATAGTAAAGATGACTTACTGAATTTCAATTTAAACTATTATAGGCACTTATCGGCTTTAAAGATTTATTTATTATGCATACAAGAACTGGGGTACAGACCAGACGTATGGAGTAAACCCCATACCTGTACTCCAGAGAAAGAGTGGGGAGCAGAACAGGTGGATCTACCGAAATACATTGCTGAGGGGACAGCAAAGAGTGAGACAGGAGAGTCCTGCTGTGATAGGTGGGTCACCTCCCTGGCTAATGATCAAACTCACGCTGCAGTGGCTGCAGATAGCTTCATAGTGCTGCACCTTAACCCCTTGTGCCACCAGGGAGGCCCTAAACTATTATAGGCATTTAATCAAGGAAATAAAAGTAAAATGAAACTTGCCTTAGTGAAATCACATCAGAATTGTGCATTTTGAGAGGACTGATTCTTTGCAAAGTGCAATTGTCACTTTAGACCTAGTGATGTTGATAACATTGATATGTGCTTTAAACTTACCTGGATCATACAGGTGAGTCTACAGGATAAAACTTTATCAGTAAGTGTGAATGTGTTCAGCTTCTACAACATATATTTTTAAGGAGTAAACAGAAGATCATTTATCTCTTGGAAAGTTGTGTCTTATAAAATATTGACCTGATTAAAATAAAGACAAAACCCCAAATAAAAGGTCCTCTCAGTATTTTCTAAAGTTCTTGTCATACTTTTTACCATAAAGAACCAATTGTGACACAAAATATTTCTTTTATTTAATGTCTTTTGGCTATCTAGTTAAAGCTCTAGTTTAAAATAAAAGAATGGTGAGAAATGGTAAAAAAAAATCCCATTTTACTTATCTTGATATGTGATGCAAATGTTAGAGTACATAAAGAAATATACAGATATACTGACCTTTTAATGATAATATTAGTCAGTGTTCCTGGTAGTTTCCTGAAGATATTATCATGGCAGGGGCATATCCCTAAAATAGAATTACATGAACAGTGAATAATGCCTACTTTTCTTTGAAGAATTCTAGCAGATATATTTCTTATTTATAAGATTATATATATGGTTTGATAAGCTTGCTAATTATTCTGTTCACATGTGAACTTATTTATCATTCTACATTTATCTATTAAATAACATATTAATACCAAGTTTAGCATATGGTGAGATTTTCTTTAAACAGTTATTTTTGTGGCAATATCAGTTTCCCATAGCTATACATACATATGAACACTAGATTTTTTTATCATTCTTCAGATTAAATTCATACTATATTATTTCTTTAATCTCCAAGTTAATAGTATTTGGAAACCTTTGCAGCAGAAAGAAAAGTCAGAAAGATTCCATGCATGAAGATTCCAATTGCCTTTGCTGATTCTGAGATATGAAGAACTGTGTTCAAACACAAAGAAAAACTTCTTGTAACTAAGAGAGCTCTCTGGCTGACAATCAGCATAAAATTGGGGACATCAGTCCCATAACTGCAAAGAATACATTTTACTATCAACCTAAAACAATTGTTTGTCCTTGGTTTTCAGAACAGAGGCAGCCCTGTCATAACCTTGATTTTAGCTTGGTGAGATCCATGTCAGATTTAGAAGTTACAAGACTGTGAGATAACAAGTGGGTGTTGTTTTATGCCACCAGGTTTGTGAAGTTTGTGTGGCAGTGATAGAAAACTAATGTAGGTAACTTCAGAAGAAGCACTCAGGAGAGTTTTTCAGTATTCCAACTGTTTTTCTACTTTTAGAGAAATGGACAAAGTAAGCTCACTGCTAATTTTTAAGTCATAACTATTTGCCTTCTGAAGGAATACTAGGACTGTAACTGGTTTTATTGCTCAGTATTTTTTTGTCAAAGTATCAAATTCATGTAGACTTTTATTTCCTCTACTGTTCTCTATTTAACCATTTTATCAGTTTGACCTATTATTTCTTAAATTTTTATATTGTAGTTTTCACACTCAATTTGGCAGTTAAATGCAAGTATTCAGAAAAATATTTAACTAGTATTGTAAATACTTAGAAATCCAAATTGAAATATTTTTATGTCTGTTAGTATTAGCCTATACCTAGATTAAATTGTTCACTATACTATATCATTATCAGATATAGATAACTAATATAATTAAAACATGTTTAAAAATTGTATGTGATCAGATTTTAATTCACTATCTCAAAAAGTACATTATTAATATGGACTATTATATTTATGATAACTGGATGTCCAAAAAAGGGAAATTTAAATCAAAGTACAAAATGTTAAACTTTGTTATTTATTGTCTTACATTATTGTTAAATAAATTATTTCCTTCAGGGTGTTTTTATACTTGAGGAAAGGAGAAGTATCTTTTCTAGAGATTTATCAAAATCTATTTTTCACTTTCAGAACAGAAAAATAGTAAAGTATAGAGAAATACTGAAACTATAATATTTGAATAAATGAAAGACTTGTTTTATTAACCATTTCTAGAAAAGAACAATGTCTTTCAGAGGTAGATACATAACTCCCATTATATCCATTATCTGGAAATAAAATAAAATGAGCAAAATTTTTCATATCTATACCACATTATCAGCTATGAAAAATGTTTTCCATAACTGGTAATTTCAATCAAGCTAATGTAGATTGTAGAAAGTTAAGAAAAGGTCTATTAATTTCTAATCTGTAAGTAATTAACTTATGTCATACCTGTAACAATTCATTTTAACCTACAAAATTGCAGATTAGCATAAGAAGCTATGTGTCATGAATTTTCAAATTTCAAATTTTCAAAGTATATTTTGTAAAAGATATGCCAAATTCTAATTAATTATTTAATTCAATATACACTAAGTGCACACACCATGCATGATATGTAATTCTAATAGAAAATATGGTGATAAATCCTAGCACAGTATGAGTGTAATTAAAAGAGTAACGAATACCTTCAAGGAGATTGCAGTGTGATAAAATGGATGGCAAATGCATAAGCATATAATATAAGGGAGAAATCATTAGTCCTATATAAAAATATTTCCACAGCAGTTGGCAGCTGTTGGTGTCAAACAGGTTTTCATTGAAAGGATCCTATTGGTACTGAAACATGAAGCATAAAGTCAATGAGACAAGGAGACAAACACCCCACAAAAAGAAATATGGAACATGTTAAGAATAAAAAAAGACATGAAAAAAAAAGTATATAGGACAGCACTTTTCATTTATCAGAAAACTTTAGACTGGCGAGAAAATCTCTAGTAATTGCCAGAATTATGAGAATAATAAAAAATAATAGAAAAGAAAAAATATTCCATTAATCAGAAAATTAGTACTTGGACTAATTCAGTACTAATGCCTAACGTGCCTAGTCAAAAAATTGTAAGATTTACCATATATACACAATGAGAAACCATTAATCATATTTGGATGGGCTTGAGATGAAGTTACCCTAAGACCAACAATTTAGTAACAATTTTTGGTTGAATTTGTAGGTATCCTAAATATAAGAATATTCATTACTGATATTTAATTTAGAACAGTCTAATTTTCTAATATTTTATTGCTACATAATCATGTTAAATGTTATCTTCACTACTGATAAAGAATATTATAGATTTTTATATTTATATTTAATATATAAATATTACCTATGTATACGTTTATGTAATGCATTCCTATGGTTCAAAATTGATATTTTCTCTTTGTCTTGAATCCTTTGAAAGCAAATTGTGTCTTTTGACTCTGCTTGATAATTGGAACCTAATACATTAACATAAGCTCGTAAGGTCAATATATATTTGGATATTTATAGTAACAGTGATGCTATACTTTAAAAATTACACTTGAAAATAAATGTTATTCCTACATACTATACATACATTATTTGGGTCAATTTTTTCCAAAGAATATGCAGCCAAAAGATTTAAATAAATTATGCATGTAGTTAATAACCCAGCAATTTATAACAAGAGAAATGTATTTTCTCTCATATTACATGACCTTCGAGGAGTCAGCTCGTTTCAGTTTTCTCTTCATTCTATTCATTCAGTATTCTCTTAATTCAAGGCCAAAAGAAATACCTTTATCATAGACTGCTGACAGAAAGAAAAGACATGAGCAGAGCCATCCTATTACTATGATACAACAATTACAATTGTTTCATACAACTCCAACAGCTACAATTATGCCTGTATCTCTTACACCCATACTCCATTCGATGAAATAAGTCATATGACTAAGTCTCAAGTCAATAGGGTAAGAGTATAACCTCTTTCATAATGAGATTCTGCCACTTACATTGTACCTGGTTGAAGTCAGTCATCTTACAGACAAGGGAGTTAATAACAAGTTATATATAGGACATGCTATATATAATATTTAACTCCAAGAAATGCTAATACCATGAACTGCTCCATTAAAAGAATAAAATCTGTGAAATTTTACAAGTTACTCTTTATTTGGAGATCATGATGTCTGCTACAGCTACTACAGTTTATATATATATATATATTTGCTTTTATTGTTGTATAAAGTTGGATGCCTTTTTAGTGTATTTTCTAACAGATTACTTCAGAGTAATATGCTTCATGTGTTAAGTTTTGTGATAACTTCTTTTCATGTCACTTAGAAGGGTTTTTATTTTTGAGCAAGTATTTAAGGTCTGAAATACTGCAAAGGGAAGTATCAGAAAACTCATTCATTTATATTCTCTTAAAACACACCATAATAAATGTACATGACCATGACCTATTGGTCATGGTTGTCTCAGAAATAACCTCCATTACTTCAAGGGAGAGAGGAAGATTTGCAATGTAATAAAATGTATTCCATTTTGTACAGCTATCCATGTTTTGCTTTTTTCCATTGCTGCTTTAGACACGTACTCCTATAATGAAGGAAACAAAAAAGACATGCTAACTAGGAGAGAGGAAAGAAACTCACAGATTTGCAATAATTGAATTTTGTGCCACAACTGGTCTTTTAGAAAGTCATTTACTAGGTGAGACAGTCATTTCTATTATGCCTGTTACGATGCCTTTGAGATTCATTTACATAGAATCTCTTGACACTATTATTACCTCTTCATCTTGATAGTAGAAATAGTTCATTGTTTTATATATAGTAGTGGAGAGATGAGTATTTACAGATACAACACTTACTGAGTTGGTCTTCATATGTACTATTAAACCGTTCTTTAGAATTATGTGCTTATATTTAAATTAGCACATTTTTGTATACTTGCTAATAAATTTTTATATGCCTTTATTTTCAGTCCCAAATCTAAGAATTTCAAAATAATGGACATAGATAAGATTGCATTTCACATAGCAGTAAGCCACTTAAGGAAGTATTAATAATAATACTTCCATAATAATAATAATAGTATGCTATTTGGCATAATAACAAAGAGAACACAGTTTCCTATTAAACACAGTATGTTAAAAATTTGGTCCATATTTTGAAAATATGCTCTGCTGGAAAAATAAATAAAATTTCCCTACATTTAACCCTCATAGATACTAAATTTCTACTCATGTGTGCAAGTGAATGTTTTCATAGGTGCTTAATATCATATTTTATGCTCTTTCTGAAAGACATGTATACAATATTTTTGTGCACTTTTTAGGTGAATAAAATAAATTTGGAAGAAAAGAATTCCCTTGTTTCAGTGAGGGTTCTGACAAAAATTCTGTTATTGACAAAGCTTTAATTAGTCTCATCTGATTTCCTCTCAACTAGGCCACAACTTTCTATTTCTGTGTCCTGACCAAAAGCAGTCTGGGCAGAAAGCCTGTTAAATCAGTTTAAAGAAATCCCTTCATCCTCAATATCTCTTCTAAGTTGATTTTCCATCCACTAACTCCTCTTACCCAATTACCCTGTTCCTTGGTGATAAATTTCCACTTGTCTGTGCTGTATTTAGAGTTGAACCCAACTTCTCTCTTCTCTCTAATATAGTGTCACATAAACTCTTCTTTACCATTTCAATGATTGTCCGAATTTTTATTCTCAATATTTCTCCAAAGAAATGTTACAGATTGTGTCTCCATGAAAGGGAGAGGAGCACTGAAGCACCATGAACAGGAACCATTTTCCTACCCCCATTTACATGTAGCTTCCTTGGACTACAACTCCCAGCACGCCTGAACTGGAATCCCCCAATTGGGGGTAGGTGGGAAGGAGCTAAGTGAAGATACAAATTGATGTGGAATAAAGGAGGAGGAGGAAACGAGAAAAGACATGGAGAGATACTTGAAGAGACACATGGGTGAGAGACAATGGCAGCTGTCACCTTGACTTGCCTAATCAGCACCAATACAGTAATCGGCATGATAACCATTCCTCTCTCTCCACTGAGGAAAAATGACTACCTGAAATAATTTTTCTTTACTTTAGTTAATAATTTTGTTTCCCCTCTTTCTGTCTATAAATAGCCTCTATTTAGTGAAAGTCTTGACATTATCTAGACATATGTTGCCTGACTCATGAATCATTTAATGACACCAATTAGATATTGAAATTTGTGAATTTTGTCTTTTTAGCATGACTAACACTCCTCTATTCATATATATTTGATTAATTTATAACTGAAAGTAATACTAAAATTTCAAGTATGAGGTATGGGATTAATTTGCCTAAATATAAGCTTTTCTCATTACCCTAGAACAGACAGACTTCTTCCAATAAGTATCACTTTGCTATGAGGAACTAAAGTCAATTGAGGCCCTATGGACTTCAGAAGAAACTGTTCCCATTACTTAAGTAACACAGATTTTCCTCAGTTAAGAACAGTGATGATTATACAGGGAGAAAAGAGCTTTTTACTTGCCTTAGTGCCTTGTCTTTTTCCAAGAAACAACCATTACTCTCCCTTTTTATGAACTAGAAGAATATAGTTTGGAGGTTATTAGCCGGGAATAGGTTTATCAGGGAAAATGGCCTCCCTCTCTGAGAAACTCTTTTTTCACTCTCAAAGTAAAGGCATGGAATACCATATGAAATTTCCCTTCCTCTCTCCTTGACCCCCAAGTCTCTTCAGACAGGATTTATATCCATAGTTTGCTTCATTTTACTTTAGAATTTACAACCATGTAAATTCTCCAGATATATGGGGTATTTTTTAAAGATTTATTTTATTTATTTATGCATAAAAGAGTTTAGGTGTAGATGAGAAGTGCAGGGGTGATGAGAAGACTCACCAGAGACAGAGTGGGTAGCAGGACAGGCAGATCTACTGAAGTACACTGCTGAGGGGGAATAGCAGGCAAGACCAGAGAGGTCTGCTGTTCCATGTGGGTCACCTCCCAGGCCAGGGATCAGACTTGTGCTGCAGTGGCTGCGGACAGCTTCATAGTGCTGAGACTTGATGCTTTGTACCAACAGAGAGGCCCTCCAGATATATGTTTTTAAACTAATTTTTTAAAATTCCATTCCAAGAACATACAATGTTAGGGTGTTGTTCCCTGAAGTCCCAAAATCATATTCAAAAGATTCACTGGTTACATTGCATAAAATGGGAAAATAGGGGATTTCATTTTCTTTCCAAAAATCTTAGTGGACATACTGCTCTTACATTACTCACAAGTCAGCTGTGTTTTCATAGACAAAACACTCGACTAAAGCATTCTCAGGTTTTAACACTTAGAGTGTTTCAAATCCTTTAAGCAGTCCACTGGTACAATTTATGGCTGTATTTATATCACTCACAAAAGCCTAAGGGAAAATCATGGATTTCAGGGACTTTGTTGGCTGAGTTAAAGGCTCTGACTTGTACTTTATGATGGTTCTGTATAAAGAGAAAACTATCATGTAATCTGCGACTGACCAATAAGTAGCAATTATTTTATAAACTTAAATATTTATTCCCCTGAAACTTTTATTTATATTATGAAAATTTTTTATCTAAAAATTAATGAGACAGAATTAAATTAATAATAATTTTTTGGAAAAAAAGCAAAATTTCACATCAAAGAAATGACTACACTAGGAATATGAAGGTCATAAAATCCCACTTATTCAAAGTCAGAGCAAAGGCAGACACAAAGTGTCAGCTAAAGAATTTGAGAGATAAAACCTGCAGAGACAGAGAGAGACAGAGAGAGAGAATGAACTATGAAAGCTTTTCAGGAAGAGCAGATAGTTTCCATAGTAACAAGACATAATGTTCTCTCAATGTTTAAACGATCATATTTTGAATGTATTATTGGTGATTCAGATGCAAAAAAATATGTATTTTATAGAAGGTGGAAAAGGAATTCACATACTATAAGACTTAACTTTTGGAAACTATAAACTCTTAAGAATACACTGTAATTTTTATTGTTATATTTCTATACCTATAAGACAGCTATATTAAATAGTTCAATTTATTTAATCCATAAAGACCATAAGAAGGAATTAACTTTAATATTCATTTCACTTACCAAACCTGATACTTGAGAAATCTGTTCACTCACAAGAAAAATCCTTTTTCCCTCAAATTTTTGTTTGGGCTACTGGTAGCTGTGTTGGTGTATGTGTGTGTGTTTGAGGGGTTATTGAGAGAGATAAATGTAAATTTTATTTAAAAGCATATGTACCATTATGGAACAAAATTTTGCAAATAAAATAGTTTTTCAGTAGTATTTATTCTAACCATCCCCATTTTCTATAGACAGAATCCCAAACCTTGATCTTTAGGGTAGATCACATTATTTGCATTTGTCAACAGAATACAGCAGGTGCAGAGTGACAAAAAGATTAAAAATATATATACTATTTTTCTTGAACCTCTTATCACTAAGAGAAGAGTAGTCTTGTCTTTTGGTGCAAAAAGTATAAGGAAAATACAGAGCAGATGTACTTCAATTGAGTCAATCCTAGATCAAGTAATGTCTAGTTGAACTTGGGAGAGTTTTATTATTCATAAATAGCAAATAATCACTAAAATTGGCAACTGGAAATGGAGTGCTATCATAACTGTACAATATATAACATTTGGCTTTGGAAATGAGAAGCAAGTGAAGACAAGAAAAAATAGATGAAACTATTATATTAGAGACATGAAAAAACTAACCTGTATTATGTCACTCATAGTAACTTAAAAAGGTAGTTAAAAAACTGTCATAGGGCCTCCATGGTGGTGCAGTGAGTGGGTTAAGCAACACACTATGAAGCAAACCACAGCCACTGCAGCATGAGTTCGATCCCTGCTGCCGGCCAGGGAGGGGACCCAATGGCGCAGCAGACCTCTCCTGCTGTGCCCGCTGCTCCCCCCAGTAGTGTACGTCTGTTGATCTGCCTGTTCTGCTCCCCACTCTCTGTGGTGAATCCTCTCACCCCCCCACACCTCTGGCCTGTACCCCAGTGCTTGTATGCATAAATAAATAAATAAATAAATAAATCTTAAAAAAAAAAAAAAAGAAACTGTCATAGATTTGTGCCAGGAAGAATGCTGAAAGTACCAATTCACTTCTTTTTTGGTCACATATGATTTATTTCTATCAGAAGAGCTAGGACATATTCAGAGATGTAGGGCTGTAGATTTGAGAGATAAGCTCAGAAAAAAACAATAAAAAACTCTCACCAAATTACAGAATTTAGAAATAAAATGAAAGTGTGAGTTCTAGTTTTAGTTTCCCCATAAATGAATTTCCAAGATGTCTCTACAGTCTAACCACAACATAAAAGCTAAAAAATTTCTAAAAAATTAGCACTTTTCTTGGATATGTTAGACAAGGGAGGACACAGGACAAATCGCTCCCCATAAAATTAGACAGACACAGGCAAACACAGGGATTCATTGGAAACTGGAACAGTAATTCACTGTTGGAAAACAAAAGTAGCCACAGGAACCAACGCAATGGTAAGGGTACCTATAATTGATGAATTGCTGGAGGCACAGTGTGGACAAATATGAGCGTTAAAGTCTCCTGGGGAACCAATAACAGAGGGGCCCCCTATCGTCAAGATGTTGGTCAGTATCCCTTAATAATATCAGGGGGAAAAATCCTCTATTGCTCTTATAGGGAGAAGAGAAACATGATTTTGAAATATGCCAAAACATTCTATTACTGTTAACAAAGTCTCAGGGAAAAAAGTCTCAGAACCTAATCTGCTACATTATAATCAGTCTAACTCACCTGGGTGGGAGGGAAATATCTAATTCCAGCCCAGACTACTAAGGTCATCTGGTACCACAACAGCTGGGAGGAAAAAAAAAAGCTTGTAAGTAGACTAAATTATTAGTCTAGATTAGCACTACTAAACTAGATTAGTAGTCATCTAGATAAGTAGATTAAACATAATTTATAATTTATTCAAGTTTAATAAATTTAAATAAATGGTAGTAATGATACAAGCATGGTGAGAGGAATAAGGATTATCTTGTTATTGTAAGGTACTTACATAACTCATAAAATGGTGTGGTATTATTTGAAAGTGGACACCAGTAGTTAAAACAGTTTTGAAAATGAAGAACGAAGTTGGAAGAGACTCTTGATAAAAACATTTCACAAATGTACAGGAATCAAAACAATGTGATACTGGAATAAAGACCAAAGGAATAGAATACAGAGTGAAGAAATGAATTCTCATGTATATAGTAAAATGATCTTTCAAAAGTGTACCAAGTATAATATATATGAATATTATTCAATCTGAGAAAAGAAAGTAAATTATAAAATCTCAGCCCTATCAAGCTAGCTATTGCCAGCCACTGCAGTATGAGTTCAAGTCCCAGCCAGGGAACTGACCCACAGGCTCAGCATAACCACAGGTTCAGCAGACCTTTCCTGTCTCTCCAGCTGCTAACTACAACTTACTTAACTTCATGTCTTTAATATTCAAATATGATGTTTTAAATATTTACCATGACATTTTTTCCAGTTTATAGTAAATTTTACTTTCTATTTTACATGTTTTATTATTTATTATTATTATTATTTATGATGATGATGATGGCATAGAACTGGTGATATATGATATTATAATTTTGACTGACTTTGTTAATCTACTTCCTGAAATTTTGTCTTTCTGGAGTTAGGGTTATAAAATATCAAAAATATTTTCTTTCAACTTGTTCTTAGGAATATCACAAGTGAAGCATTGCAACTTAACTCCGATTTTTTTTTTTTTTTTTTTTAGAGAGGAGACAGTGCAGTGAAATATCTCAAAGCACCTCTTATTCTCTTCAAGAACAGGGAAGGTAAAAGTAAAATGCAAAGCAACAAGATCAGCACAGTTTCCCTTCTCCTTAGACTATCCGAAGGTTAAGGACAGAAGCAACCTCTATACACCTTCTCTCTCTGCTTCAGTATCTGAAATCTGTGAGAATTTGGGTACTGAGATAAACTGAAGTTTGCACAATACAATGATTATATTAAATCAGAGTTTGAAGGCTCACCTCAGCCATTATATTGATATAAGGCAAGGGTAGGATAAACTGGCTATCAATCATACTTATTCTACAATAACTGCTCCAAAGTTAAAATTCTGCAAAATGCAATTGCAATAGGAAGATCAAAGAAGCACTAATTTTACCATTTAGAAAATGTAATACAGTAAGTAATTTGTTTTAATGGCAACAGAAAGCATCTGGAAGAGCCTTTCACAGTTGTTAAATGCTATAGCTCAAATGTGACCCAAATATTTTCTGAGCATTACCATTGGTCAGAATTAGTCACATGCCCTTGCCTAACAATACAGGCAGTGAAATTATAATCTTCCCTTTTGCCCCATGAAGTCATTTGTTAATTGAGGTTAAAAAGCACATTGTCCTACAGTATTATTCATCAACATGTATACTCACTGCTTATATCAGATACTGGCAGGAAATAGGTACTATTTGAGTTAAGTTAATTGAATGAAAGTATAAATGAATAAAAGAATAAATAACTATACCCAAATTAGAAGCTAACTGTCATTGTTTCCCCCAGGTTTTACAGTGATTTATGAATGATTGAATTGATATGTTCAAATTTCCTTGTCTAGTAAAATAGAAAGTTTTGTTACTGGGTAATAGAAAAGTCAAGAGCTTTCCAATTTGATAGTGAAAAACAAAATGCTGAATAACTGGGTTGGAGTTAAAATGGTGTTATACATAACTAGAAAAGTGACACATTTAGGAGCTCTTTCTTGGAAACTTAAGCGAGCCTTTGGTCAGTAGAAACCATAATAGCTTTTTAGAAACCTGCTGTGGCTGAGAATGAGTTGGCCATCCATGAGTGGTTAGTAGTGGTTTTTCTCATAACTACATTGCACTGACATTAGCTACATCCTATGGTGGTAGATTTTGCAAAGAAGTCATAGACAAAACACATTTGGTAAATGAAAATTCCTGACACCTCAGGAGTTACTTTCTACAGTTTGGGTTTGCTAAATAAGCATTTCTTACACAATACTCACCTTACATATCAAATGCTTGCTCAGATTTATTTTACTTAAAAAGTATATTGGTAACATGCCATGCATTAGATCAGTGTTCCTGTTATGCCTTAATTTTTTTCCCTTACCCGATGATTTTAATTTTCAAGGCCTGAAAAAACTAATCCTAAAAATATTAAAAGGAGTCTCTGGTTTTTCATTCTTTTATGGGTTTTTTTTTTTGGTTGCATTTTACTTCTATAGTCTCAGGTTACCTATATCAATATCTATGTTTGTGATTGGAACTTTATTTCCTCATGAGTTTAGAACAATTAGTTTCACATCTAGTCTGGTAATATAGTAAGCAGTATTCAAAGGCTATTCCTAGGACCAGTAGTACCGGCAGCACCTGGGAATGAAAATTCTTCGCTCACAGCTCAGACTTGATCAATCAACATCTCTGGGTAAAGTCATGAAATATACATTTTAAACCAGGCACATCAAGCACAATAAACTTTGAGAATGACTACCTAAGGGAAATACAGTTTGGTATATTACTTGAGCAAAATATAGCAAATGCTTTCAGAATCCAAGATTTTTTCTCTCTCATTTTTGTAATTTTAAGCAATATTTCTTAATGCACTTTAAGGCAATATTATAAAAAGGCCAATGCATAATTCTTAAAATATCAAACAAAAATGGAATTTGAAATCATTAAACTTCAGGATTCTCCTAAAATATGTTTGGGTCTCTAAAATTGTGAACATATGTAGGTCTCTACCTTTTTGGATCAAAATCACTAATTGTCTATTCCAACATGTCAACTAATTGATTCCATTAAGAAATATTTGTAACCAATAAATACATCTTAATGCATATCTGGAAAAGGAGAAATGTATCAACAAGCACCAAGGAGGCCATTAAAATTTGGCCTTAGATTATGTTTTTGCTAAGAGTGATGTACACCACAGCCTGAGAATTAGTCATATATTAAATGAGTCATACAAAAGAAGAGTTAGATAAGGTAATTCATCTTCATCTGTTCTTTAGGTATTTTTGTTGCCCTTTAAGGCATCCAGCTATTGGGTATTCTATAAATAATAATTAATGATAATAACAAGTTATGTCTGAATTCACTGTAGATAACTGAGACTAAGTAATAAGATTAAAACTGCAGTTGAAGTAAAAGGTATTCACTTGCAGAGATGATATTCATTTCCACTCCTAAAAGAACTGGAACGATACCTACACATGTAATTACTGAGACTAGAGAATCAAACACAGAGAATATTTGGAAAGAAATTGGTACTATTGGTAAGGTACCCTATGAAACTGTTTTAAGCATTTTCCTTACCTCTAGACCTTAAATCAATTTTATTTTCTTATAAAAAGATATGGACCTCATAAAAAATTAAATCATTAATAATTTTACTGTGGCATACCTGACAGTTCTGACAGCCACATGTGGTAGTTTAGAACTATTTTAGAACTATATTCCTTTGCTAGCTAAAATATTAATAGATCATTGACTAACTATCTTTTCCACGCTCTATAAGGCCCAGGAGTTATTATGAAATCCAGGTTTGTCTTCAGAGGATTTGGTTTAGTTACTGTACCAGCAGGTAGTTTTTGTGTATTTGCTTTCTGAAGGATGGATAGTTTTTGAAGCAAAGGCAAAGAAGTCCTAATAAATCATATCTTTATGAAATATTCATTATATCTTTATATTCTTTACAAGTCTTCTGTCAGAGAAATTAAAATAAAGAATGATTAAGAAAACATTTAGTAGCGAGTTGACAAGGCACTTTGTAAACCTAGAAGAGTTTAGGTTCTAACTAGAAAAGTTGCTAAAGGAAAGTCTGCCTATTCTTTTTGAGTAAAAATGAAACAAAAACCAAAGGAATCTTAAATAAAGCTAAGTTGTCTCTTTTTTTTTTTCAGCTTAACTAATTCTCTCATCACTCTCTTTTTAGACATTATCATTTCTATCAAAGGATTCATAATGTTCACTGGTTAGAACTGGTGATTTGCTGAACACTAAGGACTGGTAAAGGTGGATCTGAGGCCCAAATCACCTTCAATCGGGCCTATCAGCAATTTTATAATATATAGCCATGCATTATGACATTAAGAAAATAGATTTTGGAGTCTGACTTCTTCACTGTAAATTGCAGTTATAACAAGTAACTTTACATCTCTCTTCTCTAATTTCATCACTTATTAAAAAGGAATTGTTACACTCCTAGGGCACATGGTTGTTTTGAGTATTACATGAATTAATATAATATATATAATTTATAATAAGTGCTAATGAAAGAGCAAAACTTAATAACTATAAATCCTAAGTAGTTTAAGGGATTAATAAAAGACATTCATGAATTCCAAATTAATGACAGAGTACATTTATTTTGTTTGTTTCATGTATTTTAAATCTTATATTTAATCTCAAGTACATGTAGCTAACAACACTTATGACCTTTGGTTAGACAGAGATCAAATGCATTAAACACATGCCTCTCCCTCCCTTTACTCTAAGATCATCTTACATAGCTAACCTATGACCTGAAGTCTCTGGCTATGTAAAATATCACTCTTTTTTTTTCTAGATGTGCCAGTACATCATTGTCCAGCATAAGCTCGCTCCTCTCAGAGGATATGTACTCTCACGAATGTAATTTTCACATTCTTAAGATTCATTTCTGGATAATTAATGACTATCTTACCAATACTCCAATTTAAATATCTCATGTGCAACCTGCTGAGAAACTCTTTATTTGGGCATAGAAATTAACGATGCAGACCATTTTATTTCTCCGAAGTGCAAGTGTCTATGAGAAATAAGATAGCACTGGCAAAATAAGTTATAGTAACACCACTGTGAAATATTTCATAAGGCTTCAGTTAGCTTAGTAGTGTATTTCCTTCTGACAGTTCATTGCAGTTGTGAAGAGTTAAAGGGAGGAAAAAGTGAATCATTCTAAATCTGAAAATTAAGATGCATTTATTGAAAGCAGAATTTTATATCATACATTGAATTTAGCAAACATTTAAAGAAATCCTCATCTCCTTACAAAAATGGTAAGACGACACTGATAAAAATATCTTATACTTGGGCCTCCCTGGTGGCGCAGTGGGTTAAGCAATGCACTATGAAGCAGACCACAGCCACTGCAGCACGAATTCGATCCCTGCTGCCGGCCAGGGAGGGGACCCAATGGCGCAGCAGACCTCTCCTGCTGTGCCCGCTGCTCCCCTCAGCAGTGTACTTCCGTTGATCTGCCTGTTCTGCTCCCTGCTCTCTGTGGTGAATCCTCTCACCCCCCCACACACACACACACCTCTGGCCTGTACCCCAGCTCTTGTATGCATAAATAAAATCTTTAAAAAAAAAATCTTATACTTTATGCTATTTTTCAAGGAAGCATTTTTAAGTCAAAATTAGCTAATACATATCAGATATATAGATAATACAGACAGAAAACTATGTTCCAATTCAAAATAGAGGGCTCCAAAAACCTACAGTAGCATGCGGTAAATTGTCACTTTGAACTACAAATGATATTTAATCTAAAACAAAAGAATATATTATATACTCATAGCTATCTCAATCTCCCCTTTTGGTCTTCAATTAGGTCAAAAGTAAGAGAATGAAGCTGCCTTTTAATAGGAGACATTAACTAATTTATAGCTAAAGTCAGATCTCAGGTTTCAGCCATGATTCCAAACTTGTTGCATTGTATCAGACAAAACTTTTAGCCATAGTTATTTTATCTGAAAATGGTATCTACATATAACCCACAATATTGGCTCAGTGAAATGCATTAAGCATTCCCTAATTCTTAGAACTGTGGTAATATTAAATAATTGATTTACATTACTTTTAATAATCACACTTTTAATAATCATTTATCAGCTATCACCTACAGTTATCATCTTCCTTATATTATCAGATTTGCGTATGTTTGCTTTCAACCTAATTGGAAACGATGCTAAAGAGAGTATTTAACTCTAGGAGCTGTGTTTATAATGTCATTCATATCAACACGCATACACAGATTTCTTACAACATTCCTAATAATGCCATTAGACTGCCTCAAATGTTAATTCTAGACTTGTTTAAAAGATTTAATTTTACAAAATTATCCTAGATTTTTCTTTGTTGTTGACTGTTATACACTTTTAATTCACACAACAAAACTAACCAAAATAGAATTTTAATACAAATATATGATTATTGATTTTTTAAAAAAGTAACAACAGTTTTTAGCACTGGCATTTTCCAATTCAAATAGAAAACAAAAAATAGATAAAACAGAAACATAAGAAATACTTATCAAAGGAAATAAATTTTATCTCAGAGACTAATCAACATTTTCATACCTTTGTCCTTAAAACAATGAATATAGGGCCTCTCTGGTGGCGCAGTGAGTTAAGCAACACACTATGAAGCAAACCACAGCCGCTGCAGCATGAGTTTGATCCCTGCTGCCGGCCAGAGAGGGGACCCACATGGCGCAGCAGACCTCTTCAGCTGTGCCCGCTGCTCCCCTCAGCAGTGTACTTCTGTTGATCTGCCTTTTCTGCTCCCCGCTCTCTGTGGTGAATCTTCTCACCCCCCCCACACCTCTGGCCTGTACCCCAGTGCTTGTATGCATAAATAAATAAATCTTAAAAAAAAAAAAAACAATGAATATAAATGATAAATTTATCAACTTTCTTTCACATGTTGGCCTATGACAGGGTAAATGGCTTTCTTTTTACATTTTTGAAATTAGAGTAGAATGTATATGTGTTTGTGTGTATATATATATACACGCATACCAATAATGCAAAAATTTAATTTATTACTTTTTAGCTTATGTTGCAGGTAATATCACTGCTGCTTCTTTTGATAGGCAAAATGAATTTTTTTCATTAGCTTCTTCCGTTCAAAACTTCAGTTAATACATTTTTAAACAATCCTACTTACTTGGGTAAATTTCATGGGACTTAACACAGATATCTAATAAGTGTAGAAATTTTTCAGAATTGTATTGTTGTATGTAAAATATATATATGTACACAGATGAGTGCTGATGATGAATATAATTTTAGAGAAAAATAGAAAAGGATTCTTCTACTAGTCTTCAAAGAGCAAAAAGGAGCAAGTACTTAAAATTTTAATACATAAAGTGCTAATTTTCATTCCCTTATTTATTAGTATAACTTTGATAATCATGCCCACAGATAAATCTGTTCATTGTGCAAGGTAAAAAATAATGTTATTATGGCAAACAATGTCTTTGGAATATCAATTACCAGTTATTATGTAAAAGAAATAATACAAAATGCCAGCATTCCAATTTATTTTTAATTCTCTGAGTTGCAATCTTCCTTTTGAAACATAGCATTTTAAGCATAAATTCAGATGGCATCTAGCACAACATCTGATTTAAAACGCAGGTTTAAAATGACTTCATTTCTCAACCAGCCAAAGGCTAGTTTCTGGTGTCTGCCATTGTGCATATGTTCTGATCAGCTCCCGACTGAGAAAACATGCCTGAAAGCATTCCCTGTTTGAGATTATATTAAAAATCCATACCTATGCTAGCAGCCTGAGCTCATGTTGATTATAGTTCTAGATCTGTAACTTCCTATTTATCCTACTAAAGATATAAACTTTTGCTATACATATAGGAATTATTATGAAGGCAAGATTTACTAACAATATACATAGCATTCTATTAAGCAAGCCCTCTTAAAATATGTGGAGCACCCATATTAAGCAAGCCCTCTTAAAATATGTGGAGCAGAACACATGAGAGAGGCCCACATAAGCACTGCTGCATTTGCACACCCAGTCCATTTTTATATTACCATCAACATTACTGATGTTTCTGGGAAAGATTTGCCACATTATGTCTTGATGTGCATTTGTTTTTATAGTTGACTCTAAAAGGTAAAATCACCCTACATTTGATAGCAAAGTAAGTATAAAAATACCTTCAAAAATAGAAAAAGTGGTTAAAGTTAACTCAAATAAAAAGTTGATTTTTTTTTAAGGCCCCCAGTTAACACTTTAAGCTGGAAAAAGTGCCTAGGAAGTCCATTATAACCATGTCTACATTCTGAATTGCAATGTAACCTTGTTCTAACACTTTCATATTTAGGAAGTAGTCTGTCTGATTTTTGAAAGCTTAAACTGAGTATAGTTATTTTACTAAACCAAGCTCTGAATGCCTATCCTATCCTTAGGATTTCACAACCTAAGTCACTATCAACATCATTGTGCCTTTCTCGTCTCAAACTATAATGCCAGTCATTGTGTCTCATATTTCAACGTCTTTCACTAATTATCAACATCTGTCAATGTTCATCTTATGAAGTTTAATGTTTCAAAAGTATTTTGACTATTGTGAAGGAAGATAATTATTCTATCATAGGGGAATTCATTTTTATTTATATTACAATATATATTTCAAAATATCTGAAGCAGTAAGTTTTCCAGAACTAGAAGTACTTACATGAAAACTTGAAACAATTTTAGGTAGAGGATTTGAATATGAAATCTACAGTTAGATACTGAACTCTATATTAATAAAACGCTACAGTATGCATTTTTAAATATGCTTTTTCATCCATTCTTAAATATTACTTAGGGCTGACAATAATTCCATAAGTTATGATATAATGAGAAAATTTATATGGCCTAGACTGCTTTATAAAGAAGAGGGGGAAAAATGTGAATCTGCCTGAAAAAAGTCCTATTTTGGAATATTAAATTGTCAACAACTCAATTAGTGATTGATTAGTGTTCATGAAATGATTATGTTCCACATTTCTTATCCTATGACTTAAGGTTTTCTTCTCATACAACAAGGAAAAGGTAGTGTTTAGTAAAATGAAGTAATTAGATCTGCAAGGTAATAAACACCAGGGCACATGGGAATGTCACTGAATAAGTAATGCCTATGGGTAAATTGCGTGAATGAAAAAGCTTGGAAAAAAGACATTGGAGATTTACTCCTGCTTTCTTCTCAAATTTAGAATGATTGAAAGCAATTTCCTCCAAGGTTAACTTTGAGTGAAAATAACTTCTGGATTGTGTTTCTAATCCCTTTACATTTGAAGTTCTTCCTGAAATGTTTTAATGCTCAAAATAAAAAGTATTATTTTTATAGTTTAAAAATCTTATGAGGTCAATTAATTGCATTCAATCCAGACTCACACTTTGAAAATTATGATTAGCACTACTATCCTTAACCATCAACATAGCCTGCAGTGCAGCAAATTGTTGATGGTTAATAAAGCACAATGATCAGCTGCTGCCTGAGGACAGTATTCAGAATTGCCTTATCAACTTAACCACAATTTCACTTTCCAGAACTAGTCACAGTACTTAAAATTTAAAATACTTTCCTTTCTGTCATTTTCATATCTACATTACCTTTATGGTTATTTAAAAACTGAATATATTATTCAGTGGTATATGTGTATGTAATTAATTAAAATTCTTATAATACAGATATATCATGAGAAGGATTATTGATCAGTGTGTTTATGCATTCTCTGGTTGATGGGCACTTGGTTTTTTTTTTTCAGATTTGGATCATTATGAATAAGTCTACGACAGGCATTCTTGTATGTTTTTTAGCAAACATGTTTTAATTTCCTTTGTATATATTCCTAAGAGTGAGGTTCTTAGATTTAAGACTGGTCTATGTTTAAGCGTTTTCCAAAACTTTGACAGGGATTATAGAATTTTACATTTCAACTTGCAATATATGAGAGACTTAAATTGCTCCTTAATTCTCTTTATTATTTGGTATTCTTTGCATTTCAAATTCCTATTGGAAGTGCGGTAGAAACTCATTGTGATGCCGGCTTATATTTCCTTAATCTTTAATTATATTGATGAACTTCTCATGAACTCATTGACTATTCATTTACCATTTTGTGTGCGCATGTGAAGTGTTAAATAGATATTCATTTTTAAAATTGTGTGAAATGCTTTTTTTGAAAGCAATGAACCATAGATGGAATATGTATAATATTTTACCATTAAGTATGATGTGCTGCAGGGCTTTATGTTCTCCATTGAGGGTGATTAACATAAAGAAAATTTGGTTGTCAAATGTTACCTTTCTGTCTACTGATATGAATATTTATATTTTTTATCATTTATCCTATTAGAGTACCAAAATTACAATGATTGATTTTTCAATACCAAAAATTCTTGTATTCCTGCAGTTAATTCCATTTAGCCATAATTTTCAATTTTATATATCACTGGATTAAATATACTAGCATCCATTTAAGCAATACGTCTGTTTATGTTCTCAAAGATTATTAAACTATAGTTTTCTTTCCACATAACTTCTTGGCAGTATATGGTATTAGATTTATGATATTTAGTTAATGTAAATAGTCCTTCCTCAATTTTCTGAAGTAAATGACAAATTCTATATTAGTTATTGAAAATAAATTTCTACTAAAAATAGTTAGGCCTGCCTGGTGTTGTTCTGCTTTCAGAAAGTTTGCAAATATGAAATTAAAAGTAAATATTAACTATGTTCCACAGTAGATAGAAATAAATTTAAAGAGTCTGAATTTTAAAGTTCTTTGTAAAAGCTATTCAATATTCTGTTAGTAGTTCAATGAAGAAATTACGAAGAAAACTGGGAAAAGAATGGCCCAATTAAAAAAGAACAGAAACAATAAATGTTTCTAAGGTGTGGAGAAAAAAGAATCCTTGTCCACTCCTGGGTTTGTAGACTGGTTCAGCCCCTGTGGAAAATAGTATGGAGGTTTCTCAAAAGATTAAAAGTAGGTCTACCACATGATCCAGCAATTCCACACTTAGGTGGCTACATGAAAAGTGCAAAAACGCTAATTCAAAGGGATATATGCACTCCTATTTTTAGTACAGTCTTATTTATAAAAGCCAAATTATAAAAGCAATCTAGGTGCCCAAGGAAGATGAGTGGATTAGGAAAATGGTATAAATGCACAATGGAATGCTATTCAGCTATAAAAAAGATAAACTCTTGCCTTTTGGGACAAAAATATATGGCACTAGAGGGAATGCTAATTGAAGTAAGTTAGAAAAAGAAAGCCAAATATTCGATGGTGCCACTTATGGGAATATAAGGAAAGAAAGCACAGGTGAGATATTCAAGTCATTAACAAATCATAGAAATTTGACTGTAGAACTGAGGCTACCAGAGGGAGAGGAAGCAGAGGAGAAAACAAAGTGGGGAGGGAGCATGGTGGCGGATGATGAAGAATTATGGGTAACTTGATGGTAGGTGTGCTGTGGTTAACACCTGAGTGGGGGGTGATCCTACACCTCTAAATCATATGCAGTGTTTTAAATCAATACTATCTCAAACAAAAAGTAACAAAAAACGAATTGAGTGATAAAGAAAACACAACATATATGGGCATAGCTAGAGCATTAGTAAAAGGAATTTGAACAGTTTGTTTATATCAGAAGGAAAAAGGATTAAAAAACTAACTCTAATTCATGTAAACCAATGTTGCCTCAATAAAAAAAATTACAAAAATGAAAAAACAATATTTATCTTAATGAAGCTATAATAATAAATAAAATTGTAAAAACCAGTGATTAATAGCTCTACTTAAGAAATGAAGAAAAGTCAAATTACACAAAATAAGACAAAAGGTAAAATAACAAAGTAGAAATCAGTGGAAAAACAACAAACTTTTTAAAAATGTGCTATTCATAAGTTGACCCTTTGAAAAACTAAAATTTATAATACCTTCAAAACTGGTAAAGAACAACAAAGAAAAAAAGTCAATATCAAGATTGAAAGAGAGACTATATCCTAGATCTTCTGACTTCTAAATGCCTAAAAGGAAAGCTTATGAATTAATTGATCCCAGCATATTAATAATATAGTTGAAACATAAAAAGATTTTGAAAAATCTGATTTAGTAAATACAAAATAAGTGGGTATTTTTAATAGCCCTAAATCCAAGGGGTTGTTGAGTCTTAGCACTATGAAGCTATCCATGGTCACTGCAGCATGAGTTTGATCCCAAGCCAGAGAGTTAACCCACATGGTGCAGCAGATCGATCTTGCCCACTGTTCTCTCAGCAGTGTACTTCAGTAAGTCCACCTATTCTGTTTCCCACTCTGTCTCTGGTGAATCCTCCCCCCACAAGTCTGGCCTGTATCCCAGTTCTTCCAAAATAAATAAATAAAATCCTTAAAAAAAAAAAATGACTCCAGAGTTTCACATTAATATTTTTATAACAAATAGCTAATTCTTCCACTGAGAAATTTGTTGATTATAATAAAAAATAATAGCTTCAATTTGGGGATTCTATAAAACTTATTTCAGCTAAATATTTAGAATTACTTATGAAATACATTTTTCTAGGCATTCATTATTATGACAACTATGTGCTTATGAATGAAATTTTGACTAATTAAAAATAGCACAGAAAGTCAAAGACAAAAAATTCTTGACAGACTCCACAACTTAACAAAGCACCATGATTTTTTTATATAGCTTATATTTATTCTTTTTAAATAGGTTTGGGAAGCAAAGGGGGAGGGACTATGATGGAGGATTAAGGTGCTTTGGTAGTGAGAATGATGTGGTAATATACATCTGAAGAAGTATGAACCTATATCTCTGAACTGTAACCGGTATTGTAAACCCATTACCTCAATATAAAATAATTCAAACAACAATAGCAAAATGGCATTTTCAGCAACTGATTTTCATATCAAATAAATTTACTATATTTGGATAGAACATCAACCTAACCTCCAGTATTTCTTTTTCTTATTATGGAATATATATATAATAGTTAAGGAAGACCATCCATCTTTTGACCATAAACTAATAAACATTTATTGAATATGACTTTGCTGCTATCTTAGAATCATTATACCTTAACTATTACATTATATTCTTGTGAGAAATGCATGATTCACTTTAAAAATAATTAGCTGAATGTACTTCTTTCTTAATTCTTTTTATTTCTTTTTAGAAATATTTTTTGATTTAACATTAGATTATATCATTGTTTCCACTTCAAAAGTGTAGGGCCCTCCCCTTCCCCTTCTGGTGTTGTTGCCATAGCATATCCATGACCAAAGAATCCTGGTAAAGAGAAAGATCTTTTAGGATTCTGAAGGTGCCTTCTTCACAGCAATAGCCTAAGGTAAAAGACATTACCAACCAGAGGCTTATCTCATCTGGGGGAAGTGCATTGTTCTCTATCTAATCTTAACTAATTTAAGAGTTGGAAATGAAAGATATAATATTGGAGACATATTGTAAAGGTTTTAAAAGTACTAAAAGATTGAGATTAAAACTATAGAATTATGGAGTATTTTCCCTTTCTTATACCTTGAAACTAAAATCAAAAGGTCCTCACAATATAAACTTGAGATTACAGTTGAAGAGCTTTAAGATCACTTAGGGAAACTTAAATTAGAGGGGATATACAAACAATGATTTTAGGGAATCTGAAGCCTCTGATTCATAGCATACATTAAACACAGTCCTAGTCAGATTAGCATATAGTCTCACATCAAAAACTCATCTACCTCACTACTTATTGCTGATAAAACATGTTTGATTTTCAACAACAAAAACAATTTACGGCATGGCAAAAGGCAAGAAAGAAACAGTTTGAAAAGACAAACAAATTATCAGAACAGAACTCAATGATGATGCATATTTTGTAAGTAGCAGACAGGGAATTTAAATTAACTATAATTAAGATGTTTAAAGCACTAATGGAAAAAAGTAGACAAGATGCAAAAACAGACGGATAATGTAAACAGAGAGGAAAACTGAGAGAATCAAAAGGAAATATAAGGACTCAAAAGAACTGTAACACAAATGAAGAATGTCTTTAAGGAGTTCATTAGTAGACTAGGCACAGTTGGAGAAAAAATCAGTTTGATTTAAGATCAAGAGAAATATTTGACACTAAAATGACAGGGGAAAAAGAGAACACCCAAGAAATTTGCAATGATTTGCAAAGTTGCAACATATATGTAATTGGAATTACTGAAAGAGAATAGAAAAAAATATCCAAACAAGTGTCTGAAGTAGTAATAGTCAAGAAATTTTAAAACATAATAACAAGAACAAAACCACAAATCTAGGAAACTCTGGAAATATCCAGCATTATAAATTTAAAAAGAAAATGAAATAACTAGACATAAACTATCCTCCGAGCATGAATTAACCTTAAGAGATGCTAGAGAAAATCTGGCATTGCCATAGTAGATGAAGGATAATTAATATAGCCCATTTTTAAAGATACCACACAAGAAAGAGAGTAGGATGAAATATTTAAAGTGTTGAAAAAATAAGAGATTCAACTTAAAATCTTTATCTATAAAAATTATCTACCAAGTGAAGAAATATAAAAAACTTTGCCATACAACCAAAAACTAGGGAAATTCATTGCCAGTAATCCCAGTTTTCATCATGTTAATTTATTTTTTTCCCCAGGGAGAAGGAAAATGAGTGGGGTCAGAAATTTATGTCTGCATAAAGAAAGGCAGTTTTCAGAGATGGAAGAAAGAAGTTAAAATATTTAATTTTTCTTATTCTAATTTGACCTAAACTATTACTATTTAAATTAATAATATCAACAAGTAGTTGATAATAGATGGATATGGGTAAGGAGAATGAATGATAACAGTGTTATAGGGGATGGAAAGGAGAAACTGCTAATACTTTGTGCTAAGGTACTTTAACATAGGAAATCATGTAATATATTTAAGGTGAACTTAGTTTCAAATGTATATTGGAAAACAGTTACAAAGGAAGCAGAATTCATGTGTTGATATACTTTAGTTTTGATGGTTAATTTGTAAATACAGTCTCAAAAGGTTGATGTATAAATGAAAAAATTAAGTTAGGCTTTAATAAAAGTCAAAGTTCTGCTCTATGGAAAGACCCTATGAAGAGAATGAAAAGATAAGTTACAGATTAGGAGAAAACATCACCAAAACATGTTTCATAAATATTTGGAACCCAAAATCCATAAAGGACTCTTAAAACTCAGCTAAGTAATACAACTTGATTAAAAAATGGAGAAAGGCTCTAAATATAAACTCTACCAAAGAAAATACACTGATGATGACCAGTATATTAAAGATGCTCAACAAAACTTATTACTGGGGAACAATTTAGTCTTTATGAATCCTTTCATACAAGTACTTGTCAAATTGTGTAAAATATTATGCTAAACTATAACCATGAGTACTAAAGTACATATTGAAAAGAAAATTTCAAATAAGTTGACACAGAAATTATAAGAGTACAATGATGCTATAAAAGTTAATGAATTGTTATGAGAATTTTGCTGTCCTTCCCAGTTCATTAGCAAACTCTAAGTGATTATGAAGTAAACTTTCTCAATTTGTGACCTTGTAATGTATTTTAATTTTCATCATTTTAATGTCAATAAAAATAAAATTCTCTCAACATCTTTTGTTGAGGTAACATATATCAACACTGTATATAATTTAGGGGAGTGGTTAACAGTTACTCAGATATATGTCACTCACCACCAAAGAACCCATTGTCCTTTAACATAGCCCTTGGGTCATTTTCCCCTTTGCTCTCAGCCTATTCATCTCCCTCTAGTAGCCTCTGTTCTTCAGCTTATATTTGTATTAGTTTCATTTTGTCAGTGCCTTTTTTTTTTAATTAATTAACTTTTAACTGAGGTAACATTGAGGTATCCCCTTTAGGTATTGCCACATAGTATACCCACCACCAACTCACTTGTATTCCACTACTATGGACCATTATGCCTCCCTCCCTCCACGTTCTTTTCCCTCTCCCACCTATATTTCACATATGAGTGAAATCATCCTGTTATACATACATATGTGCTACATGGAACATGGGGCAAGCAAGAAGATTTGTATAATAAATGTAATCCCCAAAGCTAAGAAGAGGAAGAATACAAAGACTATCATCTTATTATTAGCATTTTAAAGAACCTAAAAGGTCTGACGCCAAGAAGAGTCTGGAATTTTGGGAATGGATTCATGAACATATTAATAGTTAAAAACAATCTGTTAACCCTGTTAACCACAGGAGAGTTAGCCATCTATGGGATAAGTCTCTAAATTATAGATCTCCATTCTCTCCAAGTGCTAATACAAGCTCTGAGATAAGCCTATCACAAAAATATGCCCATTTAGTTTAGCTTGGTGTTACTCTATTGTTTTTTACAGTATACATACAGCTATCATGCAACATATTTTGCCTTCACATACAGATTTGCCACCAGGGGTAAATTATACACTAGTCATACTGAAGTAAGAATTTTATTTCATACAATATAATTCATGTCATAAATAAATAACTACCATTCTATAATAGTTCTATTTTCTCTAAAAGGATTTTTTAAAATTCTAATCCTCATACTGTTAGGGGGAAAGGTGGTCCTAAATGGATTATGGGTGTGTGGACTCCAACCCCCACTCCAGACCATCAGTGTTCCAGAACCACAAATCCGATAAGATGATTATCGAAGAGTGGATCACTGGGACCTGAGGGTGGAGTTAAGCAGCCAGGCTGGCTATAAAATCAGAGGTGAGCTTGGGGTCCCTCTCTCTTACTGAGGAGCCAGACCCCTTCTTTCGGGAGACATCTCTCTTCCTTCGGAGCCATCTCATTCGACTCGGAGCCAGCTCTCAACGCGCCATTGCTTAGATCTGGTAGAGTATTTGT
>JAGFMF010012000.1:4864745-4885528 GCA_019455555.1 Galemys pyrenaicus
TTATTACTATTTTATTCCCCTTTCTTTCATAAAATAAAACGTGCTAATAACTTTTGCCACGTGTACCTGGAGTTGGGACTTTTAAGTCTTCTGAGCGCGGGTGGAGAACCCAATGTGGGGAACCCATTTTATATTAGGGTTGCCCTGTAACAATACTAAGAGAAGTTCACATCAAACTAGTAGGGACTCTAATTTGAAGGCTCTACTGTCCTTTTCAGAGAATATTTGGATATAAACAAACACAGACATTTAGAAAAGAGTAGGTGATGCCAGAACAGAGATCAGAGTAATGGGTCTACAAAGAAAGAAATACAAAGGATTCCTGGCACCCACCAGCAACTAGGAGAAAGGCATGGAAGGGATACTTGCTCAGAGCTTTCAGGAAGAAACCAATTTTGCCAACACCTTGATTTCGAATTTCTAGTCCCCTGTGCTGTGACAGTAATCTTTGTTGTTTTAAACCATCTATTTTGTGATACTATATTATGGAAGACCTAAGAAACTAGTATAATAGTCAAAGGCAACTCTTTGTTTCTCTATGACCAGAATCTTTAAAAGATTTTTTTTCAGGAAAATAAAACCAACTTTTTATTTTTTGGTTTTGGTCTCTATTATGAGGTCAGTTTCCCTAGTATGTCAGATAAGCTCTTCTCAATAAGCCTACAGTGGTCTTCTTGTCAACTTGATATGGGAACTGTAGGTCTAGTCAAGGCCCTGTGAATCTTTAGAGAGCCATCAGCATTACTTACATAATGCAGATTTTTTTTATGTTGAAAACAGGGAGGGCCTTGAAACAGGAGAAATTTCTGTTGTTGCTTAAGTCTTTCACCTTCCCCAATAGAAGAGATCATCACCCCCATGCTACTTCCCTCTTCCTTATCAAAGAAGCAAGCCCTGATCTCCCTTTTATGACCTAGAATAAAAGTTAGGATGTATCACCCAATCACAGGTTTATCAGTTATATCTTCTCTCTATCTAATGATCTCATCTTTCTTTCAGCTTAAAGACTGTCATGTGAAGTCTTCCTCTCTGTCCTTGATGCTCCAGTTCCCAAAATAAAGAATAAATATTCCTGGCCCACTTTATTATTTCTTAGAATTTACACAATGTAAACCATGTAAACTCTCCACACATGCATTATTAAATTGATTACTTTTCCTTTGCTAATGTATCTGTTGCTGTTTTGATTACTGGTGCAGTCCAAGGAGAACCCAAGAGGGAAATGGGATTTCTTTTGTGTCTCAACAATACACATTAGATCAAACACCTCTAGTGATGCTTTTCTTATGCATTAACTTTGGAAACACTTCAAAGAAGACTCATGAAAATCTTAACCTATTCTGATTGACTACTTCTATTTGAAGAATTTGACATTTTCATAGTTGATCACTAGTAGCTGCTGTTATGATGTACTTATTGTCTTGGATGCTATGTGTATATCACTTGCAAAATAACCTCAACTCCTGCTGAAGAAATAACTGAAATAGTTATCTTTAAACAAGGAACTGATTCTTAGCACAACATAGCAATAAATGTGAGCATGTGTGTATCTGTGTGTGTATATTTGTTTATTGTAAAAGCTATTATATAAGAAATGTTCAAATACGGTTGGTTTTAATTTTAGTTCTTCAGCAACTACCTAATTTGAGTTACTATTGTTGTTTTAGTAAAAGAAAATGACTTAACATATCATCAATAAAAGTTAAATGAACAAGGTGAATCAATCTATAGGAGCATCTAAATCTTTTCAGGGATCTATCTAAGTCTAAAAAGAGCACCGGTTGATAGGTAACAGCAGGGGATTAAAGACTGAAACAGTTTACTGCAGGCTATGAATGACCTGATCCCTTAATCCATCTGTCTTTTTATATGAGAGTGCTATGCTAATTAGCTACGTAAATTGTTTCCTGATGACATTAATTTTGTGCCTTTTTGTTATTCTGGGGTTTGACTTTCACTGTGATAAAAATATACTAAGGGACATTTCCAATTTAGATGGTTTTGATCCTGATAAATTCTAACACAGAAGCAATGTTGTAGGGAAATATGCATAAAGAGTAAACTTAATCAATTCCAGGGATAGACTTAGAGGATTTTGGCTTCCTATATAATTGTTCCCTTTAGCTTCTAAAGCATTACATTAGCACACTTGAAATGTTGAAACATAATTCAATGAGAACTTTTGGCAAATGCTATTTTCATTGCCCATTTTCTTTGGAGAAAATCAAGACTTGAATATTAACATGAAGAAAGTAATGGAACTGATAGTCGTGATGTGAAATCTTATTAGTAAACAAGAGCTGCATCTGAAAAAATATTGTCATTAAAAGCTATGTAGTAGTTAATTGAGTTTGATATGAAATTTAGTGCTGGAAAGTTAATGACTAATGCAGCTATTTCACAGAGCTTGGTTACTGCAGGCTCCATAATGATCTTTTGCTTTGGAGCAACAATGAAATTAACCTCTCTTTTGTCCTGCAGGTGTTGTGTTCTGATAATGCATATCCCTTACAAGTTTGGGTAAATTATTTGCTTTGCATATAAATTAACCCCAAAGCCAAATCAAAGCTAGAATAATAAAAATGTAGAAAACATTTTTATTCTAAGAAAACAAAGATTTATAGCAAAGCATATCAATATCCTAGATTCAAATCTGTTTTCAGAAGAATGAATTAAAAAATAGATGAGGTGGTGGAAGAGAAAAGAAAAAATAAACATAAGATTGAGAGGGAGAATGATTTTGAAAAATAAAATATTTCTATCTTTATACATTAAGTAGAATGAAGATAATTAAGAATCAATATAATTTGCTTTACGATAAAGTAAGATGGTATTCATTGACCAATTCTTAAAGGACATCTTGTAAGTTCCCTTTTAGGTATTTTCCCTTAGTTGAAAACAAAATTCCAAAATGTGAAACATTACAGTTAGAAGGTAAAAACTGAAATTTCACTTACATGGAATGAGTTAGTTATAGCTCACCTCCCTACCACAAGAAATTCTTGCTTTTCTTTTGCACCTCCAGAGACCTCCACTAATTTTACTCTGTATTTTTCCTCATTTTGCATTTACTCCCTAAAAAAAATGTGTGTACAAATCATTTATAAATTACTTTTCCTTTTTAGAAATGATAGTTGCATTCTCATTATTTTTATCTTACTCAAAATGCAGAGGTGAATTCATCAGTGATCTATTAAATTTTCATATTGTGTCATGTAACAGCAAATGTACACATTCTTGTGAATTAGAAGAGACAAATTAGCACTAATGTGTTTAACCAATGAACATTGGATTTAAAAAACTTATTGGTAATATTTTCATGGTAGAAGGGAATAAGTGATAGGAGTATTTTGTGCAGTGATAAATTTAGTCCTTCATGTTTACTTTTGTTCATTTTAACCGATTCACTCCAAAACATTTTTTGCTCTCTTCCTTTATAGTCGAGCATTGGGTATAGCTTTGATTTTCTTGGTTATTACCCATTGGATTCAACCTTCATCCTTTGTTTCTAAATTCCAAAAGCAAAGTGGAATCTACAGTGCAATAATAATCATAAATAATTTATAGAATGCCCGTCTCCAAAACAAAATCAAGGATGCTACAGACAATAATAAACCCACATTAAACCAACTGGGCACTGTGCCCAGAAAATCTGCCAAGTACATACAATAGGCAACAAAATAGCTTGCATGTGTGTGAGGAGAAATAAGTAATGAAAAACAATGCATGAAAGACTTGCAAACAGAACATCTAGGGAATTAACAGATTTCCAAACTTCCACAGGAAACAAAAATATTTTCAAGTCCTTTCTGCTGGGTTTATTCTTTCAAAAGAGATTGAAGTACAAATTTTTCAGATTTACTAGGCGTAACAGAATATTTTAGGTTTTCCAAGCTACCAAGTGATAAGTTCCAGAGTTACAGTACAGCTAAAGATTTGTGAGGTTTTATATTATTGGGAATGATGTAAACCAAGTTGTTATTGTTTTGTTTTTCCATATGATTTACTGAAACCACAGCACTGGTCTTGGGATGGCAAGCAATTATGACAAGGCAAACAAAGAACCTCATGTAAGTGTCTTATCACCTCATAAAGCAGCACCTGCCTTTCTTAGGTAAAGTCTCTGCTGGCAAATTAAAACAGGAAAATACTCATATGAACTAAAGAAATCTGTGGAAGTTAGGTTCTGGAAGTAGTGTCCATGGCTTCATTAAGATGGACTTTCACAGGTTGTAAGTCCAAAGAAAGACAAAAATATTTTCTTTCTGTAGGACAACTGCTTCAAAATTTTATTTTACATATGTTAGAAAGCTGAACACTAATTTGTTTACCATTAACTTATGAAACGCTACTTAGATAAAACCCCTGCTATAATTGGCGATGGGACAACCACAAATGTGCATTTACTTTTGCTATTATAACCAAATTTTGAGAAAAATTCTTTAAATGGGAGTTAACAAAATGTTAACAAAATGTTTAATTGTAGTCAATGTAAGTAATGTAGAGTTTTAGGAACTTATTAAATATTCTGATTCTCAAACAGTGACCAAGAATATTAACAGTATCAATCATAACATGACTCAAGTAAATTAATTACCTTTTAGGAATATTTCTATTTTTCTCTGAAGTGATATTCAATGAAATGATAACTTTATTTGGCTAAATTGCAACCTATGGGATTCCTTGGTAACACAAGGGGTTACTATGAAGCTCCCCATAGCCACTGACTGCAGCAGGAGTTCAATCCCCAGTTAGGGAGGGGATCCACATGGCACAGCAGACCTCTCCTGTCTCACCAATGTTCCCTTCAGCAGTGTTGTTTCAGTAGAACTGCCTGTTCTGCTCCCCACTCTGTCTCTGGTGAGTCCTCTCACCCCCACACCTCTGGCCTGTACCCCAATTCTTGTATGCATTAATAAATCTTAAAAAAATTACAACCTGATATATACATAAATAAAATGTTACATTAAATTATTTTTACTCTATAATATTTTTATTACTTATAGGAATGTCTACATGAAAACATATTTTCATATAAAATATAATGACCCTTGTGCCAACTGGCCTTTTATTGGCAAAAGTATTTAGGTGTGGAATTATGAAAATATTTGAACATAAAGTTTCAGCTTTATGGTAGTTATTCTAGAATTTAAGTAAGTTTTCTGTGATGGTATGTTTGTCCTAGTAGTGGAAGGACAGAAAGACAAGAAGTAAATATCTCTCTAGTGGGATATTATACCCACTGTCTAAAAATTTACTTATTGATTCAATTCATTATGATGTCATATTTTTATCATTTAGTGGTAAACATTTGAATAACTTTAGATGAGTATAAAAATGATAGAGCTATTGTTTTTGAAGAAAGTATGGGAAGGGATATAAAAAAGTATACAACTGACAAACTTTTTTTGCTCTTTTTAAAATGTGTGGCATCAGCAACCGTGCAGTAATAAAGAAAAGAAACAGGAGTCGTGAAGCAGGCTGTAGGCTGCAAGATACTGCTGATGAATGAGCAAGATCCTGGCTTTTTTACTGACAGAGAAAAGTATGGGTCAAACTAAGAACAAGATTTTGGGCCTTAGGGAGAGTGAGTCTAATGATATACTCCCAATCTCCACCCAGGGCTCTGGTCTTATTAACAAGGTGTTCCAGTGATCAGTCCCTGGGGCGTTCCTGGTCTTACCTCTGGATGTGTACCTACTGCCTCAGGGTGATCAAGCATCCTGCTCTTGTCTAACTTGAAAGGAGCCTTGTACACCCACAAAAATGTATTGATCACTCAAATGTGGCACTGCTTCTTGGAGAAAACTAAATATCCTAAGGCCATAAATGATATCGAATTAAATGGATTCAAATTTACTTGTTTTACTAAGTAGCATAGGAGATATAGTTCTTTTTTTTTTTTCTTCTAACTCTACTGGGCCATTGTTTGATGTTTGACATTCACAACACAAAGAATTAACATTCTGTGGATGGTTATTGCAAAGGATGGATAATAAAAGACTGTATATAACTATTTTGAAAGCATGAAGCAATTCCCATGTAAAATACTTAATAACTAAATGCCTTTCCAATATTATGTGTACTTACTTATCTATGTTCATTTATTTCTATCCCTTGTCAAATTGTCAAATTTTATCATCCATTTATTCAATGTTGATTGAATACCAGGTTCTAGGACATTTGTCGATGGCAAATAACTTATTACTATTCATTTTATCATTTTATCCAATTTTATTCGTTATTTCATTTCATTTTTATTTTATTTTGTTCATTATATTATTTTATTATTATTCATTTTATTTATTATTGTTGCTTATATTATTATTTATATTATAATCTATTATTTATAATTATATATTATTTTATGTATTGCGCATAATAAATATATTGCATATTAAATATAATAGGATAAATATTAGTCATAATATTTATGATATATTATTCATATTATTTATTATTATTATAGATGACAAATAAAATATATTAGTCATATATTAAGAACAAGTAGTGATTAAACAAAGCACAACAGAACATCTAACTGAATTTTTGCAGAATTAAAGAAAGCTTTCTTTTGAAAAATAACTTCTAATTAGAGTTTTAAAGGACAAATAGGAGTTAACTAAAAAAGGAGAAAGAACATTCCAGATGCTGAATTATTCAAGAACATGGAAGAAATTACAGAAATTACAGAATTTAGATGATTGTGCTATATAATTAGAAATTAATATCATATAGTCTACACAACAGTCCAGATTAATATCTGAGACATGTGATCCTGGTTTTGTGAGTTATTGATAAGTACTACTTAAGTTAAAGTGTATGTGTACCACACTGTTTTGATTACTTCGCTGTAAAGTCTGGATCCCAGAATGTGATACTTCCACTCTTCATTTTTGACAGGGTTGCTTTGGTTATTTGAAGTCCTTTGCAGTTTCATATGAATGTTAGCAAAGTTTACTTTTCTTGGAGAATGTCATTGAAGCTTTGATAGTGATTACACTGAATCTGTATATTGCTATAGGTAAAGTAGTCATTTGAATCATGTTAATTTTTCTAATTCATGAACAGGGAATAGTTTTTCAATTTTTGTGTGTTTTCTATATCTTTTAATAATAATGATGTATAGTTTTCATTGTATAGGTCTTTCACCTCCTTTGTTAACTTTACTCCCAGGTACTTTTTTTTTTTTAATGCAATTGTAAATGGGATTGTTTTCTTGATTTTTCTCTTTCTGCTCACTGTCTATATACAAGAATGCAAATGATTCTTGTGAATCAATTTTGCAACCTGCCATTTTACTGTACAGATTTTAATCTTTTTTTCTGTGACATCTTTAGGGTTTTCATAGTATATTGTTCTGTCAACCTGAAAGGAGTATAAATTTTATTTCTTTGAAATTTGGATTGTTTGTATGTCTTTCTCTTGTAACTACTCTATCTCAAACTTCCGATACTATACTGAATGGTAACTTTTATTTTAAATATTTTTTTTTAAGATTTACCCAGCATACAAGAGTTGGCGTGCAGGTCAGGTGTGGGTGGTGAGGGGACTCACCACACACATAGTGGGGAGTAGAACAAGTGGATCTACTGAAATACACTGCTGAGGGGAGCAGTGGGTGAGGCAGGATAGGTCTGCTATACCATGTGGGTCACCTCCCTGGCTAGGGATCGAACATGTGCTGCAGTGGCTATGGATGGCTACATAGTACTGAGACTTTACCCCTTTCACCACCAGGGAGGCCCTTGAGTGTTTTTTCTTTATATATATATAATATCTATGTAGTAGATATTATTCTACAATATGACAAAAATATAAAACTTTATAGAGAATTATACTGAGAACTAGCAAATTCTATTCCACCAAAAATATATATCCAGCCAGAACCTCATGTGACCTTATTTGGAATAACAGTCTCTGAAGATGTCATTAAGGTAAGAATATAATGTGCAATCACTCTGGATTATGATTAGTCTTAAATTTAATGATGGGTTCTACATAAATTCAGTTATGACACTTCTTATAATAGACAGAATAGACAGAAACACAGAAGATCATCTGAAAACCAAGGCAGATTGAAGCGATGCATCTATAAATAAAGGAACACCCAGAATTGCTGATAGCACAAAATGGGTTCTCACTATATCTCTGATAGAAACTAACATTGCAAACAAAACACTTAAGATGTCAGATGACTGGCTTTCAAAACTTCAAGAGAATAAATTTCTGTTATTTTAAACCACCAAGATTGTGGTAATTTGTTATGACATCTCTAAGAACCAACTATAAGTATATATTGCATTTAGAAGGGTTTTACTTAAAAAATGTAACCTTAACACTATTGTTACAAATGGTCCCTAATAAATTATGATGGCTTTTAAATTCTTGTCCCAATCTGAACAAAGATTAACCTTATGGGTTACTTGGACCAAGAGAATGCAGCAGAAGGGACACTATACAAATTCCTCTCTTAAGCCTGAGGGTTTATACCATCTATTACTCCCTCCTAGACCTAGCTCAGTATGCAAAGACATCCAGGATATCTTCCCTGAGATTTAAAGGCCTTCTGGTGGAAAAGGCTGAAGAGAATGAAAGATCGGGAAAACAGAAAGGAGGGCCTGGTTAGATCCCAGTCATTCTACCCTGACATATGAATGTGATGATCTTATATTCTCTAGATCCAGTGGCGCTTCCTGCTGAATGCAAACACATGGGAAAACCTAGCCAACACCATCTGTAGGAGAAACCAGCCACACAGCTGAGTCCAACCCAGATTGCAGAATTGTGAGTAGATCAGTGCTTATTGTTTAGTTGTTTTAAGCTGCTATGTTTTGGAGTGGCTTGTTAGGCAGCAATAGAAAACTGTAATCATCTAGTACTATCTCCATGTGTTTATTTTTAAAACAAGAATGACAAAACATATTATGGATAGAATGTCAGTTGGTATGCTATAGCAAAAACAGGTCTGACTTCTCATCAATCAAGAATTTCCATCCACTCTCCAGTAGCTTTTTCAACCTGTCTTCTATTAACTTTAAATCTCTGGGGGGAAAACGCAAGCCACCTGTAAGTACAAAGATACTACTGCTCATGAACACACAAAGAGAAAGTTATTAAAAGTATGGGTAAGTATAGTCAGAATGCAAAGAGCTGAATTTTAGCATAGAGTTAAGCATTTTAGAAACAAATGACAACCTAATCTCTAAAATTTATTTCAAAATGTTGCCACATAGCACAGCACAGAGTAAAAGCATTTCTTATTTTATCACCCTTTTCCTTCAAATCATTGCAGAAAACCGATATGGATAATGACCATGTGTGATCTTGATATGGCATCTAGATAGTGATATTTCAATTTTGATCAGTTATGGTTTTAAACATTTGACTTTATATCACTTTGTTTATATTTGCAATGCATATAAAATAGTCAACCATCAGATGATCAGACATGCTATTATATGCACAGTTTTCAGTCATTGCTAGATTGAATCTGCTTAAAAAAATACAGGCAGCAACTGATTACTGCATAAATTAATGAATTCTAATAAAAATCCAGTTATTCAAGTCACACACACACACACACACACACACACACACCTTTGTACATGTATACTTTTGGCATGTGAGAGACTGACAGAGTAAAAATAAATATGTAAGTACAAAATTATATTAGAATTTGTTTAAGATTTATTTTATTTATTTATGCATACAAGAGCTGGGGTATAGGTGAGGTGGGGGAGGTTAGAAGAAGATTCACCAGAGACAAAGTGGGGAGCAGAACAGGCAGATTGATTGAAACACACTGCTGAGGGGAACAGTGGGTGAGACAGGAGAGGTCTGCTGCACCATGTGGGTCCCCTCCCTGGCCAGGGATAGAGCTCATGCTGCAGTGGCTGCCGATATGCTGGTAGTGCTGAGACTTGACACTTGCACTCCCAGGGAGACCCTATATGAGAATTCTTGTAGTAAATAAGATAACAAGGGAGTGGAGGGAACTTAGTAACTCAGTCTTGTTTCTTATGAAGGACATTTTCTCTGAGCTAATCTTTCCTATTACATGAAACATATGATGATTACACTTATTTTCAGAGGACACATAAATGGTATATTGCATGGCAGGAAGATAAAGTAATCCTTATTTTATTTAATTTCTATATTAGAAAGTTGGATAGACTAGTATAAAATTAATATTCTGAGTAAATTATAGTGTGTTACTTCTGATTTGGTTTTCATTTCCTTTCCTTTATTATTTGAATAATTTCTTCTTTATTTCTGTTCTTTTCCTTTCTCATTTTCTTCCTCATTGTCCTCCCCACCCCATCTTCTTCCTCTTCCTCTCTCTCCCCACATGACTCCTCAATTTCCTTGAGCTTTCCCTTTCTTTTCCTCCTCTGCCTCGTATTCTTTATCCTCATTTGCTTTCATTATGAAATATAATATACAATCAGAAAGTGCACTCACATATTCTCACTTTTCCCATAGAACTGGGATCTAACGTTACCTCTTTTCCTTCCTTTTTTTTTTGTTTTCTCCTTTTTATTTTTAATAGGGCTACCTATATTTTTATTCAATGTATATATGATTTTTAAGGATGAAGATCAATTTTAAGAATGCATAAGAAACAGCAGAATATTTTACAAATAAAACTACTATATGTAATTAAGTAATAACCACTTAATGTAATAATATTGTAACTGGGTTTCTTTCATCCCTTGCAACATTTTTATCTGACATATTCTCTGCTACTTCTAAGTCCAACGTCCTGCAGCAAGGCAGCAAGCAGTGCCAGCCATACCGAATACTTTCAATTAGTAGTTCTGCACTTCTCTGGTCGCTAAGCAACTGACCTATGGTGAGGAATACATAATGATCTGCATAGACACCTTAAAGTGGTAAAAGTATAGGCTTCACAAGTTTCATATGCTCTCTTGTGTTAATGCTACAATAAATAAACATATGGCAATATTCTGTATTAGTTTGCTATAATAAACCTAAAGGTTAACATAAGCTCTGAAGAAAGATAGAATTAAATTGACACAAATATTGTACTATCCTTTCACATAGATCATTATATTGTCTATATGGGGGACAAGTAGCCAGATTGATTTATTATTAAATGGTTATATTCTGATCACTGGGAAAGGCAGAATTCACTATACAGAAGAAATTATTGGGAGAGCCAAGGAGAAGAAAACTGAACAAAAATGGGGTAAACTAAAAGCACAAACAAAGTAAAAATTAGAAATGAAAACCTTTATTTCTAATACAGACATTAGTGCTTAACAGAAAGTCTTCATCTATATTCAAAAAAGAGAAAGAAATATCAGCTGGAATCAGCAGAAAAGACTTGGCACTTGACCCTTGGATACTTTTCATTCTATTCATCTATCATATTGTTATTGCTTTCTATTCCATTGACTACTACATGCACTGACTCAGTGAATCTACTCTAAAGAGAGGAGAGATTGTATCTCTTCTTTATCAGTAGAGCTGTTCAGAAAGGTTTCCCTTGTTTCTTATATATGTATTTTGTCCAATCTGTACACTAAATTTTACAAGCTATTTTAGAAGAGTAGAACAACTTTACTCTATACAATATAGGATTTTTGATATATTTTAAAGAAATGAAAATAAACAATTGTTCGAAATTCATTTTCTCATAATGTGTAAGTGCAATCTCAATAATATTAACATGAACAAATGATAATGCTAACATATATTCAAATTGGGGGGTGAATATTTTAGCAGTAAAAAGCAACACATAACTAAAATTTCATCTTGAGCAATGAAAAACACATGAGATTTCAAATAGGACTTTCATTATTTTTGATGATGCATTCTATACATGTTGAGTTCTTTGAGCATAATTATAAGAACTAAACTTTCAGTTTCTCTTTTAAAACACACCCTGAATTCATCTATGAGAATAACCTATAAATATACATCATTAAAGACATATCTTTAGAGGGATCTATATTTTTAGTTTGGCATATTATTATGCAAAGTTATTCTGTTTGGCAATGTGTAGCAACCTGCCCCAATATTTGTGTGGATGGTAACAGAGAAGGTTAACTGGGAATGCAGGATTTTCCTACCATTTGGTAACAGTGTAGGCCTCTCCTACCCTATCTATTAGTGTTACATGGCAACCTTAATATCAATTGGATTTCCCTGACTGGGTCCTTATTCCAGTGCTTAGAAGACTTTTATAATAAGCCTCAACTTCAGGCACACACAACAAAAGTTATTAAAGGGTTTTATTTTACAAAAGAGTGGGGATAAAGTAGAAATAGCACAAAAAGAAGAGAGGGATACAAATCCATAAATATCCTACCAGATTTTCCGAGCTGGAATGCAATGGCACATTGAGAGCTGGCTCTGAATCAAGGGAGATGGCTCCAAAGGAAGAGAGTCCAAGGCTCACCTCTCTGGTTTTATAGCCAGCCTGGCTGCTTAACTTCACCCTCAGGTCCCAGTGATCCATTCTTTGATAATCATCTTATCAGATTTGTGGTTTTGGAACACTTGTAGTCTGGAGTGGGAGTTTGAGTCTACAAACTAATTTGTGTAATCTATTTAGGACTACCCTTCCCCCTAACATTAGTGTGGTGTCAAAGGAGGCCAAGTGAGAAAATGGAACTGTCAACACCATCCATGTCCTCCCTTCTGTGAAGGTCATTCAGGGAAAAAAAAACAAGAAGCTCTGTTGTCCAAATGCAGTTTAGTGTATACCTGGAGTTTCACCCACACAGAGCAGTAACGAAGCAACTCTCATGTTCATTCCGTGACATGTTGTTAGGGGGAAAGGTAGTCCTGAATAAATTACACAGATAGGTTTATAAACTCCAACCTTCATTTTAAACTACCAGTGTTTTAAAACTACAAATTTAATAATATAATTATTAAAAAGTAAATTACTAAAACTTAAAGGTAAAAATAAGCAGCCAGGCTAGCTATACAACCAAAAAGGTGAGCATTAAACTCTCTCTTCCTTTAAAGTCATCTCACTTAATTCAAAACCAGCTCTCAACATGCCAATACATTCCAGCTCCAAAAATCTAATAAAATATTTATGGATTTATATTAGGGTTGCCCTGTAACAATGTCAGAGCCTATATTATATAAAATTTAATAAAATACAAAGTGTATAACACAGTGTCCCAAAACACCTTGAATGCATTGAAAATTACATACCAAGAAGCAGAAAATTTCATTTTGAATAAGAAGATAGCACATGCCAATGTGGAAATAATGCATAGATTAGCTGTATCCAGTGAGGATTTCAAAGTCACCATTCTACAATTATCAATATGCTTGAAACAAATAAAACAAATGAAAGTTTTACATGAAGAAACAAATGATACAAAGAACACAATAGAAACTTTAAAATTGAAAACTATAATAACAATAAAAAAAGTTCTTGATAGTCTTAATAACACATTGGAGAGAGCAGAGGAAAGAACATGTGAACTTGAAAACAGAACAATACAAGTAATCCCCTCTGAGGAACACAGAGATAATAGACTTAAAAACAAACAACAAAAATAAACATAGTTTCAAAGACTAGTGAGAGAAAATTTGGCAAGAAAATCTGATAATCATGGTATCAACATCACAAAAAGAAAGGAGGAAGAGAATGGGGCTGAAAATGGATTAGGAGAAATAATGACTAAAAATCTCTCCAGTTTGGCAAAAGACACACCTCATATTCACCTACCAAAACAAAGCACATGTAACCTCAAGAAAGAAAGCAGAGGAAAGGTCTTAAAATCTTGAAAACAGTGAGAATCAAGAAACACTTCGCCAACAGGGAAAAAGCAATTTGAATGACAGTGGTCAGAACCATGAAGGTCAGAAGTAAGTGACACATTTTCAGGTGTTGGAAAGTAAGAACCACCCACGCAAAATCTTACATTGGGCAAGACTGATGTGCAGGAGTGAAGGAAAATTAAAGATACTCAGAGAAAAACAAATTTATTGCCAGTAGGTCTACCCAAAAGAATGGTTAAAGTTCTTGTAACAGAAATAAAATGATAAAAGAAGGTAACTTAAATCATCAGAAAGGAAGAAAAACAACCAAAAGAACAAAAGTTTTGGTAAATACAACAGATTTTCCTCTTTTTTGTGGGTGATTTCTAAAATTATATTTGATGGGAAACACAAATTTTAACATTCTGACTTGAATCTAAACATTTACAAAGCATTTTTTTATTATAAATAGGCAAGTAAAGGGATTTTGAGGGGGGTAAAAATTTTACATTCACAAGAATTATTCAGCATACTGATAGTAGCAGTGGTTATAATAATCAACACATTTTGATGAAATTACACAGCTATAAACACATTTAATAAATGTCACTTACCTAATTCTGGTATTGTACTGTAGTTGCTATTATTGATTATTCCTTCTCTGAGTGAATGTACTTTATGAACAAAAGCATTATAAAATCATTGTAGCAAATTTATGTGTAAAATTTATGTATAAAAATAGGGCCTTCCCGGGGGCGCAAGGAGTTGAGCGCCACACTGTTGGGCTTCTGAAGCCACTGCAGCACAAATTGGATCTCTGGCCAGGGAGGGGACCCACCTGGCACAGCAGACCTCTCCTGCTTCGCCAGCTGCTCCCCTCATCAGTGTATTTCAGTAAATCTGCCTGTTCTGCCTCTGGTGAATCCCCTCACCCCTTGTGCCTCTGGCCTGTACTCCAGCTGTTGTATGCATAAGTAAATAAAAATCTTTTTAAAAAATTATAAGAATATCTGTCATGGGGGAGAATCAGGGATAGGCCCAAGAAGGAGGTTGAAAGAATTCACCAGAGACCTAGTGGAGAATACAACAGGAAGACTTATTGAAACACTGCTAATGTTAGAGGGAACGGGAGTCCTGAATGGATTACACAGGTTTATAGACTCCAACTCCCACTCCAGACCACTGGTATTCCAGAACCACAATCCGATAATATAATTAGCAAAGAGTGGATCACTGGGACCTGAAGGTGAAGTTAAGCAGCCAGGCTGGCTATAAAACCAGAGAGGTGAGCCTTGGACTCTCTTCCATTGGAGCCATCTCCCTTGATTCAGAGCCAGCTCTCAATGTGCCATTGCATTCCAGCTCGGAAAATCTGGTAAAATATTTACAGATTTGTATCCCTTTTTTCTCTTTGTATTATTACTATTTTATACCCCTTCTTTTGTAAAATAAAACCCTTTAATAACTCTTGTCACGTGTGCCTAAGTTAAAGCTTATTATAAAAGTCTTCTAAGTGGACAGGTAAGGACCCAGTTAGAAAAACCCATTTTATATTAGAGGTGCCCTGTAACACTAAGAGAAGCAGTAGACAAGACAGTAGGGGTCTGCTGTGCAAAAAGTGAGGGTCCTGAGGCTCTATTTATACTCCAGGCATCTGTAACTGGTTAGAGTGACTCTCTTGGGTGTGTTCTGACTGATGATCTGAATTAGCATAGAGGATCATCAGCTTTTTTGTATTATCAGCTTAATGTTCAGGTTCCCATGGCAGTTTCGTCTATTGCCTTTATCCATTCAAGCCTCCCACACTTTCCTGCTGGACACAGAATGGGGGCTTTTTTTTTAAAATTTATCAATGATACTAGACAATTTCTATATATATATAAGTTTGAAGTTAAAATGGATCTATTTCAACTACCCTCGTAAGAGATGGCCATTGCTCTATGCTTTTAACGAGAGTCAAGAAATAGATGCATCTTTAATAGAGAATTTTCATTTTAGTTGATCTTCATTAGCTAATATTCATTAGATAATGCTAATGCATTATAATGATATAATGATAATGCATAATACTAATGCATTATCTACCACTTAAAGAAAGTGAAAATATTTGAAAGATGACCTTTAAGATAATGTTGGAATTATTCTGAAAAATGGCAGAACTTGCTTTGAATCTTTTCATTTATATTTAAGTTCCATTGGAGTCAATTCAAGAACTGTATAAAAGTTAAAACTGTTTATATATTTTGTTTCCTTGTGTTTTATTTGTGAACTAAAACAAGGTTTTTAAATGGTTTATTTTTAATTTTTTTAACTGAGGGTATATTGGGATACCCCCATCAGATAGTAACACCATAGTGCACTCACCACCAACTCACCCATATTCCACCACAACACACCTAAATGGTCTATTGTTAACAATGCCCTTTAAAATATTACAAGTATCCTGTGTTTGAGACTTCCTAGTATATAATTTGAACTGATGTTGTATACAGATGTATCTTCCCCAAAAGAACAATTACAGAAATATTTAAAGCATTAATGTATCTACCTCTCAAATAGGGTTAAAATTTTCCCCAGATTTTCTCTCTCTCTCTCTCCCTCTCTCCTAGTTCACTCCTCAATTAAAAGTATGATAAAATATGCTGAAAAATATGTTGAAAGGGATATTATACAGATGTGTAAAATATAAAAATTAAACTGACAAAGTAAAAAGTAAGGTATAAACTGATACAAGTATTCATAAAATGAAAATATAACCTTGTGAAAAGTTTTCATTGTCATACATATGCACATTAATGAAAACGTCAGACTAAACTTTGGTTGCTGTAAGACATAGACAGAATTGCTTAATGAATATATCAGTAAGAAAAGATTTTAACAGACATGGGAAATGTTGCAAGTTCAATGTTAGGATTTTCATGTATATAATTTTCCTTCATTAGTGAGAGTTACTTGCATAGCATTTTGTGTGCTACCTTAAAAGTAGAATTCAGAACCAACACCTAACTTTTCTTTCCTTTTTTTTCTCTACATTCTGCAATGACTTAAAATCCAAATCCAATCAATCTGTCTCTCAGGAGAGATGCCTATATTACACAAACAAATGTTAAAGCCATTAAATATAAACTTACTGAAATTCATTCAGTAAGTTATAAATTGTTATGAGGATGAAAAAATACTATAAAAGGAAACTGCCTAATCATTAACATTGTATTAAAGATAATTACTGATTCTAAGAACAAACTTTTTAAGATATGATCAATTGTTACTTTTTTAAAATATGGTCAGGTATTTCTTAAAGACTGGAAATGGCGCATATGATTATGCTTGGAAATCAGTAGATACTGCTTAATGAATGATACAACATCTGAGATGCATTTTCATTGTAGAAATTACAAGGCTACAGATATATATTACTTTTTAGTAAGAAAGTGCTAAAGTGTAAGTATTATAAAATGTGTTATTTTCTATTTTTTCATGATTTTAATTTGGGGGTGAAGGCAAAGAAAACTACTTATAAATAGTACTAAGTTCATGTGTATGTGTTCCTAATAAGTCTTGATATGTCAAGAGGGTTAGGGTTAGGTTTATGCATATGAGAACTTGGGTATAGGCCAGACATGGTGTGTGTGTGTGAGAGAGGATTCACCAGAGACAGACTGAGGAGCAGAACAGGTAGATAGACTGAAAAAACTGCTGACTGGAGAAGCAGGAGAGACAGGAACGGTCTGCTGCACCTGCCATGTGGGTCACCCCCTTGGCCAGGGATTGAACTGCAGAGATTATGCTGCAGTGGCTGCAGATAATCTCATAGTGCTGCTCCTTAAGCCCTAGGGCCTCAAGGGAGGGCCCCCTACCATTCCCTTTTAGGATGGAATCAATGATACGAAGAATTCCTCTGCAACTGCTCATTTCTGCAGTACACATAAACTTTTGTACATGGAAGTTTACTGATAAAATTGAAGGCAATATAACAACACATAGTCTCTCTTTTTGAAGCTGGAAAGGGGACACTCCATATTTATAAAATTATATGCATACAGTCCTTTACCAAGTATGTTATGTGATCAAAAAAGGTATAGTCTCTAGAGACTTTACCCTTAGGCAATTTATCATTCAGGTCTGAACAAAAGAAACACAGATGTAAAAAAGATAACTTACAGAAAAGATCTGTGCAATATATACTATGAATCCCTTACAGAAGAAAATACCATTTGGGATGTGGTGATCAAAGAAAGATTAATAGAGGATGTGAAATTCCAATATGGTCTTGAGAAGTGATTTCATGAGGAAGAGAAACTAATGCATAAGAGATAATTTAAAAATCAAAGGGCAAATTTATGGTTAAGGTGTAGAAACACATTCAGGAGTTCATAGACTGTGTATATTTCAGAACGTAAATTGTTCAGAATATTTGCAAATACGATCGAAAGATAAAGGTCAGGACAAATTAAGGAGGATTTGGAATATTAAAGAATTTGTACTTTATTCTATAAGTGGAATGATTACAAATTATTGATAAAATATTAGGCCACCCTAAAAAAATGGTAAGTAATTCTAAAAAGAAATCAGGAATACTATCATCTTCATCCTTCACCTTTTAAGCATAAGGGCCCCAGTGGGTGATGTTATGAAAGCTATTGTGGAATGGTTGATTGACTTTCAAAGAGATAGTAATGTTAGAAAGAAATTGATTGGAAATCCTACCAACCTTTCTGCCAGAATCAGAAAACCTTAAATCAGAATTTAATTAAAAAATCATTGTCTTGGGCCTCCCTGGTGGTACAATGTATTAAGCAACACACCATGAAGCAGACCACAGCCACTGTAATATGAGTTTGATCCCTGCAACCTGCCCCTGAAGTACCCACATGGTGCAGCAGACCTCTCCTGCCTCACCTGCTGCTCCCCTTGGCAGTGTACTTCTGTTGATCTGTTCCCGGCTTTGTCTCTGGTAAATCCTCTCACCCCCACACCTCGGGGCTTGTACCCCAGTTCTTGTATGCATAAATAAATAAGTATTTTTTAACAAAAGTCATTGCCTTTTTCTCTATAACAAAAGTATTACTTACAATGAATGTCAAACTGTGAGGCCTTCAGACTCATAGGAAAGGTGTAGAACAGCAAACAAGTTTCAGAACATAAAAGGGATTAAAGATATTCTGTAGGGGAAGGGGAGAGGGAGGGATAAAACAGGGGTGGGAAGAGCACAAGGGACTATGATGATGGTGCACGGGTGAATTGGTGGTGTGAATTTTACTGGGACTAAACCAGAAGAAAGCAAATATTGTATATAAATACACAATGATGTAAAATATATAAATACATTTTTAAAAAATTAAACACATTAAAAAAAAGAGACAGGGGTGAGGGTCACATATCTATTATCATTACAGGGATGAACACGATTACACTGATAGGTTTCAGTGTTCCTTTGAAATAGGTTTGAATTATCTTGTGTTCGAGGAAAATGTTGATTATGTGGAAGTATGCTTAATATAATTGCTAAATGAATTTTCCAGAATACAGATTTCATGAGTAAGAAAAACAAATTGGAGTTTGAGAAAACATATATTTTTTCCTCCTATATTTGAGTCCAACCCTTTTTGGAAACTAAGATGGGAGAATAGTTATACTAATCTGAGTTATACTAATCTAACTAAGATGGGAGATAGTTATACATTTCTGGGAGAATAGTTATACTAATCTGATGTATAACTTGTATTGCAGGATTCAGAAACCAAAAGGTTCTGTACTTTCTTCTATGGAAAGAAATAGAATTTATCTCTATAGGCAGAGTTAAGTATGGCTTTCCTCTAAAAAACAGATTCTCATGTAGGCAGAATGGAAAGTTTACAAAATGAGGAACTTTTCCAGTGAATGATAAACTATACTTTTCAAAACTATATAAATATGTTAAGTTTCTTTCCCCCATTTATTTTCATACCTTCCACAGAATGTTTGATTTTTGAGAAATAAAAGTCATAGAAAACTGACAAAACACTTATGAACATTTACTATGAGGCTGGTAATAAAAGTATAATTAATATATTATCATTATCTCAATGATCTCCCCACCATTACAATGTTTTATCATTATCCACATTTTCTAACATTATCAACATAGGAGATGGACAGAATGTGAAAAAGAGAGATAAAAAACTTCTCCAACTTTACACATAGCAATGGCAAGGTGGGATTCACATATATTTTTTCTGACACTAGAAACTAAACTCTTAACCATTATGTCATACTTCCTTCCTGAAGTGCTATTGATTCACACTGAGACACATATATTGTGGAGGCTAATGGGATTGCACAATTCAGAAGAAATAGGTTGACTAGGTCCTTTTTCCCTAGAGAAATAAACTCTTTGAATGAAATATCAAACAATTTTAGATTTTCTAGTACAGAAAAGAGAAGTATCTAAGTTCTTTATTTCTTAGCATGTTACTAATAACAGATTTTTAAAAAATAAAATTAATAGGAACATACCTAAATTTAAATTATAACCATAGGGATTTGCAGAGGAAGGAATTTTAAAGACAGAAGGTAGGTGTATGAAACATACATATCAAACTAAGTCTTTCATGATAGGCATGTACATGTCTGCAGTTAGTAAAGAAAGAATAACAGATTACTTTCAAATTAAAGTTGCTAGGCAAAGATCTTGTCCTACAGATGAAAAAAAAAAAGATTTAACTTAGAGTTCTGGTAGAAAGACTAATTTGATTAATGGAACCCTTGAAACTCAAGGAATTGAACCAAATATAGGAAATATATTTCCTATATAGGAAAATGTACCGAACTGTGAGATGGGAAATCTCACATATAGGAAATATAGGAAAATGTGAGATGGGAAATCTATATACACATGAGGAAGTTCTTTACTGGTGGTCACAGATGAACTTAAAGTAGAAATGAATCCATCTGACAATAATAAAGGAAGTAGGATAATTTTGGGGTTAAGAAGGTTAGGCAAAACCTAAACAATATCAAGCCTCCCTCCCTCCCTCCCTCCCTCCCTCCCT